>CM017195.1:38717381-39227381 GCA_004837865.1 Musa balbisiana | reverse complement strand
TTGGCATGAAAGATGATCATGATTGACAACAGGATTGTCTTAAAGACAAAATGATAGTCCATCTACTTGGGAAAATGAACTTGATTAATTTGATTTTTCGAAATACGTGAAGTCATCTAGATAATTGTGTGGTCACTCGAAGGGACACTCCTACATAATAATTAATGTATGATAAATTTGTATGTCAGAGTGGAGAGAGAAATATACATACTCTCAATCATTACTGTCTGATCTTACACTTAGGCATGGTATCAGAACTATGTAATTGATCAGATTTACTCGAATCCAATGTAAGAAGGCAAAATCATTTAGATAGAATGAACCTGGAATGCATTTATGTCTCGACTGACTTAGACCAACAGCATCACTTCAAAGGATCTTTTTTATTACTTTTGTTCTGTTCATTTCTTTCTTGCTTTAATTTCTGTATTTGGATCGGTTGGGTCACATCATCTAAAAAAAAAAGATAGAAAGAGAAAAGGATAATTTACAATTACAATTAGAAAAAAAATTGATAATTTTTTTCTAATTTATTTATCTAGTTTTATGAAATCTTCCAAAAGTCAGTAATTGTTGCACTCATCCATTTAAATATGTCACTGTTACTAATCTTCATTGGCTACTATAAGTTAATTATTATTTAAAATTCTAATTTACATTGAAACCTTCCAAAAAATTACTATGATATTAAAAAATTTACGAGTATTTTAAATACTTTCTCATATTAAAAGAAAATTGAATCTGAATTTTTGGATGGATATATGTTTTATACTAAAACTTATTTTGGCAGATATAACAGCATCTTATAGGATGTAGCAATTAACCATCATAATGTGGAGAATAAGGCAACCAAAAGCATGATTTATTTCCTCCTTTCTTCTAGAAATTTCTTATAGAAATTTCTTTCATCAAAGATAAAATTATTATAGAAATTTCTTTCATCAAACATAACCATCATTATGCTTATGCTTTGTAATATAATTAATACTCGTTTAGATCTTCTTTTATGTTTCTAATTCTGTAACACCTCATTCCTAGTTTTATATATATCCTATGTGCCGAAGTAAGGTGGGATGTCACGTCTTTTTCATTTACATTATTATTACTATTTATATGAATGCAACGAAAGGTATATAATCTTAAAATTTAAAATATGCAAATATTTAAACAAAACAATAAGGTTTTCCTGTATATACTAATTTTGACACATGTATAAAATTATATAATATTAAACCAAACAAAACAACCCAAGTCTAACACATCTAAAATTCTCTATACAAAATTTGTCGATAGGTCATCGTCCATATCTGCACCGGTAGATACGTACTCCGAGAAATTCTGTACTCTGTACATTGTAAATTTGCCCAAACAGAACAACCGAGTTGATCTTGAGAAATTCTGTACCCCGTACATTGTAATGCAATATCAATACACAGACCAAGTTGATCTCAAGAATAAAAAAAAAAATCGATCATCTACAGCATCTGTTCCAGTTCAGACAATCTGAACATAATTATATATGTCAACTCAGAGCTATACCATTCATTATCATGTTAGAAGAGCAGTAGACTTCTATTCAAACTTCCATTTGCTTTCGTTTTCTGAGAACCGCCAATCATGAATTTGCTGGCTTTTATGGCAGTGTGTATGGCAACCTTGCATCTTTCTGGTTCTTCACCAAAATCAAACAGTGTGAGCAAGACTTCAGGTAGAGTACAGACTCCAAACATCCACTTGTTACCAAGGAATATTCAGAGGGGGAAAAAATTATTAATCAGTCTTGGGATCAAGTGTGCAAATTTTCAACAGAGTACTAATGAAAAAAAGGTAATGAACACACATATTTCACTTTAAATGATGGAATTCCTTATTAATCCTCTTTCGACTCTTTGCACATACACGCCGTTGGAGCATCACCGACAAAGTATGTATGATGAAGTCTGTGAATTAGAGATTTTAATGCTAATTTGATGCACTCAAAATCAACAATTTTGAATTTCTATTATGAAATCAAAATTCCTCTTCCAACAAATTAGAGAAAAGAAACACAAATAACAATATAATGTAACAGCAATAAAGACTAATCTCAATGTTATTTTCATTTTGTTGCACTTTTTCTGGAAAATGCTAAATGAATTCATTATCAGAAGCTCCATACACTCTACCAGAAGATAAAATCTTCAGTCAAGTGTTCTTTGCAGTGACATAAAAAGAGAAGAAAATAGGAAGCCATAATAATGGAGATAGTAACCAGCAATACAACTACAGCAGAGATGGCATAGAGCATGGTAGAAGTCATGACTGACCCACGATTCAATCAGAAATAACATTTTGGTAGACCATTCTGAGCTTATCTTCACTATTTTCTATTGCATCAACCAAGAATGATCTGTACCAGATGTACCAAGGCATACAAGTTAGTACATTTTATTAAGGTAACACAAGCTTGTGCTGTGCCCTTGGCTTCTACTTTTTATCATGGGGCTGCATCAAATTATGCCGACAAGATAAATTATCAGCATGGTAGGTCACTGAAAAAAGAAAATTCTTGGCAGCAACAATTAGTATCAAATGCAGGTACTACAACCAAAATCGGGAAAACTACAGTATGAGATGTATATATCAAGTTTCAGCAGCCTAGATATCTTGGAGATGCCAAATTTGGCATTTTCAAATTAGTAAATTACAACTTCAGAGTAAACTTTGCAATTTTGGCTATTAAAGAAACCTGCAATGAGATGGAGACAGCATCAAGTTTAACATCCAGTCCACAGTTTTAAGTCCCATACTTGGTTACATGTCAAAAAGAATAAATCCTTTAGTATCTCCTAATGCTAGTTCTAGTGTGGCTTAAAACACCGGACAAATCAGTACATACATTTTTTTTTTTTTTTATTCAGTGATAACAGGTGGTGTAACCAGGAATCTTGCTCAGCAGCTTGGTAATAACAACCTAGTCTAATAGATTGTCATAACACAAAATGGGTATCAGATTGAGATTTAGATAATTAAGTTCTACAATCACACAAGTGCTGATTCTCATGGCAGCATCTCAATAATGTATTTTCTGAGTCAGCACAGTTCCACCTACCATTATGCTCCAATATACACGGTCTGATTACGTGGATACATATCACGAATATCTTACAGTTTATGCTATGTGTTTTAGTGGCTGATTCATATATGTAATTGTGTATCTGCAGAGATCAACTCTTAAAAACTTGATTGAGAGTAACATATGTGCTTTGGCATAAAATGGTTTCATTATGAGGTCTCACAGCTGCATAAAAAATATATTGTTTCTATAAAATCATCTAAGTTGCCGTTTCTTGTTGCTTTCAAAGCATTGCAACAATCTTTACTTAAGTTCGAAGGTGTCAGCTAACTAGTAAAGACTTTGACAGTATATCGCAAGGTCTTGGGCTCAAATCCTGCCTTCACCACTGACCCTTTACAAAAAAAAAAAGAATCTTAAGTTTCACCAGCAGGTCACGCCAAGATGTTTCTTTTAAAAGGTAAATTTGTTTTAGAAACCCACTTCATTATTTCAATTTACACACCTCATGACATGAAATATTGGTTGAGATACTGCCCAGGAATGGAAGGAGGTGGAGGTGTGATGGGGTAGTCACTACCCTATAAGTGAAAGGACTCCTCCCCTCTTGTGCCCTTAATAGCCTTCGCTCTGCTTTCTTTACAAGTTTCATCAGCCTTCTATATTTCTGCTTTGATATTCTAGGTCCATGCTGACTTTCAAAAGTCCCCTTTGCTAGTTTTGACACTCAATATAATTACTTGGAAAAGTCAAAAGAGAACTAAATTTACTATTGTAGTTAATATTGCACTTCAAACTGAAAAGTCTCATATTTGTTGACTTCCGACCACTAGAAAGTATGCTTATGACTGTTTTAAACCTCTATTTTCTGTTCCTTATTGCTAACATCTTTTTTCTTTTGTTATAAGTTAATATTTGATATAGCATCCGTGCTTGAATATACAAAAGAAATTATTATAGTATGAGAATTTTTTTATTCATGTCAAGTGTTAAGCTTTAAATGTCCATATTTATCCCATGAAAACTCTATAATTGATCTCTTTCTAAATAAATGCTAGTCAATACAACAATGTATCCAATTATGAATGTTAATTCCTTGGCCAATCACTCCCATCAATGATTTTCATTAACATAGGGCAAGACTATCCTTTCTTGAACTCCAATAAGGGTTTTGAGAAAAAGATACTTCTAAAATATACAACCAAATAGATGCTTTGTTGACTAGGCTGCAGAAGTCTGAGTTAATTACAAATTAACTGATGAGTTTATGTGTAGATATCCCTTTCAAAATCTATAACATGACTATCATACATTGTTCCCAGCAAAAAGTTGAGAAGAACATATTCAAACAATTAGCATAGTCTGATGAACATGGTGGCATATGTTAACTTGGAAGTAACACAAGTTGAGGATGATAGCCCATTTTTGTAACGATATGGACCGAATCAAAATGCGCGGAGGCAATTAGGGCTTTAGAGAGCACGAGAGTTCTCGGAGTGTGCAGATGACCGTACAGATATTGAGGGGGACGACGGCGAGCAGTGAAAAGAGCAGGGGGGGCAGCGACGATCTTTTCCGCCGCCGTCATTCGAGGAGGAGACCCATCGCGGCCGGAAGAGCCGTGCGTCTGTCCGCGGTGACCAACTCAGTGGGGGCTCTGCGGACTTGTATGGAGTCTCCAGTTAGGTTCAGTTCCGGTAGTTGCCCAACAGGGTCTCATCCTGACCATCCATGTGTCCAATCATGATATCTTGACCGTTGACGATACGAGAGGAAACAGGGCGGGACCCACCAGGAACAAGACTGGGATCACAACAGACGGCACTGATTTGATTGTAGGAAAGATGAAGGGTGACGATGGGAGATCGGAGCAAAAACGGGACGTGCTTGTACCGGACGGGATCCCGACTCTTTCCCGCTACGGTCGGCTTCAGCGACCGCGAATGACCTCCTTATATTTGAACAGAGCGAAGCTGGCGGGACGCGTCAACCTCTCTCTCTCTCTCTCACACACACACACACAGCAAACTGAAAGGAACAACCCTTGGTGGATTCCATCTCTCTTGCTCTCTGAGAGCTCTCGAATTTCGATCTCTTTGTTCGTGGCCTCCTCGTGTCGGCCGATTCCAGGTGGGGAGGTTTCGGGATTTGGGATCCAATCGGGATGTGCTACGCTTACCAATTCAAGTACATCATCATCGGCGATGCAGGTGATTTCTTCTCGGTTCTCGTGCTTAAGAAAAAAAATTGGCTATCTGCTGTGTTCGACGAAATCACCTCCTCTTGATTGTAACATCTTCTTTCTCTTGAAGTATGTATCTACATTTTGAGTACTCTTTATACGTTTGATAGATTGGTAATATCTCATGGCTTCTGTGTCCATTGTTGGCAGGCTGTGGCATTAGAGCAAATTGTTTTGAATTTTTCGATTTCCTTCTCTGCTTTTGTTTGCATTTGTAATTTTTCCATCATGATTTATCTTGATAACAAGTCTTAATGCCTTCTGATATGGTGCTTGGAGTTCCTCCTTGTAATAAGCTATGTATATGCTTATATTTGGTTGCATGGGCTGCTTGTCACTTTGCTTGTTTCTTATGTCCAAATTTGTTTCATGAGAAGATTGGAGTTCATTGTTTTAATAAGCTATGCATTTGCTGATATTTTATAGTTTGGACTTGTCACTCTGCTTGTCTCTCATGTCTGGATATGTTTCATGAGAAGATTGTGCATGTTTTTAATCCAATATTGTTTTCCACAAAATCAAATTTGATAAATCGATCCTAGAGAATTTCTTGGTTCTTTTTTGTGTCATTCCATGTCAAATTGGTTAGATTCATATATAACATGTTTGGGGCTGATGTATCTTGGTAGGAGTGGGGAAAACATCTCTTCTTTTGCGGCATACGAGCAATTGCTTCCGGCATTCACAGGACTCGATAGTTGGTCTTGAATTTGTACCCAGAATGATAACCATCGACAGCAAGCTGATAAAGTTGCAGATTTGGGACACGGTTAGTCTCATTCTCTATTTTATTTATAAATGCATTTACTATTTGGTGTTGTTCACCGAACCGACTTTTTCTGTGTAATTGGAGTCATTTGGAGACGGTATAAGAACACTTTGGTGTATTTCACAAGGGAACTCTCATGTGTTTCCTATTTTTCTTAATTGCCTTTCGCCTTCATCCATCCAACATCTGTTTAAAGACTTGTCTTCACTGCCATTTGTTCCCAGGAAATTATGTGCATATCTAGTGGCTTTATAGGACCTTCATCTTTAACAGTTTTGCGGCAATGAGTGATACGAAGTAATTCTGTTTGATGGCCTTTTTTTTGTTTTTATGATGCTTGATAAATTAAATTGTCAAGCGCAAGTAAGGAGGTGTTTAGTCAGAGAAGAAGGAAATTATCTATTGATATGATTGACATGAAGTTACCTTAATTAATGTGGATTAATAAATTTGTAATCAGTTTAGTTGCTTGATATGGACACAGGAAGTGGCATTGATCATAACTGTGATAATTATTTTTACTGATAAAGGATTTACTATGATTTATCTTTTTCTTCGATTGATATAAGATTTGCCTCATCAACCACAATGATATACCATCTGACTCGAAGCCTGAAAACTACAGGTTGGCCAGGAAGCTTTTGGATCAATCACCAGGTCCTATTACAGAGGTGCTGCTGGTGCACTGCTTGTCTATGACATCACTAGGTAGTGATTACATTTGGAGTGCATTGTTTATAAGGTTTTGCTGAGGTGTTAACTTTGTTCATTCATGATCCGATATCAGGAGGGAGACATTCAATCATCTTGCAAGCTGGTTGGAAGATGCAAGAGAACATGCTGGTGCTAATGTGACAATCATGCTGATCGGTAACAAATGCGACCTGGCTTGCAGAAGAGTTGTCGAAACTGAGGAAGGAGAACAGTTTGCCAAAGAGCATGGATTGATCTTTATGGAGACCTCAGCAAAAACTGCACAGAACGTTGAGGAGGTGAGATAGCCTTGTTTCCTTCTGCCGTTTGTACTTTCATCCTTCAATTAATCCAGTGTTCATTCCATTATCTGTCTTCCTGACAGGCATTTATTAACACAGCAGCAGCGATATACAAAAAAATCCAGGATGGAATGCTCGATGTATCAAACGAGGTGAGTTTGGTAATGTTGGGCCTGAATTTTAAAATAATAAGGATCATACTGCTATAAATTGAGGATGTAATAAGTCAGTCAACAAATATAGGCTTCATCACATCAACTTCCTATTCCTGATGAAGTAAAATACATTTAGTGAAACTCCATATAGTTGTAATTCTATTATGCATAAAGCAGATGCCTTCTTTTTGTTGACTCAGAAAGCCAAAAGAAAATGATGAAAAATATGTAACATAGACTTTCTTTTTACTGTCTCACATTTGTAACCTTGTAACCCTGAGAAAGTGGAGTTTGGATGACAATGATGCGATCTAAGACTTCGAAATCTCTGTGTTCATAATGGTGAATTGGTGACTATATGATTCCATGATATTGTTTGCGCTGTCTTTTTGATAGTATAATCTCTCACCTTACAATCTTTATTTTCATGCATGCAGCTAATTATGACACCACACTTTCTTTAATTAGTGATTGCCCCATTTGTGGTTCTTGCAGTCTTCTGGAATCAAAGTTGGATCTGAACTAGTCACGTCTCCAAAAGGGGGAAGGAAGGAGTCCTCATCTAAAGCTGGTGGTTGCTACGGCTGAGAGAGCTCCTGCAAGAGTAAACAGGTCCTGCTGCTGACATTGTTTCCTTATCAGCTATTGACTTACCTCATAATTAACATACTGTAGTTACTAGTTTGTTGCGCTGTGGTAGATATTGCATCATCCTTTTGCACAGGAATTAATTTCGAATCATTCTTTGGTATGCCGATGCCTCAAATAGTGATTGAGTTGTTGATTTTTCCTTGTTTGCTGTTGGCTTCCTCATAACCAGCACACTGTGGTTACTAGTTTTTTGCACTGTGGTAGATATAAAATCATCCTTTTGCACAGGAATTCATTTCGGCTCATTCTATGGTATATGCAGATGCCTGAAATAGTGATCGAGTTGTTTATGACTTTGTGAATCACCTAATTACTTGTGTTAAATGGATTGATAGACTACAGCATAACTAGAATTCTACCCGGAAGGCAGTAACAATTTGTGAGAGAGGAAGTGTTTGACGAGATCAAAATGTTCATAAAGAATAACAAACAGTGATCAACCAGTAGTAAGACTGCTTGATGCAGGAAACAATATTGTTGCTGTTACAAACATGAGAAGTCCATAACCAAATGTTACTTATGGAGTCCGTTTTCCGCTGTTCTCTTCATTAATCCTGTTAGGAATAAGAAGATGGCGGTTTTAATTACCTTGTTCCTACCTCTGTAATCTAATTCTCTAATCAGTAAAAATTATGTTGCATTTGGTCAATATTAAGAACACTTCTGAAGCAAATAGAGGCAAATAAATGGAAGAGATACGTGCTTGTGTTAGAACTTCCACTTTCTTCTCCAACTTAATGTGTCAGAGAAATTAGAATGTTTAGTAGAAAGTTTTTGCTTCACTAAGAAGGATGAATCCAATACAGATTACAAAGCAGACAAGAACAAGATTAGAGGTGTTCTTCTTTGGTGTACTTGTAATCATAAGAAGAAGAACAGAGCTGAACCAACTTGATGGATCTTTGAAGTCATAGTTCCTTCGCCAAGGTAGTCTTCAAAGCACATGATGAGCAATGTACTCCAACCCAACTGCTGATTAAGCAAATGCTTATGTAATTTCCACTCCCCAGGATAGCCTTTTGCTGATGATCATCTTGTTAGGAAGGGAAGCCTGATCTGGAAATTAAGTACTCCATTAGTTCATCCTTTAGCCACTCAGAAAAAAATCCTTGCACTTTCCAATTTGAAGTTGCTAATACCAATCGTGATTTGAAGAACAGCTGCAAGAAATATAAGTAAATGTTATGAAAGGCAATAAAAATAATTCTCTAGTCTGTACATTGTGATGCAATATCAATATGCAGACCAAGTTGATCTTGAGAAACTCTGTAGTCTGTACATTGTAATGCAATATCAATATACAGACCAAGTTGACCTTGAGAAAAAAACTAAGCGTATCATCTACATCATCTGTTCCAGTTCAGACAATTTGAACATAATTAGATATGTCAACCCAGAGCAAGACCATTCATTATCACGTTAGAAGAGCAGTAGACTTCTATTCAAACTTCTTGCCAGCTTTTATGGCAGCATGTATAGCAACCTTGCATTTTTTCTGGTTCTTCAGCAAAATCAAACAGTTTAAGCAAGACTTCCAAGTGCAGAGTACAGATTCCAAGCTTCCACTACTTACCAAGGAATATTCAAAGGGGGATAAAATAATAATCAGTCTTGGGATCAAGTGTGCAAATGATAGAAAATTTTCATCAGAGTACTTACGCAAAAAAAAAAGGCAATGAACACACACATTTAACTTTAAAAGATGGAATTCCTTATTAATCCTCTTTTGGTTCTTTGCACATACGCACAGTTGGAGCATCGCTGACAAAGTATGTACGATTAAGTCTGCCAATTAAAGATTTTAATGCTAATTTGATGCACTGAAAATCAACAATTTTGAGTTACTATTATGAAATCAAAAGTACTCTTGAAGGGGTAGTAACTAGCAATACAACCTACTAAAGAGATGGCATAGAGCTTGGTAGAAGTCATGACCGACCCATTATTCAAGCAGAAATAACATTTTGGTAGAACATTCTGAGCTTATCTTCACTACTTTCTCTTGCATCAATCAAGAATGATGTGTACCAGATGTACCAAGGCACACAAGCCAGTACATTTTATTCAGGTAACACGAGCTTGTGTCATGCCCTTGGCTTCTACTTTTCACCATGGACACTGCATCAAACTGTGCAGACAAGATAAATACTCAGCATGGTATGTCACTGGAAAAAGAAAATTCATAGCAACAACAATTAGCACCAAATGCAAGTATTACAACCAAAATAGGGAGAACTATAGTATGAGATGTACATACCAAGTTTCAGTAGCCTAGATAATAATATCATGGAGATTCCAAGCTTATCATTTTCAAATTTGTAAATCACAACTTTGGAGTATGCTTTGCAATATTGGCTCTTAGAGAAACCTGTAATGAGATATAGACAGCATTAAGTTTGGGTATGAATTTATTTTTTTGAGGAACCAACATCCAAACCACAAATTTTTAAGTCTCATACTAGGCTACATGTCAAAAAGAGTAAATCCTTTGGTGTCTCCTAATGCTAGTTCTAGTGTGGTTTAAAATAATGGACAAATCAGTACATAACATTGGTATGCACCAATCCTTCCACATGTTGGTAATGAACCATAACCCAGTACTGCTTGGTATACTAACCATTTTTTATTTTGTTATTGTTTTATTCAGTGAGAACAGGTGGTGTAACCAGGCATCTTGCTCAGCATCTTGGTAACACCCTAGTCTAATAGATTGTTGTAACTCAAATTGGGTATCAGATTGATATTTAAATAATTAAGTTATACAATCGCACAAGTGCTGATTCAAATGGTAGCATCTCAATAAGGTATTTTCTGAGTCAGCACAATTCCACCAACCATATTGCTGCAATATACATGGTCCAATTATGTGGATGCGTATCACTAGTATCATATGGTTTATGCTATGTGGTTTAGTGGCTGATTCATATATGTAGAATTATGTATCTGCAGAGATCAATTCTTAAAACCTTGATCGAAAGTAACATATGCTTTGGCATTAAATCGTTCCATCATGAGCTCTGATAGCTGCACAAAAAATATATCATTTCTATAAAATATGAATGTTGCCGTTTCTTGTTGCTTTCAAAGTAGTGTAAGAATCTTAAGTTTAACCAGCAGGTCACACAAAGATGTTTCTTTTAAAAGGTCAATTTGTTTCAGAAACCCACTTCCTTATTTCAGTTCGCACACCTTATAACATGAAATATTGGATGAGATACTGCCCAGGAAAGGAGGGAGGTAGAGCCGTAGAGGTGTGAGGGGGTAGTCACTACCCCATAAGTGAAAGGACCCCTCCCCTCTTGTGCCCTAAATAGCCTTTGCTCTTCTTTCTTTACAAGTTTCAGTAGCTTTCTACATTCCTACTTTGACACTCTAGGTCTCTGCTGGCCTTTAAAAAGCTCCTTTGCTTATTTTGACATTCCATGTATATGATTGCTCAGAAAAGTCAAAACAGAACTAAACTTACCATTGTATTTAATATTGCATTTCTTTTCTGAAAAGTCTCATATTTGTTGACCTCCAATCACTAGAAAGGATGCTTCTGATTGTTCTAAACCTCTACCTTTTGTTCTTTGTTGCTAACTTCTTGTTTCTTCTATTACGAGTTAATATTTTATATAAGCATATGTGTTTGAATATACTAAAGAGATTATTATAGTATGAGAATTTTTTCATTCATGTCAAGTGTTAAGATATAAGTATCCATTTTTTTCCCATGACAACTCTATGATTCATCCCTTTCTATATAAATGCTAGTCAATAAAACAAGTTATCCAATTATAAACGTAAATTCCCTGGCAATCACTCCCATCAATTGATTCAATTAAATTTTCATTAACATTGGGCAAGACTATCCTTGCTTAAGCTCTAATAAGGGCTTTGAGAAAAAGGTGCTCCTAAAAGATACAAATAGAAGCTCTGTTGACAAGGCTGCAGAAGTCTGAGTTAATTACAAATGAGCCTCTATGTCTCCATGATGAGTTTATGTGGAGACACCCCTCTCAAAATCTATAACACAACTATCATAATAGTCAATTGTTCCCAGCAGAAAGTTGAGAAGGACATATTTAAACAATTAGCATAGTCAGAGGAACATGTTGGCGTATGTTAACTTGGAAGTAACACAAGTTGAGGATGATAAGCCCATTTTTGTAACGAAATGGACCGAATCAAAATGCGCGGAGGCAATTAGGGCTTTAGAGATCACGAGAGTTCTCGGAGTGTGCAGATGAGCGTACCGATCTTGAGGGGGACGACGGAGAGTCGTGAAAAGAGCAGGAGGGCGGCGACGATCTTTTCCGCTGCCGTCAGTCGAGGAGGAGACCCGTCGCGATCAGAGGAGCGCTCCGTCCCGTCCCTCTGCGGTGGCCAACTCAAGAGGGCTCTGCCGACTTGTGCAGTGTCGCCAGTTGGGTTCACATACTGTGCTCGCCCAAGTTGGACGGAATCTTACCATCCATGTCTCCGATCTTTGGTATCCTGACCGGTCACGTTACCGGAGGAAACAGGGCGGGACCCACCTAAAAAAGAGACGGACGGTACTGATTTGATTGTGGGAAAGATGAAGGGTAAAGATGGGAGCCAGAACGGGACGTGCTTTTACTGGACGGGATTCAGTCTCTTTCTCGCTACGGTCGGCTTCGGCGACCGCGAATGACTCTTTATATTTGAACAAAGCGAGGGTGGCGGACGCGTCAACCTCTCTCTCTCTCTCTCTCTCTCTCTCTCTCCCCCACACACACACACAGCAACCGAGAGGAACAACCCTTGGCGGTTTCCATCTCTTCCCTCACCCTATTCGATCTCTCTTGCTCTCAGAGAGCTCTCGATTTTCGATCTCTTTGTTCGTGGCCTCCTCGTGTCGACCGATTCCTGGAGGGGAGGTTTCGGGATTTGGGATCCGATGGCGATGCCGCCCCCTTCCACCTTGAAGTATATCATCATCGGCGATACAGGTGAGTTCTTCTCGGTTCGCGTGCTTCAGAAGAAACAGGGCGAACTGCTGTGTTCAACGATATCTCCTCCACTTAATTGTGACGTTTTCTTTCTCTCAGAAGTATATATCTATATTTTAAGTACTCTTTATATGTTTGCTAGAATGGTAATATCTCATGGTTTCTGTGTCCACCGTTGGCAACCTGTGAAATTAGCGCAAATTCTTTTTAATTTTCCGATTTCCTTCTCTGCTTTTGTGTGCATTTGTGATTTTGTTCCATCATGATTTATCTTGATAATAAGTCTTAATGCCTTTTGATATGGTGCTTGGAGTTCCTTGTTGCAATAAGCTATGCATATGCTTATATTTGGTTGTATGGACTCGTGACTTTGCGAGTCTCTTACGTCCGGATTTGTTTCATAAGAAGATTGGAGTTCGTTGTTTCAATAAGCTATGCATTTGCTGATACTTTGTAGCTTGTACTTGTCACTCTGCTAGTCTCATGTCTAGATATGTTTCATGGGAAGTTAGTGCATGTTTTTATCCAATATTGTTTTTCACAAAATTAAATTTGATAAATCAGTCCTATAGAATTTCATGGTTCTTTTTTGTGTTACATATCAAATTGGATAGATTCATATATAACATTTTTTGCCCTGATATCTCATTTTTTGCTTTTATCTTTGTAGGAGTGGGGAAATCATCTCTTCTTTTGCAGTTTACAGAAAAGCGCTTCCAACCTGCAAAAGGCTCGACAACTAATGTTGAATTTGCAGCCAAAATGATAACCATCAACGATGAGCCGATAAAGTTGAAGATCTGGGACACGGTTAGTCGCACTCTCTCTTTTATTTGTAAATGCATTTAGTGTTTAGTGTTGTTTATTGAACTGTCTTTTTCTGCATTATTGGAGTCATTTGGAGTTGGTATAAGAACACTTGGTGTATTTCACAAGGGAACTCTCTCCTGTTTCTATGTTGCCTAACTGTCTTTCGCCTTCTTCCATCCGACATCTGTTTAGAGACTTGTCTTCACTGCCATTTGTTCCCAGGAAATTGTGCGCATATCTAGTAACTTTATAGTACCATCATCTCTAACAGTTTCATGACAATTAGTGATATTAAGTAATTCTGTTTGATGGCTTAATTTTTCTAATGTTTGATAAAATTAAATTGTCAAGTGCAACTATGGTGGTGTTTAGTCAGAGAAAAAGGAAATTATCTATTGATCTGATTGACCTGAACTTATCTTAATTAATATGGATTAATAAATTTGTAATCAGTTTAGTTGCTTGATCGGGACAGTCATTCATGGCAATAACCAATCAGGAAGTGGCATTGATCATAACTGATATTATTATTTTTACTGATAAAAGATCTACTATGATTTTTTTTTTCTCGCTTGATATAAGATTTGCCTCATCAACCACAATGATATATCATTTGACTCGAAGTCTGAAAACTACAGGTTGGCCAGGAAACTTTTAGATCAATCACCAGGTCCTATTACAGAGATTCTGCTGGTGCACTGCTTGTCTATGACATCACTAGGTAGTGATTACATTTGGAGTGCATTGTTTATAAGGTTTTGCTGAGGTGTTAACTTTGTTCATTCATGATCCAATATCAGGAGGGAGACATTCAATCATCTTGCAAGCTGGTTGGAAGATTTAAGTGAACATGCTGGTGCTAATGTGACAATTATGCTGATCGGTAACAAATGCGACCTGGCTCGCAGAAGAGCTGTCAGCACTGAGGAAGGAGAACAATTTGCTGAAGACCATGGATTGTTCTTTATGGAGACCTCAGCAAAAACTGCACAGAACGTTGAGGAGGTGAGATAGCCTTGTTTCCTTGTCCAGACTTTACTCTCATCCTTCAATTAATCCAGTGTCCATTCCATTATCTGTCTTCCTTACAGGCATTTATTAACACAGCAGCAGCAATACGCGAAAATATCGAGGATAGAGGGTCTGATGCATTAGACGAGGTGAGTTTGATAACGTTGGGCCTGAGTTTTAAATTGTTGAAGATCATGCTGCCATAATCTGAGGATGTAATAAGCCTAACCATCAAGACAGTGGGTTTCATGAATTTGCATTCAGTCAACAAATATAGGTTTCATCACATCAACTTCCTATTCCTGATGAATAAAAATACACTTATTGAACTCCATATGATTGTAATTGTATTATGCATAAACCAGATGCCTTTTTTTGTTGACTCAGAAAGGCAGAAGAAAATGATGAAAATTTGTAATATAGACTTTTTTGTACCATCCCACCTTTGTAACCTTGTAATCCTGAGAAGTGGAGGTTGGATGACAATGATGTGATCTAAGACTTGAAAAATCTATGCATTTTATTTCCTTGTTCATAATGGTGTATTGGTGACAATATGATTCCATGACATAATTTGTCCTGTCTTTTTGATAGTATAATCTCTCATCTTACAATCTTTATTTTCATGCATGCAGCTAATTATGACTCCACGCTTTATTTAATTAGTGATTGTCCTATTTGTAGTTCTTGCAGTATGCAAGAAAAGTTGGATTTGAACCAGTCGGGCTTCCAAAGTGGGAGAGGGTTCCAAAGGGGGGTAGGAAGGTGTCCTCATCTAAAGCTGGTGGCTGCTGCAGCTGAGAGCTACTGCAAGAGTAATAAGGTCCTGCTGCTGGCATTGTTTCCTTATTAGCTATTGGACTCCTCATAATTAACATACTGTGGTTACTAGTTTGTTGCACTGTGGTGGATATTGTGGTATGCCGATGCTTGAAATAGTGATTGAGTGGTTCATTTTTTGATTGAGTTGTTTTTGACTTTATGAATCACCTAATCACTTGTGTTAAATGGATTGATAGACTACAGCATCACTAGAATTCTACCCTGATAGAAGGCAGTAACAATTTGTAAGAGAGGAAGTGTTTGACGCAACAAACAATGTTTGCAGATAAATTAGAGTGTTTAGTGGAAACATGTGCTTCACTGAAGAAGAATGAGGGGGAATCGAGTACAGACTACGAAGCAAACAAGAACACGATAAAAGGTGTTCTTCTTCGGTGTACTTGTAATCATAAGAAGTAGAAAACAGAGCTGAAACAAAAGAACGAGCAAAACCAACATAAAAAATTAACGACTGAGCCTCGATCTAATCTTCAAGAAATGGAGGCCGTAAGTTTTAGCCGCAGAGTATGAAACGGCAAGCCGGGAAGACGATCCCGGCAACGCAAAGAAGGCAAATGGTGACGAGATTCTGCGAGCACCATTGCAGAGGCCGCCACTTCACCTCCACGCTCGAGCTCTTCATCCGCTTCGAGGTCTGCGGCTCCTTGGACAGGTCGAAGCTGGCGCCCTTCATCCGCAGCTCCTGCACGCACCTGGCGAGCGCCCGGCCGTCGGCCCGCTCCCGCTGCAGCAGCCGCGACAGTCCCCAGTAGGCGCGGACCCGGAAGTGGACCGCGCCGACCAGCACCAGCGACGTGAGGAGGGACAGGCAGGAGGGCACCCACCAGTCCCTGCAGGCGTCGCCGGCGACGGAGGCGGCGAAGAGGAGGGTGAGGGAGAGGCCGTGGAAGGCGAGGAAGAGGCATGACAGGTGGAACGCCTCGCGCTTGGCGCCGTCCATGCGGTCCTCGAGGGCGGCCGCGCGGCGGCCGTGGAGGTCCTCCTCGCGCTGCCACAGCTTGAGGAGGAGGAGGTGGCCGGGGCTCTCGGAGATTTGGGTCAACGGGTGGTGCTGTATGACGGCGAGGACGTTGTCGTCTCCGTCGGAATGCCGGCGGGGTTCTGCGCCGGCGGCCGCAGGGATCTCGACGACATGGGTGTCGCGAGGCTCTGCCATTATAATTGGAAACGAGCGAACGCAAGAAGAGATTGGAATGGCGACTAATTGGGAAACAAACGAGCGATAGAGAGAAGGTTTGAGTTGGTAATGGAAAGGAGGAGGAGAGACTGAGGAGAAGAAGGAAGGCAGAGGAGAGAGACAGGATTAGATGTTGCAGAGAGACCAGTTCGAGGGGGTATAAAGGAAGGAAAGTTCCAACGGTCGAATTGGAGTAGTTTCGAGGAGATCGGGGGGTCATAAGGGTCTTTTCAATGGAAAGGAGACCGTTGGGGGCCTTTTTATCCTTTTTTTCCTTTTGTTTCGATCTCTATTTTTCCTTTTCTCCCCCCCCCTTTTAGCTCCTATATAAATTTTAGTTTTAGGGTTCTAAAATCAATTAGCATTCACTAACGATCAAATTCGAATTATTAGGATCTATTTATGGCCGTGACGTTGGGTGATCGATCAAAATCGAACCATCCTCATCCTAACTCAATTTGATCCTCTTGAGTTAAATTTCTTGACTCACAACGTCAAATCATATTGTTTCTTAATCGTTCTGCCAAGTTAATGGATGACGATCATCATTGTCTATTACACAAAATCAAATTCAACTTATCTGTTTATAATGGGTTTATCTGAAAATAATTTTAATTTTAGTTTTAATTTTAATTTTGCTCAAAATATTTCTGTGACTTGGCGCTCTCTCCCGAACTGGAGCGGAGCTGTCGCAATGGATCGTGACCACCACTCTTCCCGTCTTCTGCGGCGGAGAGGCATCCTCCTTTCCCCTCTTCCTCCTCCTCCTCCTCCTCCTCCTCTTCCTCCTCTTCCTACCTCCCCTCCGCTTCCACCTCTCCTCTTTTCTCCCGTCGGTTTCACGCTGCGGAGGTTTCGGAGGCTGTAGGAAGAGATGGAGTTGAGTCCAAAAATTTCCTTGCCTGCTGTTCTTCTTATGGTTCTGGCGGGATTGGCGGCCGGTTCTACCTTCATCTCAGGTAGGATCCTGCAAAGTTTCGATCTTGAAAGAAAGTTTCTCACTTTGATTCGATTTTTCCCTCTTCTCGAGCTTAGAAGCTCTGATATTTCCGGGTTTTTGTGTTTGGGTAGGCGATGTGTTCGAATCGCGTGGATCGGCCGGGCGGAGTTTGCTGCAGGCGAAGTCGAGTACGATTTTTCCTCATTCTTTTATTTGGATTTTGGTATTCTTTTTTTTACTGAGTTCATCATCCAGATCATTGATGATATGTTCTGTGCTTTTTATCCTTTGGCCTTTCATTTCTCATAGAGTTTATGCGATAAGAAGAATAATTGAATTTGGAGAAAAGGCACCGGTGATGTTGCTTAGTTGGATTCAAATGCAATCTTGTCTGGAAAAGTATTATATCTTCTTTTCCTCAAGTTTGTTTGAACAATTATTAAAGCTGTGGAAGGTAAATGGGACATATAGGATGCAAAATTAGGTACAAAACTGAGAAGTAAAAGTAACTTCATCTCCATTGTTTCTTGATCATACCATGGTTGACTACTATAAGCTGTATTGTGTGATCTGGTTTTTTTTTCCTGCAATTGATATGTAACATGAGGAATAAATATACAAATCAAAGATTTTAGCTACTGATATGCAAAAATTAAAAAAAAATTCTAAACTTTATAGCTAACCATGGTTATCTATTTGGAGAAGCTTGCAGTTTCACCATAGTAGCACCCCATACTGTGCATTGGAGAACAAGGACACATAAAGTCATCTTGAAATTGATTGTCTGAGGGTAAATAGTATGTTATGTTATTCTATTATGTCTTTATCAGTTCTGGTCGATCATATATATGAACAAAAGTATACAGTGTGCTGTATGACATGTTTTACCTTTCAAGCAAATGGTAATTGCTTGCCTTATGCTAGCTTTAATGTTCTATTCTTCTATTCTGCTTTTCTCTGTTGTGGTCTATCATACATATAACAAATAAGTTTGACACACAACATGTTTTGTCTTTAAAGCAAATGATACAGTTACATGGAACTCAAGGCAATTAGTGCCTTCGGTCCCTTGCGCTTTATACTTCTATTGTTTGAAATATGGCAACCTAAGATAGCCAGTATTTTGTTAGTTCCTAGTTTGTTACTACTGTGTTGAAAAGATAGCAATGCAAAATGTGCATTTGTGTTTAATTCAATCATGCACAATTAGAAAAAATCTAATCACGATTATATGGGAGTTTAGAGCATTGGTCATGGTAGAGAACTTGCACACGAAAACTAAGGATAGTGTACCAACTCTGGTGAAAAAGGTTGGTGTATCAGAGATGTGGTATAAGATAAAAAGAGGAGGCAAAACAAAGAAGAGTGATAATTAGCTGAGAAGGGAAATAATAAGGTCAGTAGGCCATCAAAAGGCTCAAAACTTCAATTGATTTCAGGCCAATCTACTAAATACCCTTATTTACAATATAGAAATTTAAGCTCTAAGCAAAATAGAAATGGAATGATATTGTCATCTACTATAATCAGATACTATTCTAAATTAAGCAGCCAAATCTCTGTGGACCATAACTTAAATCAGTATCTTACTTTCTAAATACTCCTTCCCGATTGAATTAGTCTAATTATATTAAAAAATATATATGTTGGATTAAAGAAAACATCAGAATTCCTAGATATGTATCATTGGAATTTGGAAAAGTGTAATCCAAAATTTATCAAGACCCTGGTTTGAACTCATGGGCTAAATCATTGGTAACCTAGGCAAGCTCAAGCACAAATTGGAGATACTTCTATATGACATAACCAGAAACACTACCTTTAGGTTGAAAGAATGACAAGTTTACTGTTGGTTTTAATAAAGAATTTCTATCGATTATATGCTTGTTTTTCCTCCATTTTCTGCAGTTATTTCTACTGGAACATGTTCAATAATAAAGGACATGACATCATAATCTTGGCCAGTGAATCTTTCTATATTATGGCTTGCAATGGATGGTCTAACCTGTTAATAGAAGTTAATGCTTTCTTTTCTCTTGATATCTATGTTAGATTGTCCTATCAGCTTTGAGAACATGAACTACACAATTATCACCAGCAAGTGCAAGGGTCCGCAATACCCTGCTAAGCTCTGCTGTGAGGCTTTTAAGGAATTTGCATGCCCTTATGCTGATCAGTTGAACGATGAGACAAATGACTGTGCATCAACCATGTTCAGTTACATTAACCTTTACGGGAAGTACCCTCCAGGCCTTTTTGCTAGTGAATGTCGTGAAGGCAAGGAAGGGCTTGCTTGTCCTGCTAGTCCCCCGGAATCAGAGAATGACACTGCAAGTGCTGGCATCATCATAATTCAGAGCTTCACCTCTCTGATTCTCATCTGTGGAATGGTTCTAACATTTCTGTGTTGTTGAAACTGCTAAGCTGTATATCCCTTGAAGCTGCATTATTGCACTGTCATTCCAATTATTTGATCTCCTTTGGAAGTTTAAGCCAATTCAGTTGTGGCCACAAGCTTATTAATTGCTTGGTCATCCGTATATCGACAATGAAGTATTCTTATGACTCGAAAATATGATTCTTGAGAAAATTGATGCCCACTTTTTTTCTTTTTCGAATTATGGTAATTGGTGTGATTTTGAAAGCTCAAGATTAAGACTCTTCAGCATAAATGGTGGAATTTGACTGAGACCTGCAGTTGCAGTTGCTGAAACAAGTTTTTATATTTTTCTTTTAACATCAGAGCATGTATGTACTAACAAGTTGAGCCACAGCTTTCTTGGTTGTTTCCATGAAAATGTGAATTTGATACAAGATCTTATGTCTCTTTTGCTTCAGTGGTTTTGCTAAGACTTTGCACCATGTGATAATAGAATAAGTCTTCAGTAAGAAGCATCCCTGACACTTTAACCTACTAGAAATCAGATAACCATGTGGTCTCGAGATAAGATATTAGACTGCTTCAGAAACATGGATAAAGGCATTGGAATGTGCATCTGAATCCTTCTCTGTGAGTGTAGGAGGGGAATATGGCAGACGAGAGACAGAGAGAACAGTATATGTAAACATTTGGTCCAACAGAAAATGAAGATTTATGTGGTATAGATATTACAGCAGATTGACTGGTAGCAAGAATTCCTGATAACAATGCTATTAGCACCTTCTTCATCATCTACAAAAATAAAAGCAAATGAAGATATGAGACACAAACATTTGCTCACAAGGCCAGTTGTATGGTTCCAACTTGGAAAAACTCATAGATCAGTTAGAAAACAGCAGAACATGGATTGGTGTGAGAAGCATTCTCTTGGCAAAGCAGGCTGGGGAAGAAATTTTCTCCTGATGATGATATCACATACAAACAGTCAAAATAACATTACACAAACAACTCCTACATCAGTCAGCAATAGAAGATAACATGCAACATAAAGTTGGTGTGAGAAGCATTTCTCTTGATCAAGTAGGTTGGGGGAAAAAATTCATTGCGAACTTAATCCAAAGACTAGAATATGCCACATAAGACTTTGTGACCTCAGATTACTTTCCGGAGATGAGGAGGCCAAGTCAATGAACTGCAGACAAGAAAAACCAATGTCAAGTTGTGCAAGGTGGATTGACATTGCGCACTCTTTTTTCATGCTTATCCATCAGCCAACAGCGGTTGAAATCTCTGAGGATACTTCTCAGTATAACCATTGTACAGTGAGTGAGGTTGCACACAGTAAAGGATCTTTCTTCAGTGTGATCTATGACCCTAAAAACTCTCTTTATTCACAAGCCACCTTTGACTCAGCTTACCCCCATGGATTAGCTGACTAATTGTTATCACATTAGAAAACTATAATTTTCTTTCAAGAAGTAGTGTTTTTTCATTTGAATATCATTTTCTTCTTACAACAATATAATATTATATATATATATATATATATATATATATATATATATATATATGCATATATTGTTTAATTACTTGAGCTAAGGATCATATCATAGGGAAATTGTATATGTTATCTAAACTTTCTTTTCAGAAAGAAAACATGGAATTTGATAAACTAAAGTTACAAATTGATCCACTAATTAAGTTTAAAAAAAATTAAAATTTTTCTTATCCTCAGGGATGAAGAACATGGCATGCAGCTATGCAACCAATGAAGCCTTTATCTGATTATATATAAAACACGGTCAACAAATAAATCATGACCCTGGAATGGCAATTTCGTAATTTTAGGGCGCAGACACGAAGAGTCGGTAGCATATGCCGACCATCACATTTATCCATATCCTGTCCCTCTCGTCCCTTTTTATTTCTCGTAGCTAACTCCAATAAAGACAATTAAAAAAAAAGGCCCAAAAAAAGCGCCGTTCCGAATCAGATCCTATTTATTCCTCTCAATTCCTTCTGCTTGCGGTCGGAAGGCGTCCGATTCTTCGGATTCCTAACCCCGGATTGAAGCCACTCATCGCCTCGATCGAGATCTGCGGGCCTCCGGAACCCTAGAACAGGTGCGCGGCGGATAAACAAGAAAATAAAAATCCCCACTTTTTCATGAAATTTTCCGGTTGGGTTGTAATTTATCTGTGTATGAGCTGCCACTGATGGTTGTTTACTTTCTTGATGATGTCAATTACGTTTATTTCTGCGAAAGTCTAGATTTTGTTTCCTATTGTTGCTTCGTTTCACAGATCTCTGTTGGTTGTTTAGCTTCTTCTCCTTTAGGTTCCGCAAGGTGTTTTCCTTGTATCTTTTATCTTTATGTTTTCCGTGAGGTTTTAAAGAAATTGATGCAGAAAAGGAGTTAAAAGTTGATCACTTACCGGGTTGATTATATTGATTTCATGTAACGATTCGTAACCTCATATTTGTTGGAGATCTTGAGGTCCTTTTTAAGTTACCTTTTGATCTTGGAATAAGCTTATGTAACCATCTCCTTTTTCTTTTTCGCCTTTATTTGAAATTCTTCATATTTCGTTGGCGTTCTTTCTGTTGGCTTTGCAATTAAATTTGAGCAAAGATTTTTTGTTATTCCCCGAAATATTTTCTGTAAGTAATTAATTAGTTTATTGGTATGATTATAGAATGATATCCAGAACATCTTTCTTAATGTTCTTCTTTGCGAATGTCAGTAAAAAAAATGGCTGATTTTCTTTTGAAATTTGACTTTATGGGATAGTATTTTTTTTAAAAGTTTGTTTATCACATATTACCAGGGAGATGAGGTAGATTTTGGTGATTTGTCCTGGTTACTACATGAGTCGTAGTAGCATTTCCAAGGTACTTAGATGTCATCTATCTAAGTTATCTATCCAACCTTCTAATCTCATCTGTTCTTAATAAGCAATACTTGCAAATATTTTACTCTATGCTACACTAAGATTTAAGCATTTACAAACTAATGCTAGTTTGAATTAGTTGCATGATAGTCATTGATAATCATGTTATCTATGTTTTGGGAGTTATGCATACACTGCCATCTCATTGTTATGCATAATCTTCAAGTGGACAAAGTGTGGTATAGAATAGAATTGCATCTTATGGAACCAGCATACTGTGGAATAAGGGTGGTGTATTGGTTGTTACTGGAAGTTTCTAATATGTAGATGTGTGGTCATTATTGCTTTTCTTTGAAGTGTTGAAAAGTCACAGATGAGTGGACATTATTGCTTTTTCTTAAGTGTTGAAAAGTCATTATATTTTGTTCATCAGGGTTTCTTTAAGATTTTTGTTATCTTAAATTTTTTTTGGTGTATATTTCTGTGCAGATAACTTTGTTTTTTTCTTTACTTGAAATTTGATATGGCAGAGGCATAAACTAAATGCAACATTACCGTAGTGACAATATGGATGAGATGGCAGAGGATTATGAAATGGGTGATGTAGAAGATGATATGTATGAAGAATTTCAAGGGAGGGGTCTAGGAGATTCTGATTCTGATGATGAAGAATATGGCTCTTTGGTATGCTTATATCTCTTCCAGCATTCTTTTAAGTTGCTTTTGTGTTTTCAAGGCTTTCTATTATCTATACTACTACCACCTCTTTGCAGTTGCATATCTTGGATAGTTTGAAGAATGCTCTTCTCATTGTTGTACCTTAGGTTGCTACAGTGGTTGTTTCAATTCTGTTATTTGTTTGCAACTTAATGAAAAAGGATTTTGAATTTTGTCAGAATGGAAGGGCAACTGATATATCTGCTGCTCAAGCAAGGAAAGGAAAAGATATCCAAGGAATACCATGGGATACTCTAAATATTACACGGGAGAGGTACAGGAAAACAAGATTAGAACAATACAAAAACTATGAGAATGTTCGAAATTCTGGGGAAGCATCAGAAAAGGCATGAAGCTTTGTTAGAAAAATAAACTTTTAACTTCTAAAATTTTCTTGTTACACTCCTTTATATGTTCATTATTATGTAGGATTGCAAACAAACTGATAAAGGTGGCATGTATTATGAGTTCCAGCGAAATACAAGATCTGTGAAATCAACTATTCTTCATTTCCAGGTGAGCTAATATGGTACATTGTTGGGCTTAGCTATGGTTTATTCTGCTGTGTTGCAATTTTATTTATGATATTTTGCTGTATCTACATCCAGGTTTGAGCTGTGTATTGATTTGAATTCATTAGTTTACATCGTGAAGCGTCAATCAGAATTTCCTTCAGCCTATTGATTTAGGAGACAAGTAGTTTATAAATGGCTTGAGTCAAGTTTTTTTTTTTCAGATAGCATACCTATAGAAGTGTTTTCTAATTTGTTCAATTTTGAAGCTTTGGTACATGGAAGGGAAAATTTTGCTTTTAATTGTAGATGAGGGGGATGCTATGTGATGGAAGATAATAATATTTAATTTGTATTAACTAAAATATGGCTCTTGTTGCTTTTCAGAATCTTGCTCGATAGCTACAGTTTGCTATGTGTAAGATATATATCTGGCCTCATAGCATATCTTTTCTTGGCTAAGCGTGTATGTCATGCTTTATGCCGATATCTTGCTTCTTGGCTCTATTCCAATTTCATGCTCCTTCATTCTTGCTTTGTTTTGATATCCTTTTCATGAATTTTCCTTCTTTCTAATGATCTGTGTTTTCTTGTACCACAAAGGCGAGTGATGTCTATCCCTTTATCTGTGTGTATGTATATCTATATTTATCGCACTCCTTTTGAGCAGTATCATTTGCCAAGTTTATTTTTGTCATCAGTGAGTTGGTTGTTCAGCAAAGCATGTAAGCGTTATGCTACTATGTGTTTGTACATGAATAGAGGGAATCATAAACCGCACAGATTATGGAAGAAGATTGGGAGCCCAGGAAAATGCAGGTAGACAATTCCATGATGTTGTTTCTCACAAATAGAGGCGAACATAGACTGCATGGACCTTGAAAGGTGTAGGTTGACATTTCTATCTTCTTGTTTGAGCAAGAAGTGAATAGCATTTAGTTCAATGCATGTTTATGTCGATTATTCAAACTGAAAGATTCTTGGTGCTTAGATAGTAGTGTTGGAATTTGTTGTTTTATGAGGGTGGACTTTGCAGACTTTAGATTTAAAGATATGGCAACATTGTCAGCGGACAAGCTTGTCAAGAAATGAGTTATGTAACAACAGGTTTTTTTGTCCTCTTGTATCTATGACCAAGAAGTTTTCAAATATGTGTAATTTGTTTGAATATCTATCATTTAGTTGTGGGAAAATTTTACAAAATGTGCAGTAGTAGATTGATTCGATATGTTAATTTGGATCCTCCTCTAGCTTATGTTTTGTGACTAGTGGGATGTGGTGTTTCGGGACAATCTTTTGTATTTATATAAAAATGTTCTAGTGATTTAGTTGAATACACTACAAAAGGAATTCTGGAAAGATTTGGAATACTTGAAGAAGAATAGATTGTTAAATCGAAGTATTGAATAGTTGCTGCATACCAGGTCATGTTTTGTGGTATAGACTATAGAGTATAGAGTATGTACTTTGAGTGTGTGCTTACCATGTGGAGTTGTGACATGTCGTGGCAGTGCACGGTTTGCACATGCATGCACAAACACACATCAAATAGGTCTTGTGTTTTCACTCGTGACCTTGGGATCTGATGTCATGGGTATGGCAGATGCACACATGATATAGTATGGTGCCTACCATGTAAACCCATCACCAGAGCAGACAGCATGCAAGAACATAAAAGTGGATGCTATTCATGGAAGAGTTGAATGGTCACATCAGGAAGTAAAAAGAGCTTTCTGGATAATACATCGAGACATTTTTATTTGAGGGAGCAATGATATAGTTCTGGATCTTGTCATCTTACGATATTTTAGTTTCCAGTTCATGTAATCTAGGAAAGAGAGTAAAAAAGTATAGCCAATTAAACTTTCCCTACTAGGATGAAAGATAGGAGTGATGCAAATACTTTGAAATCAGGATTAAGTTGACTTCAGAACTTAGACTAGGAACTTGTGGATTGATATGCCTAACGATATTAGAGTGGAAAAGTCATGAATCAGTCTGACAAAGGTAGCTTGACTATAAAGAGATTTAATTCCTGAGTTTTGCATCTAGGAATCAGTTGTTAAAAGAGCATGCTTTAATGTTTTATGCTGATCACTGTACTAATTTGAGCATCGAAGATGGTGTTACAGTTAAGGGTATAGGAACATAGATTTGGGAGCTACCATAGAAGGCGTCAAAGGTTACAAATGAATAAAAGATGGAGGAATTATATGGTATTTAAAAGGATCAAGCGTATGGTATAGTTAGACATTGATATTACTGCAAGTGTTGGAAATAGTGTTTTGTTGAAAAACTCAATTGCTGATGAAGACGCAAAGATGAAAAAAAGTTGACTGTAGCTGACACACCCCTATAAATTTTTGGTATGCAAGGGATCAATGGATAACTTATTTAACAAAATTCTGACAGTGAGTGCGTGCCAGATGAATGATGATAGCACTTTGTTTCTTTGTTCTCAAGGACAATTGAAGATCTGAGATGATTTAAATAGAGGTGCCATGAGATGGTGAAAAAAATCAGGAATGACCTGGTTAAGAAAGAGTTGTAGGGTATTATGGGCATCATATTCAATGGGCTAAACGACTAAAGGCTATCCATGTAGCTACCCTTGAATGGTTGGAATTAAATGATGTTTCTGGTTATCATTGTGCTCAAGCTACTTGTTATCAAATTCAAGCTAGGACAGGAATAGGACTAACACTGTCTCATTGCGCAGGTTATCTGTTTTAACAGGTTATCAGTTTTACAATAGCTGCCAGCGTTGATCTATAAGAGTCAGAAAAAATTTTCTGGTTCTTGAACATCACTTTTCATGTTCTTCAACCATTTTTATGTACATTGAGGACCAAACTAGGAGGTCTTACTGCATAATTATCCAGATATGCATCCATATCTAGTTGCTATCAGTAGGAGCTTTGTTCAGTGGCCTCCCATCTGATCTTTCTAGTGAAACTTCAAATTGTTGAAGTCGTGTTGTGTAGAAACATCCATTCCACTCAAATTATGATTGTTGCTGACACATCTAAAAGATGACCGTGCTTGTTCACCATTCCTTAAACATGTTTAGGTCCATTTATATCAATGTCATCCAGAATGCTTTTGAATATTTCATATTTTGCAGTTCTTTTACCCTGTATAGGAAACTCTTTGTTACTTATATTGCATTATATGAGCCTAGGTTCTGATATGTTTGTTTTTGAAGTTCAGTGCAAAACATTGGACTTAAGTGGCTTGATTATTTTACAAATTTGCAGCTAAGAAATTTGGTTTGTGCTACATCAAAGCATGATGTGTACTTGATGTCACACTATTCTGTGCTGCACTGGTCTGCGCTAAATGGTGAGAAATATGAAGTTATGAATGTTTCAGGGCACATAGCGCCATGCGAGGTGTGTTCTATTCATCTGCTATCCTATTTTATTGTTTCTGATGACTGATCTCGGTAGCTGTGATCTGTATACTGAAATTTTGTCTGCATTATTCTGATCCACCTACTTCCCAGTTAAGCTTACACGAAAAGTCTGTCTTTGGCTGCAGAAACACCCTGGAAGCTTGTTGGAAGGGTTTTCTCAGACTCAGGTCAGCACACTGACTGTAAAAGATAACTTGCTTGTGGCAGGAGGATTCCAAGGAGAACTTATCTGCAAGGTATTTTATTTTTTTTCCTCCATCTATGTATGCAAAAATTTGTGGTAGTTTGGAGGTGTGTTAATACAGAGGTATTTCTACTTCTGTGTTATTCCTTGACTTAGTGACTGGTTAGCTGTATCTCTGTCAAAGTAATTTTGCTATCATTATTAATGCACAAGTATGACCAACTTGTTTCCCTTGTAAAGATTTTCATGGGTGCTTATAATACTAATTGCTGTGTGTTAAGAAAAAAATGTTTGTCTCATGGTGATATTGATTTTTAGGGAAAGTGGATAAGATGAAAATGCATTCAATAGATATTTCAAGCATGGAAGTATGCATCAATGTTCTAGTTAAGCACAGGTCCACTACTGTGAAAGGTAAGAAAGGAAAAGGAGATTCCTATGTTGTGAAATTTTGGTCCACAAGGCGTTTAGTAGACTTGGTTCATGAAGGGAAAGTGTTAGAAGTCATATATTGGTAAATGTGGTCCATTGAAATGGGCACAATGGATAAGTGGCATAACCTATTGAACTGAAACATGTGTACAAATAGAACTTTAAATTGGTGCATGGAGTAAGGGTGTCATGAATGCCTGGAAAGTCTAAATAACTGCACAAGCATACTGAGAAGGCATAGAAGTTTCAAAATTTGAGGACCAAATGATCAAAATCCTGTGCACCTGCTTCAATTCGTTTCTAGAAGTAACTGAAGTACTTGGCTGAAAAAGATTGCAAGTTTTTAGAAAGTATTTATTTTAATATCTGTATCTTCGGTGAAGATCTGCAGTGGTTTCAATTTGTTTACAAGAGTCTTAACTGTTAAATTGGAATTGATATCTTAGTTTATTGTTAATATAAAGTTATCTCCTTATCTGATGATCATCTCCCTATGCAAAATCTTTTCTATGTTGGGGAAGGTCCTATATGTCACACTAATTGTCTGTACTCCACATTATCGGTTGGAATATCTCTATGTGACCTAGACCACGTAACTTTTTACCAGATCAGTCTTAGTGCTATTGTGTTAACAATCTAGCCTATATCTATTGACCAAGTTAACTGGATTTATGCTGTACCTCACTAGGTGTTAGTGGTTTTGCTTCCTGTATGGCGGTTAGACCAGCTCTTGCTACAGAAAGACAATCTGAAGAGTGATCTATGGCGATGTTTGACTTACTGGTCCAAGCCGATGTGCTGACCGGCCAGCAGCACCGCACGTGCCACCCCATACTGGTGTACCGACACATGGTACACCGGTGCATACCAGTGTTTCGACAAGGAAGAAAAAGAGGTTGAAGAGGAAGGTCCGGTGGAGAAATAGAGGAAGAAGGAAGAACAGGAAAGAAAAGGAGGAGGAGAAGTGCAACAAGACCTGGGAAGTAGTGGCAGCAGCGGCAGCGTCGAAGCAAGAAGAGACAGTGCCACTGCAGCATCGCAGCAGTGAAGTGGTGAAAAGGCAGTGCCATTGCAGCATCGCAGCCACAAAGAGGCGACTTCATACATGAGAAGGGCCCTAATATTCTTTTTTAATATATTTTTAATGCTGAAATGGACTGGGGCCGACCACTTTTTTATTTTTTTATATTTTAATTTGGACCACCAGAAACGGGGTGGTTCATGTATCAGTCCATGCCTGGACCAGTATGTACTGCCCAAGCCATACCGTTTCGAGTGGTACAGCAATCCTTGGTCTATGGTTAAGTGTTAACACTGTCCTAAAGTTGCTAAGAAATGTTTAATGCTAAGCTACCATCATTGCTGACTGCAGAAATTCACTTGTGTGGATTTTTTATGGCTTTGAAGGTGAATTTTACTAAATTTTGTGGTAGAGGAAGCTGGAATGTGATAATGTATGGAATTTCAATATTACTGGATTAACATTATATTCTTACTTGATTTTTCTTAACATTTTATATTCTGATGTAATAAGGGCTTTTTCTTTCAAGGTTACATGCATAAACAAAGCAAAGAATATGTGAAGCTTAATCTTCTGCTGGATTTGCATGTAGGTTGCATGATTTTTTTAATCTTATATACTTGTGAAAACGCTTAATCTTCCTATATCTGTACTTGTAATGATATAAGGGATCTCTAGGGTAGGTTGCATTTTTTTTAATTTTTTATATATTTATAAAAATTTTATTACAAAACAATTGCTCTGAACCTACTGGAGCTTTTCACATGTATTGTGAGATCAATTTGAGTGTGCTTGTGTATTGTTGATAATGCGAGAAATACTTTTTAGAAGATACCAGAACTCTGCTTTCGTGTTTGCAGCATTCACTTATCATGTGCCATCATCTTAAACATGCTCACAAGTCTTAGTGTACTAGGTCTTTTTGGATATAGTTCTTCTCGTACAGTTTGGACTGTTTAAGGAATTTTGTTCAAGATAGATCTCTTAAACCTTTTTACATAATGAGCATGATGTTGCTTCCAAATCTTTATATAAAAAGTAGTTTAATTTGAATTTGAAGTAATAGTCATTATCCTCGACGTGAATCCAATTCTATCTGCATTTCTTGTAGTTTTGCCTTCTTGCTGAAAAGGTAAAATTTTCTTCGTTCTTGTATATCCTGATTCGTGAGACCATCTTGTGGAACAACTTTCACTTGTGTGCTTGTTTCTACCCCTGAATCCTATACTTATTTTGTAAAAGAGTATGCTTATCAGGTACTTGTTTTCTGAAATTTGAATTATGAACAATCAATAATGTTGATATGCATTGTGTGTGATAGCCTTTCATCTGCTGTACAACATTGCTTGTACATACATGATTGCCAAAGAGAATGTTATCTGATATTATTTTACCTTAATGTTTGAAATAAGTTCTTAGATCGGGAAGGAATAAGCTTTTGCTGCCGGACAACCTACGATGACAATGCAATCACGAATGCGTTGGAAATTTATGACAGTTCCAGGTAATTTGTCTTTCTTGCCACCATCATTTACATGCATGTCTTTTACTGACTTGAAATTGTAACATACTCAGTGGTGCTGTTCACTTCATGTCTTCAAATAATGACTCTGGAGTACGAGATTTTGACATGGAAAAGTTTCAGCTTTGCAAGCATTTCCGCTTTCAGTGGCCGGTGAATGTAAGTGTCGAGCACATTTCCTGTGTATCCTCTAGTTGTCAGGTGCATTTCCTGTTTATTGTCTAGTTGTGCTCCACTTTTGGCTACATAAACAATATCATAAGCTGTCCATGGTAGTCCATTGGAACCTGACAATGGGTAGTGTCACTTACTAATTTCTTGTGTAGTATAGATCATCTACATGGCACTCATGTTGTAATTTAATTTCATTTGCAGCATACATCACTAAGTCCTGATGCAAAGCTTGTTGTCGTTGTTGGAGATGACCCTGAGGGTATGTTGGTTGATGCTAATACTGGAAAGGTTAGTTGTATGAATACTGCACATGAACTGATGGTATAATGAACACAGTCATCATTGAAATTTGAGATAAATATGTATGGTTCTGGTTTTCTTTTTAGAATAATAGTTGAAATTAAGGTTTGCCGTACCATGGTGTGCTGCTCGGTATGAGCGGTACATACTAGTCTGGTGATATACCTCACGATATCATGTGTCGGTACATCGGTACATACTATACTGATAGCCGATCAGTACACCGGTACGGAACAGTAAGGTGAACCATGGTTGGAATATCATTTTCTTGTTAAAACTTAGTTTGTTAACAAGTGTCAACTGTGACTTCTAATTTTGAGGAGAAGAGTGCTTTTTCAAATATGACGTACCTGGAATTTCAAAGGTCATCAGTCCTATGATTTTGGATCAGGCATCATTACCATTTTCTTGTGTATTGGACAAAAGAAAATCGAAAAACAGTGGAAATGTTTCTGTGCTGAAAAGAGTTTGGTTTTGTGTTTTTTGTTCAAAAGGGAAATTTTAATAACTATGTAAGAAGTATCTAGAGTTTGTTACTTTAGAACAAGTTGAATGAAATTCAAGTTCGTGACCCTTGGTTTTTGCAGACTGTCCATGCTTTGCTAGGTCACTTGGACTTCTCTTTTGCATCAGCATGGAATCCTGATGGCCGGACATTTGCCACTGGTAACCAGGACAAGACCTGCCGCGTCTGGGACATCAGAAATCTCTCCAAGTCTGTCTCTGTGTTGAGGGGCAATCTTGGTGCCATCCGATCAATTCGCTTCACATCTGATGGTCGATTTATGGCGATGGCTGAACCTGCCGATTTTGTTCATATTTTTGATGTTAGAAATGGGTACAACAAGCGACAGGAACTAGACTTCTTTGGTGAGATCTCAGGCATGTCGTTCAGCCCAGATACAGAAGCTCTGTTTGTCGGGGTGTGGGACAGAACCTATGGAAGTCTCTTACAGTATAGTCGCCTACGGAATTACTCCTACTTTGATTCACTATTGTAGCCATGTATAACCAGGGTTATTACTTTGTTTCCTGTATGCATGTACTCGGATCTGTATAACCAGGGTGATCTTGTCGCAGCTTCTTGTTGTTGTTGTCATCGTCATCATTGTCGTATTCAGATCTGTATGTGGAACAAAAGGAAGAGGGAATAGAAGAAAGAGTGCAAAGGGGATGAAAGACAAAACTCAGATGTAGCTCCTTTTTTTAGAGATTTGATATTAACAAGGAAACTATAAGTGTATCTGCTGTTTAATCACTGTACCCATGGACTGTTAAAATGTATAAAGACATGTACAGATGCAGGACTAGTAAGTTGAAAGAAATTAAAATTAGTTCCTGCTGTGCTCTTCTGGTCAGCTGTCTGCATAAGGTTGGAGTTGATTCTGATGTAATCATAATCCTCATTGTCAGTCTTGTATTAGTTCCTGCTCTTATTAGCTCTTAGTGACGCCTCCTATCCTTCTCTGCAAATGTATCAGCATGGTTCAATTGGGGTGATCTCGGTTGCTTTTTCCCTTTCTGACTAGATGGAATGATAATAAAAAACCATGAAACAAATATTACTCTCAATATATTGTCCTCTGATTTGTTGTACCTTTGAATTGTTCTTGTGAAGTGTTTGGGTGGGAAAGGTTCACCAAAGCATCTTTATCAACACAAAAAATAATAATAATAATAACAGTGGTTTAGAAAGTTTGATGAACGGTATATGACAACACTGCACTTATCTTTAGTTCATTCTCAGTGACAATCAATACTATAAATAGTCCCTTTATCCATGTTTTGATGTTAACAAAATGGAGTTGTTATTGTTAATGTTGTGGATAATAATCAATGAACATGACTGCACTACAATCTGTCACACATTGTTTGAAGTTTCCCAATTAAGTGGCCTGACAATCTATCTTGGACAATTAATTGAAATTTTTTTCTGTGTTTTGATTGCAGATTAGGAAATAAAAGTTTTCTGGAGTGTCAAAATTGCTCTAAAAGAGAATCAAAATTTTTAATATTGAGAGGGTTATTTATTTTAACCAATTATTTAGATTTCTTAATTTGAATTATCCATGTTGGACTCCCTCCATCCATCAATTAGGAAAATCCTCATTATCCCACCCTCTGTTTGTTTCTATTGGGAGCTGCTAAACCCTATTTAATGTGTGGTCATCATATGGATGAGATCTTTCAATCATTTTGTTTTCTCTTTGCTTTGGTACAAGATTTTATATATATATATATATCTTTGTGCACAAGGAATTCAGTGACTTGGTGCTCTTCTTTCTGCAATTTGAAAACCTTGGTTGTGAGGGTTTAACTTCTCCAATATGTTCTTGTTTCAACAACATTCATTCATGTCAAACTTGAAGATGGGTTAATTTGAAGCTATGACTAGTCTCATGTTCTTTTTTACCAAAAGATATAATTTTATTAACTCAAAGACTCGATTACAAAAAACAAAAACAAAAACAAAATCATTTCACAAAAAGGTAATTAGTTCTATAGAAAATTGCCGACCAGTTGGAAGATCTATTTGCTTCCCCAAATTTTGTGTATCTGTGATACAAGTAAGCATTTATCGAGGAGTGGTCGTGCATTGTTTACAGCCTCAGCGACAATTTTTGAGTCGGATAGCTGATTCATGATCTGTTGAAGCGCATTGTTTACAGCCTCAGCTCCACCCTCGGAATGCCTTGTTCATCACCTTGCTGCAAGCTCTCTATGATCTGTTGAAGCGCCAACTCCTCATCCATAGATAGCTGATTCATGGCTTGCTCAAACTGTGCCACTAAATCTGGATCGAAGACACTGCTATCGTCATCTCTGTTGTCTCCGTATCTTGGCTCCGGGAAGACGAAATCGCCGAACTTTGGGGTGACATAAGAACCGGGGGAGATCAGTTGACCGCCTCGTCGAAGCCAATCCTTCAGACTACCCGTCTTTGAGAACTCGATCGATGGAAGTTTGAGAGGTGCGAGCTCCTTCGCCATGGCTTCTCTCTTTGATCCGGTACTGCTTCGCTCTTGAGGAAGCTCAAGACTTGTATGCGGCTTCTCCTTCGATGGGTGTCGTTGAGCAGCTTCAACAACATCTTCATCCTTGTGATCTGATGCCGAGTTGAAGTTTGCAGGAGCTTTTAATTCATCACCAACGACGAATTTATACTCTTCGGTCTTGTGCTCATCACTCTCGCTTTGTTCTTGGTCTTCTTCTTCTTCTTCTTCTTCCAAACCAGCCAACAACTCCCAAGTATTGATGATCTCTACATCCGAAACCTCGGTCTCCGGATCCACAGTATGCTTTTCCTTATTGATTTGTTTGGTGTCCGAGTGCTCGGTTGATGATACAGACGAGTTCTTCTCAGGCTCAGCAACTGAGTTCGCAGTGCGCGGAAGAGCAAGGAATCGGTCTCCACCATTCTTAGAACCGAACAGTTCTTCCGATCCATTTGGTCTCCCTTTGAGACTTCGTTTCAGTTCTTCATGGAAGCTCCCCGATCTCGTTAACACTTTGGAAGAGACACAACCCATGGTTCACCGATCTGCAACCGGAATCAAGACAAATCTACTAATTAGATCACAGCTCAACTACTCGAAGGAAAAGAAACACCTCATGCTATAGTTCATATATGGTCACCAAGAACACAGCAGAAATGTTTATTGGTGATTCAGATATGAACATATTAACCTACAAATCATCACAGCCCTGCAAAAAGAAGGCATACACCATAATCAAAGGAACCGATGCTACATACCTGATCAAGAGACTCATCAAAACCTCATCCACGAAATCTCTCTAAACTTGCAGTGGTTCTCCCATCATCCATCCTCTCAAGAACATCAATTCAGGGCAACAGCAAACATGCGAGCTATCATGATCCTATAGTTGAAGAAACTTCAACAACCCTCTAGATTAAAGCATGAAGTCAGCCCCCAAGTTTGATTCCAAGCCTCCTCCAATATTGCATCCTTGTTCCACAATGTTCTCACACTTGTTTGACGAGCAAATTGCAGCTTGGAACAACACCTGGATTTATTGGTTCTCAAGCTGTTTCTTTAATGAATTTGGTCAAACATCAGACTTTTATTATCGTGCACCGTTTTGTCTTATACAAGCAGATCGATTAAATTAAGCTGGAAAATTCTTGAGAAACGAAGACTTGGTCGATATATTCTGATTACGACTGGGAGACGAAGCATGAGTCAAACCTTTGAATCACTGTTTGGTGAGAGCAGTGAAGTCCTGCGACTCTGTGCCGCCGGCGCCGCAAGACAGGACTCATGTTTGGCAATCTAGTGATGACTTCGCATCGTTTAGGCTCGCTCACTTATTGGTTCTAAATTGTTGAAGCTCATCGAATATCCATAATTCGATACGATAGATTTATTGTAACACTAGAAATGGGAATGTTATCTTCCAAGTTGGGTTTGTTGGATTTTGCCGCAATGTGGGGTCTCCATGTTGGTGAAAGGGTGTGATGGAATGCACCAACTCTTGGATCACGGTAGGTGTTGGTCACAAAGACTATAGTGGTGATGTCGGTGAATGAGCATAATGGAGCCCACTGATCAACAACTACTATCTCGACACGGAACAGATTATTTGAACTTACGATTTACATTGATTTAATAAAATAGATTGAACCGAATTGGTTTGGTTTAGATAAATTTTTTTTTCCTATCGTCAGATTTTTGATTATTTGACATTGAAGCTGGTTGGAATCCAATTTGATCCTTTCCTCGAGCTGATCTTAAGGCAAGTTTCACCAGTCTGATATGAACCCTATAAAATTATATCGGGGTAATTTCGATAATTTCTCTCTGATGATTAAGCCAGTGAATTGGTCAGATTGACTAGATAGATAGATTCTGAGATTAAGATTGTGTGTATCTTGAGATGTACTTGGGGATATCTTTTATGATGGTTTCCAAAGTTGTTACCTTTGGGTAGTGCACATGCTCACGGGAACGTGGTGCGTCGATCTTAAACATAACTGTAATCAACCCATGATGTGCCCGGGATGATAAAGCGCTTTGACACATGGTGAAGATTAATCAGCAAGGAGTGATTAGTTGATTAGATAGGATGGATCTGTCGAGTATTAGTGCATTGACTATGTGACACCTAGGTATCGATCATATGGTACTAAGTATTGACCATATGATACTAAGGTTTCAGTAAGATGGCATTGGGTGTCTACCAAATTGTATCGAGGTGTCAGGACACTTGTTGTCGAGAACTAAATTTTCGATCATATGATATTGAGATGTTGACCAGGTGTCTTCGAGAAGTCAACCACCTGATGCTAATACATTGATCACGTAACATTTGCCTCAAACATATACAATAGAGTGATCGATTCTATTATTTATTTTTAATAAATTTGAATCTAAATACATATTCCATTATCCATTTTGTCCTAAATCTAGACAGTAGAATGATCATGACATGATAATAATAATAATAATAATCATATAATTTTATTTTTGAATCTTGAAATATTTTTATTCAGATTTAACTAATGTTTGTATCATCACAGTGTATATCCGGGCGACATTTATGATCTTTTCCTCACCGTGTGAATGATGAAGGTGGAACAGTTCCAAGAGCAAGAAACATTGGCACGCTCAAATTGAATTGAATTGTTATGAAAGGGAAATTGAATTGATTTATGGAGTTAGAACAAATCTGGTGCCATCCATTTGTGTTCAAGTATTTTACATCAATGATTTAATCTGATTAAACGAATAGATCACATCTTCTCACATAGACAAAAGCACTTAATTTAGGCTGGAAAAAAGCGACAACTCAACTGACATGGATCCTCTTATTAATCTCTTTCAAAACGAGCAAATTCAAACAACAACAATTAATGTAAAAAATGATCATCACTTTGTTCTCCATGTTTTAGAATCAATCGAAAATGGTGATAGAATATTTCAAATGATAAGTCGTAGACTCAAAATATCAGTCGTATCCATAATCACAAAAAATTCATATCAAGCTTGTATAAGTAGATCGATTATTTTCGCAACTCGGAGTGGAGTAGCCTTAGGGTTTATAGGGCACCTAATTCTCATGATAAATAATATTAGTCATCTCAATAACCACTTTGAAAAGATGAAAGAATATAAAAAAATTCATATCACACTTCTATAAATAGATTCATTATTTTTTCAACTGAGTAGGGTTAGGGTTTCTAAGACACTTAATTCTCATAATAAACCATATTAGTCATATCAATAACCACTTAGAAAAGATGAAAGAATATAAAAAAATTCATATCAAACTTCTATAAGTAGATCGATTATTTTCGTAACTCCAAGCGGAGAAGTGTTAGGTTTTCTATGGCACCTAATTCTCATGATAAATGGATTTACAACTATGTTCCGAACTCCTCTCTTATCTCTCAATATACTGTGTTATCTCCATTATTTAGATTTTTCTAATCACTTATCATAATTTTTTTTCATATAATATTATAGCTATCACATTTGTTTGACCACTTTTTTTATAACATTTTTTATTTCGTATTTGTTTGACATTTCTGGCCCATTGACTCTCTACATCTTGTACTAAATTAGTAAAACAATTTAAATGATTCTAATATTATCAATAATAATAATAATAATATCTCTTTGAGATATCCGAATTGATTAGTGTATTATCGTACAAGCGATAAGTCTAAAGATTATGCACATTCTTTGATTATAATGAAAATATCTAAGTGAAACATAATATGAAAAGGTAAAATTTTCATTTATCTTAATATACTAAATTCCATGAAAAATAATGTGAAGAAGTTTATTGTTTTTTTATGAGAAAAATAATCTAATATTTAACTTTTTCCTGAAATTTCTTTTTGTCATTTTTTCTGAAAATCAAATAAGAAAAGTTCTCCGAATCCTTGTCTAATTTCTTAATAGAAGAGAACTTTTCTTTTTATGAGATATTTATGCTGAACGAAACATATCATATGTTGATTTCATATTTTACTTGATTTTGTCTACGAAATGCAGAATTTTTTTTTTACCAATATCCATCTTTTACCCCCTAAATATTTCGAAATCTTTTTTTACTTTCTTTTTCTTTATTTGCAAACATAAATGTCTTAATGCGATGTTAAGACTCCTATTGACATTTATAATTTTATCCATAATATTAAAATTCTTTTAGGGTTATCGGTGTTTGCGGCAACCCAAGTCAAATGCATTGACCATTTGGTAAGATGGGTGATGCTGATCCAACTTGTAAGCTACTCTCTCTAAGCATGCAGTAATACATGTAGCTTCAAACGTTCTAATGGTGTATGCTAATAAAACCATATGGATCCAACTCGTAAGTTACTGTAGCGTGCATTCGTACATGCAGCTTTAAATGTTCTATTAAGAAATAGTTAGGATAAGATCGTACGGGTCGACCTTATAAGTCACTCTAGCATGCATTAATCTGTACTAATTACAGATTGGAGATCATATGAAGCCATGTGCATGCTTAATGAAGCCAAGCATGGCAACACCTAAACTATTTGGGTGCACAGAATCATGCAGTATTACATTACATTGATCATTGAACAAAAACTACATGCTGCACAACTACCAATCATAGAGGCTTAGCAAACTCTCAAACCCTAAAACACCACTTGATGTTATCTCCAAGTCAAACCCCACAGCTCAAGAACATAGTTGTAATGCAGAAGAAATGATGATGCTTGATGATGATTAAACAATGTTTGATATTTTCTTGATGTTATCTGGCAAAAAGAGACCATGAGAATGCAAACTAAACCAGATTACAGATAGATCGTGGGGAAGAAGATTAGAATGGTTTAGGTTTAGGGTTGCAGCATTCCACAATAACAAAAGTAGAAGGGAATGAAATGAGTCCAAACAACAAAATGGGTTTCTGTGCTTCGGATGCCGACTTGCTGCTACATTACAAAGCCAGAGGAAACCGAGGTTATAACGAAGAGAGATACAAGGGAAACCAGTCAAATCCATTCACTTCCTTCCATCTACCTCTAATTAATTCTCCAACAAGTATCGCCTTGTAACAAGAAAAGGAAAAGACAAGAAGCTGCAATCGAAGTAAAGAGAAAAGTTGCCTGGCTTTCCCATGCATGCCATTGATCAATGAGTTCTTCATCTAAAACCAGTATCTCCGACGTGCTTCTGCGTATGAGAACCAAAGAGAGTCGCCGAATCCGTAAAGCATCCCAAGGAGAAGTCTCCTGCGAGATCCCGCATCCAACTCAAACGTCATATTCTTCCGAGACGCAGACAAAGATGGAGAAAGAGGCAGAGGCTAAGGAGGAAGATGAAGAGGAGGAGGAAGAAGACAGGTAGACAAGAACAGGACGCTACAGACCTATGGCTGTACTTATGCTACTTTGTTTAAAGCAAGAGAGAGATTTATTATTTCTAAGGAACACATTGGAGAAAATCATGGAGGTATTAAAGAAAGGGGATGAGAGAGAGAAAGAGAGAGAGAGGAGTCCGAAGAGGAAGGGTGTTCCCGAGAAGATGAGTAGAATCATGTTGACTGCAACAGGGAGAGGCCCATGTTTGCATGTATGATTTCCTCTAAGACGGAATGCATGATTTGTTGGCTTATTATGACCTCTTCTCTCTCTCTCTCTCTCTCGAATCGTTTTACCAAAAGGTAATCAAGTACTTGACGAGTAGTTTTCTTCCCCATGCACGGACGTCGAAGCTTAAGCTGTGGTTAGAGATTTGGAAATCCAATCCTGAGAGCAGCAGCGGTTGAGTGTGTGTTTGCAGTAAGCTTATTTTCTTTTATCTATGTGACAAATTTTCATGTGAAATAGTATTCTCTCTCTTCGGTTTAATTACAAAATGTATACTCGTGCTATTGAGTATTTATTATATGGTAAGGCAATTTATTGGAAAGAAATATTTACTATTCATTTTTTACCACCTCCTCCCTCACCCTTTTTCTCCTCTTTTCCCATTCACCTTCTCTTTCTTCTCCTCGGCTCGATTTCATGCCTCCTCCTCCACCTCTCGGTACTGTTGATGCATTCGTGGGCGTCATCGTTGTGTCGCTTAACTATTGGAGAAAGATGTCACTGCTACATCGTTGAAGCCTTGATAGCGTCGATGAAGCCTCGACTGCATTGGTGAACTCTTTGTTGCATTCATGACATGCATGCAAGGCAGTATCGCTGCATCATATATTGCTGCATTTGTGAAGCGTTCATGGGCATCGCCAAACTGTTGGAGGAAGATGTTGTCATTGCACCATTGAAACCTAGATAGCATCTTTGTAGCCTTGGCTAAATCAATGAACCCTTCACTGTATCACCGAATCATTCAGTGAAGTTTAAGGTATTCATTCTTTGGGGTTTTTAACCAAATTGATGCATTCTTCTCGTATGAAGCATTAATATTACAAAGTTTGTTTTTTATCTTCAATTTTTTTGTATAATATAATCTTAGTCACAAAAATTTTATTATCTACATTGACTATATGAGGTGATTTTTTTCTTTTTTTTTGTGTGTGTGTAGTATACCTATAGAAGATTTGAATATGTCACAACATTATGAAATATTATAAATTATTTTTAATTTTGAATATGAAGTTATCATTGAATAATAAATCTTACAATCTTTGTTAAGATTTAGTTGAATTGTGACAGTCGATATTAGTTAACTTAAAATCATATTTTATTTGAGGTGTCAAATTTCATTAATCATCCTAAAGTTTTAAAAATAGAAAAAGTGATATTAATCATCTTAAAAACATAGTCTATAGTAATTCTTTAAAAGTTTTGATAGGTTTCATGAAAATTCATCAACATACACTCTGTTTTTAAACTAAGTTACTACCATAGCATCTTTTCAAAAAATTCTTAAATTTGATAATTAGTCATCCTAAACTCATCAAATAATAGTAAAAATCTTATTCTTCATATTACTAAGTAGTTTTGTAGAAGTTTGGATAGGTTTCATAAAAATTCATCGAGTTACACTTGTTTTTGAACCAAATTATACTCGATCATAGTACCTATCTAAAAAATCTCTAATTTTGATAATTAATCATCCTGAATTTTTTAAATAAAAAATAATATTAATTATTTATAATTATATTCTAGTAGTTCTTTAAAAGTTTGGATATGTTTTATGGAAATTGACCAAATTATGTTTGTTTTTTTAACTAAGTTACACCCAATCATAACATCTTTTCAAAATTTGATATTTAGTTTTGTAAAATCCTAAAAATATAAAAAAATATAGTAGTAATCATCTTACAACCATGTCCTAGTAGTTATATACAAATTTGGATACATTTTATGAAAATTGATCTAGTTACACTCGATCATGATATTTTTCTATTTTTTTTAATTTTGATATGTTATCATTCTAAAATCTTTAAAAAAAATTAAAAAATAATATTAAGCATTTCACCATTTATGTTTTAGTTACATTGTGAGAGTAAATTTTAGTTGAGTTAAGATCATGTTTTAGTTGAGAAACAATTGGGATATAATTAATTACTTTGAAAACCTTATAATTAATTAACTACTAATAATAATCTTATAATTATGTTTAAATAATTCTAGAGAAGTTTGGATTGGTTTGATGAAAGTTCAACGAATTACACTCATTCATAGATTCAACAAAAAAAAAAAAAACTCAATTTTACTCCATTCTAAAATCCCTAGAAAAAAAGGTGCTATTTAATTATAGAGAAGTTTGGAATTGTTAGGATTGAAAGGTCGACACTAAGAGGGGAGGGGGTGAATTAGTGCAGCGGTAATTAATTATAGAGAAGTTTACTGAGTCACGCTTATTTTTAAATTAAGTTATACTCAATTTATATATTCAACTAAAAAATATTTAATTTTGATAATTAATCACTTTAAAATCCTAAAAAAGAAAAAATAAAAAAAATCATATCTTAGTAGTTAAGAAGTTTGGATTGGTTTAGTGAAACTTCATCATATTACATTCGTTTTTGAACTAAATTACACATGTTTATAGATTTAATCCAAAAAAATTTCTCAAATAGGCTATGATATCATCTAAAGCTATGGTGGTACTATTTACAAACAAATATATCGTCTATCCCTAATGGTGGTATCATTTATTTTTTTAAAATAAGATATGTATCGAAATTTTTTTTATTTTCCATATTAATGACCCTAAAATCTTTAAAAATAAAAAATAGTTTACTAATCATCTTATCAAGATGTGTTAATACTTTGTAGGAGGAGTTGAGATATGTCTTATGCAAATCGACTATGTTACATTCGTTTTTCAACTAAGCTTCACAGCTTATATTAAAAAAAAAATATTCGATATTAATCATTCAAAATCCTCGAAAAATAAAAACTATCTCATAATCATCTTACCAACATATCCTAATAAACATCATGACCGAAAGTATATCATTAGTAAAATCACAACAAGAACATACAACTCATGATATAAACATAAATATACTCACGTTGTAGGCACAAACCAAAGACACATTCAACTTTCACAAGAACGATGTACGGTATCACAGTAACACAACATTAACAACAATAATCACAACAATAAACATCAAAGGATTCACAATAGTAAACATATCATAGGATTCACGTGATAGAACACAACCAAAAGGAGGAGATGAGGTTATATTGAACAGAATCAAAATCGATTCAATTTTAAACGATTGAAAAGTTACTGGTTTAATTGAGTTTAGTTAATGATTTCTTATTTTTTATTATAAAAAAATATGCCCCTAGGTAAAATTAAATTAGGGTGATGTCATCTAGTAAAAAATGATGTTGTAAATTTTTTTCAGTAAAATATCTTTATATATATATATCATTTTTGTCGTATTTTGTGCTAATAAAGGTGCATTTTTAGATTTATTTATTTATTTATTATTATTATTGTTTTGAAGCCGGTATAGAAAGGGCCACTATGGGAAACAAATCATAGATCGTGTAATGCTTGACCTTGAAACCTCGTGAAGCCAGTCACATTAGGCCACGTGTCCTGCATCGATAGAGAATGTAGCCGGGATCGATCTAATTCAGACGTGGGTGAGTCGTCCACCATGGACGGGTCATCGGCTAAGCCAAAGTCTCGGCTCGGCTCAACCGTTCCTCCTATTGTGGTTCCGTCACCGCCCGGTGGCCTTACATGACTGCTTCTCCTGTAGGTGGGTGGAGTAGACAGCCCGAAATTAATATGCTGAATTGGTGGTGTACAGAGATTTCTGTGGAGGCTTTGCTGTAATACATCGCTTTATTCAGTGAAATGACTTGAATTGACATAGAATTTACTATATGCTCGTGACATTTTATTATATGGATTTCATGAAGACATTGTTTCTACATATTCATCACCCAAATCCCTCTTGCATAAACTAATATCTAAAAATCAGTAATATTCTAATTCATCATCTGTTATTCTAAACTAATTAAAATGTAAAGGAAGATTCATACAAGCTCTATTACATTGTGCTCAACATGTCCTCCTGTCCAATGACTTGAACTATATACATTGTGCTTGGCATGTTGACGATCTATCATATATTTTTTTATGTACAACGATGATCATACTTTCTTATTATTATTATTATTATTATTATTTGATAAGAATAAAGTTGACCTTTGAATCAATCAAGAGAGAAGATATATGGTTTACCGTTCGTTCATGGTTTGAGGCAAACATTTAGATGTCTCAGGAAAGATTTAAAAAGACTTTTATTTAAAGGAGATTTTACAATGATATTAGACATATAATACATTAATGACTCTTTAACAATAAGATTATTAATTTACAATCTAGATGTGCAAAATATCTTTAACATCCATATCTTAGATGATGGAATAGGCCTTTGAAAATGGAAAATAATTAATTTTTACACTATCACTAGTTTATTTTTCATAATTAATTATTAGTAGAAATCAATCACTTGATTTGGATGAGAGAGAGAGAGAGAGAGAGAGATTGGAACTTGGGATCAAATGAAATTTCTCTCCAATTAAAATCATTTATTTTATTTATTATTTCATATAATTATAGGCATACTAATTGATATTTAAAATATTAAGTATGATTAAGCTCATCCTATCATTTATGGCTTAGATAACCTATAATTTCATCCTTATAATATAAAATTTCTATTCATTTGTAACTTACATACACTTTATTCTTATCTACATATATTTTATATACTAATAACCCTAAAATATTTTTTAATTTTATATTATTATTTTATTTTTTCGGAAACAATCGATGATCGATAGACGATATTCCTTAGTATAAAGAATAATTATTTTCTCTAAAATTTCCCCTTTCCAACATGAATCAGCACAATACTAATATTTAATTTTGCAATTAATAGTTATAATTAGTAACACTAAGATTACAAAGAGAAAGCAATCTACAAAATATATTTGGGTGTCTCTCTTTTTCTTTTCTTTGTTCAAAATAAAAATACAAATTGCGAGGATGACATAAATGTAGACGATGCAAGAAAAATTATGACATCAAACGATTTAAAGGAGAATAAACTATGATCATAATCAAAGATTAATCTTTGTAATCAAGGTGATAAAAATATGTGCATAGAGGACTAATCAAAGATGAAGAAACAGAACAATGCAAGAGGAGGAAGACAACGCGCCGGCTTCAGCCGCCGCCATAAGCAAGCCGTCAAAATCATGTGTAGCTCGAAGACATGCAGCGCTGCTCTTCGTCTCTTCCTTCCGCTTAATGTGCTTCTGCCACTTCACAAAAGACACATTTAATATATATATATATATATATATATATATATATATATATATATACATATCGGATGCATTGGAAATTGCACAAACCATCTCCCTACTTCCTGTCACAGCATCTGTAGCTTCTCTTGCTGGTTGTTTGCTGTGTTTGAGCCGATGGCAATGGGAAGGAGGAGCTCGGTGGGAAGGGTTTCCTCCATCCTTGTGGTAGCGTTCCTCTTCCTGCAGCAGGTTACGGTCATCGCCCGTAATGCCTCAGCTTGGCTGACACTGACCGGTACTCTGTCTTTCTCTCTCCCCGTCTTTGCATTACGCATCGGGATGTTTTATGCCTACGTTTCCTTTTTTTTCTTTTCCTTCTTCGTTAAGAAAGATGGACTTTTCCTCCATCGATCGAGGTCAGGGATTATTATATGTTCTATGAATAATCAAAATCTGATTTTGTAAAGCTATCTTCTTGAAAAATTGTTCTTTGAGTAAATAAGCGCATTAGTTTCTGATGTGAATCCTTTCAGCTTTTGGTATGCCAGTAAATGTTTCTCGGTCTCTAAAGTTCTCTTCGCAATGTGAACAGGGCTTCTATCTTTATAATCGTTTTGATCAGAAATTTCAGCCTTTTTACGCTCTATTTTTTGTAAATGCTCTTTTCTTGAATAATCGTTTTTTTGAATAAATAAGTGTGTTAATTTCTGATGTGAATCTTCTCAGCTTTTATATGTCAGTAACTGTTTCTTGGTTTTTAGAGGTCTCTTCACAATATGAATAAGGCATTCATCTTTGGAATCTTTTATAAGAAGATCAATTTGAGATCGATTGGTTGGACTTGAAGGAATTTGTCTTCCTACTAGTGCTATCTCGTTGGAGCTTTTCATGCTTCTGTGTTCTGTCATGAAAGCTAAGTGGTTTCCATATTGCAGGCAATGCCCCAGCAATTGTAGCTAAGGGTGGCTTTTCGGGATTATTTCCTGATTCCAGTCATGATGCTTACAGCTTTGCGCTTATCGCTAGTTCACCTGATACAATTTTGTGGTGTGATGTACGATTAACAAAAGATGGTCTTGGGATTTGTCTGCCGGATATAAAACTAGATAATTGCACTGATATCTCAAATATCTACCCGAATGGGCAGAACGGTTACCTTGTCAATGGTGTGAACACAACAGGCTGGTTCTCTGTGGATTATAGCATACAGGATCTATCGACGGTTGCTGGTAAGCAACAATTTGTTCTCATTGTCTGTTTTTATCGGATACAAGATGTAAAGATTGCTTAGAATGTATAGATATAAGCACATAACTAAAATTATGATGAAGTAGAATGCATGCAATGGATGAAGGTCATTATTTTTTTGTTTTTCATATGAACATGCATTATCACTAAAAAGGCATGTGTTAAAAATAATCCAAGGAATTTAAACTCTCTGCATGTGCCTCCAATTGCGGTTTAAATCACAAATTACTTCTGATTGTTGAAGAAATATTATTTGGTTGTAGTTAAATACTTTGGTAACGTAAACAAGTTTTTTTTATTTCTGTAGTACATCTATATGTCGGATCGCATTCTGACCATCATTTTTCTTCTTTGCAGTGACACAATCAATTTATTCTCGAACCTTTAGATTTGACTTTAACAATTATGCCATACTTGCTGTTGAGGATGTGGTGACAAATTTTGAGCCACCTGGTCTTTGGTTAAATATACAGGTAGAACATTGGTTTCAGCAACACGTCATGCATTCTTCATTTATCATAGTTTGCTTCGGTTGCTTCCAAACTAATGTTTCACGTTTGATTGCAGCATGATATTTTCTACAGTCAACATAACTTGAGCATGACAGAATATGTACTTTCTGTATCAAAACGTGTCCCCGTGAACTACCTTTCCTCTCCTGAACTGGCTTTCCTTAGCAGTATAGCTGCAGATTTTAGCAACAGTGACACAAAGCTCGTGTTTCGCTTTCTTGGCAAAGATATTGCTGAACCTTCTACAAGTCAAACATATGGTTCTCTGCTGAACAATCTTACATATATCAAAACATTTGCCTCCGGTATCCTTGTTCCAAAAAGTTACATTTGGCCAGTAACATCTGATAATTATCTACTACCCTATACATCCATTGTCACGGATGCCCATAAATTGGGGTTGGAAATTTATGCAGCAGATTTTGCAAATGATAACACTTTCAGCTACAACTATAGCTATGACCCGTTAGCTGAATACCTTTCTTTCGTCGACAATGGTGTATTCTCTGTTGATGGTGTGGTGACTGATTTCCCTATAACTCCGTCAGAGGCAATAGGTAACCTACTCTTCCTTTCCTTGTTTAGACATGATAACATCAGCATTTGTTACAGGAATATTCCTACTTTATCATTTCCATAAGTACCACAATAAGCTGATAATTTGCAATAGGATGTTCCACATGTAGTGACTAATCGTTTTACTAAACAAATTACTGTAACAGATTGCTTCTGATAAAATTCTTATTGAGGCCTTTCTTCATGGCACTGATAATGTTCCAGATCATATTACTGTTATAGACTGCATGCTGATATAGGTTGTTCCTTGGTTATGTAATCACTTTACAGTATCTCTCTTCCTCCTTTTTGAAAGAATCATCAGTTGCAGTATCATAACAATACCGCAACTTGAACTCTACTGTTAAATATTGGCCTGTGTTGTTGAATCTAAAATTCACCTTTATATTTTGAGTTCAGAACAAATGAAACTCTCCCATCGTATGGTAAATATATAACTAGCTACATAGTCATCATGAATTGTGATAAAATTAACAGCTGGAAGAAATAAATATAGCATCCCTGGTGATAAATTTTAGCTTTTTTATAAAAAGATAATATAACAGAAAATTGTTCATGCTTTCTACTTCAAAAGCCCTTATTTTTTAGCTAGATAATTGTGCCTTTCTTTAGGCGATGTTAAACGTTAATAATGCACAGGTGGCGATACACTATCTGATAATTGATTCAGGGGTTTTAATTACTTTTGGACTGTGATAGTTTTTTTTTTCTTCTTTTGTTTAAAAGGCTCTACACATCAGCGACGTCTGTAACTCCTTTGTTTCAGCAGTTTGTCCTAAAGTCGTTTGTATAAGCTCTACAATTGCAGAAAGAGTCGTATATTCTTTTTAAGGCTGTAATACTTGCTACTTTACTCTAAATAGCAAAAATAATTATATGGACTTCAACAAAGAGATAGAAGGAAAGCTATCTTCAAAGACCGCAATAACAGTTACCAAATTCTGTAATATCATGGTGAGAACAATTTTGGTTTCTGTTGGAAGTTTTTTGGTGATCAAGTATTTTCGTTCTCAATTATGAAACATTTTGTGAGTTAGATTCTGACTGACTAATGTAAAGTGCTTATGTTAGCCTATCTGTATAAAACTTTCTGTCTCCTCTTTAATCTGGCATGGTTGTTTCATTGTATAGCCCACTTTGCTGCCAATCTGACTACTAATGTAGATATTTTTATTATACATCTTATTGATGGATATTTCAATTATTGCAGGTTGTTTTTCTCATGTAAACAAAAGTGTCATCAATCATGGTATGCTGACTAGATTCAATTGCTAGTTCTTTGGCTCGCCAGTATTTTGCTGGAAGTATTTGTCACTTAATGACTTGGATTTGTCCTGATTCTTTAAGTTACTTTATGTTTTCAGGAAAGCCATTAATCATCTCACACAATGGGGCTAGCGGAGACTATCCAGACTGTACTGATTTGTCTTACCAGAAAGCAGTTGATGATGGTGCAGATTTCATTGACTGCCCTGTTCAAGTAACACAAGATGGAATTGCTATATGCATGAGTTCTATTGACCTCATAGTTGATACTACAGTCACTAAGTCACCCTTCGCTTCTCGTTTATCCAGTATTCCAGAGATTCAGAATACTCCTGGAATTTTCACCTTCAATCTTACATGGGACGAGATTCAAAAGAATTTGAAGCGTAAGTTTATATATTTACCATTAGCACATTGATTTTAACTCTAGAACCTAGCAAGTTTACAAGGTGTCTGATTCAGTGACATGAATAATTTTATGTCATCATTTGTTAAATTCTTCTGAAAACACATTTAGAATTAGTTTCAGCATTTATTTCCCCTAGGCAAATTTGTGAAAACTTTCTAGTTTCTGGAAGTTGTTTATACTTCAGAACATTATTATCATTAATTCCTGGCAATGCTGCTTGAAGTATCGTTAGGAGAATTATAATCACATGGCATAATTGATTATTGAAGTGATTTTGGCTTTAATTATTCAGCATGTGTGTTGATAACAATCCTATTATCCTTGAGATTGTGCAACACAACATGTTTCTGTTGAATTTACTTTTTCCTTACTGAAGCTCCAAGTTCTTAACTTTGAAGAGGAGCATTGAAGTTTTAGGTGACGAATTAAAGTTATTATTCAGTCAGCATTCTTATATCTGGTTGATTGGTTAGAATCCACTGTCAAAAGATTGTAATTTTGTTGTTTCAGACATATTTGGCATGGCTCATTATACTTAAGCGATGCTAATATTCTAACAAAAAGCTGTTAAGAAAAAGAAGAATAATTTTCATTGCAGCATTTGCTTGCTTTTTCCTTTTTCTAAAAAGTGAATAACTTCATTTTTATTGAGAAAAATCAGAAATTAAAATCACAGAGCCGGAATGGATAAGATTGGTAGATCATGCTGATCCCACCCTAAATAGGCATTGTAACCACAGCAAATAGTTTCCACTTAAAAGCAAGCTGAAAGTATGCCAACTTCCTGAACTTCAGATGTCCCTTAATCTTATGAAGGCTCTTCCAGAACCAGAAAACTATCAGGTGTATCATCAGGAAAAAGCTAGTGCAATTTTTCTTTCTTCTCTCAACCTGCTACGGATACCATGATTTGTAAAGAAATATATTCTTCCTGATGATGCTTCCAAGAGAAGCATTTTGTTCCTGAAGATTTTGGAGTTTCTAGCAGTCCAAATACTGCATGAATGCTAAACATCCTAGATCTAGCTTGTCGCTTTTGAGCTACAATAGTTTCTTTCTTAATGTACAACTTCTGAATCAGAGTACATTTGTGGCTGTTTGTCAACTCATGTGCTCTTAATGGTACATGCTTTAAAGTTGGGTGGTTTTCGGTTGCTAGCATAGTAGAGTTGTTCCAAATGAAATGCCATGGTATTCTTGTTTCTTTCCTAATATCTCTCTTGTGGCTGTTTATATATTTTACCTTGAAAATTTTCCTACCTTATTTTGAACAGCAAGTAAAATTCTTGTAGATAATTCTGCACACTCCTTTCTTCCGAACACCATAACAGATTTTCTACTTGCACGTGGCAGCCATTATTTCAAACCCAGAATCTACATATCAACTGGTGCGAAATCCAAGATACGCGAATGCCGGAAGCTTTATGAGATTATCTGACTTTCTAGCCTATGCTAAAGACAAGCCTCTGGGTGGAGTCTTGATCAGCATAGAGGTGAGAAGTATGAATAAGTTTTAAATCCTTCAAAGTTGTGAAAATCTGAATCTATTTGTTAGCCATCACTGCTTTGGACTATCAAGCTAGTTATTCTGACAAAAGCAATCACAGCATTAGCTCCTTTTCATTTAACTGCATAAGATTAATGCTTAATTTTCAAAGCTTAGAAAATCATTTTCCTGCTTAATCTGTAATTTCTGAGGATTGACACCATGTGTTGAGCATGCAACAAATCCGGGCTCGCAGAGTAGAAAATTGTGCCTGAACCTATCATGCTAGTCATGTTCCAGGTAACTCTAGCATACAAAATGTTGTTGTCCCACTTAATTTGGTCAGTCACGAAATGTTCAGAATTCATGGTACAAGTACACATCCATCTCTGCATCGGTGACTGCCATGCATTAGCATGGTCACATGGTCATTCATGCTCGAGTTGTGCAGCATCACTTACTCTTTCATCAGTAAGATCTGCAAAATCTAAACTGAGAGACTGATACATTCATCTATCTGCCTAATATGCCCATATGTGGCACACAAAACATTTAGGCGCATGCAAGATGCCAGAGTGAGTGAGTTCATTGAGTCATAAAGCTTTCATCTTAACTTCTACAGTAAAGGCTATTTATGGCGTTTCAGTTATGGTTTGTCATACTTAAATGCACAACTGGGGAACATGTGTGCCAATCTAATTGTTAGATTAAACTATTTTCAGAGGAAAAAAATCTATCAAGTAGTTCTCTAAGTTGATGGTTGTAGTTTCTGTAGGTGTGATTATATAGGTCTGCATGATCATAATAGAAAATTTGTTGTAGGACACTCTCAGCCAACGTGAAGAATAAATTGACTGGAATGAATCTTGACATGCAACCAAATATATTAGTTGAAAATTTGAATATTATGGTCTTAAAACTTCATAAATTATACAAAAATAACACTGTACACTACATGGTAGTCTATACCTGTCAATACTAGATGTGCAAGTGCTTCACCAATCAGCTCTGCTAAGATCTTTTTCCAGTTCCGATAGTCTTAGCAATCTCTAATTTCTGAGACTTTTGTCTAATCTGACATTTGTTTGATTCTAATGACTACAGTATGCAGCATTTATGGCTGAGAAATTAGGGTTCAGTGTTATTGATATGGTCATCTCTGCATTAAGTGATGCGGGTCACAACAACCAGACTGCTCTTGAAGTTATGATCCTGTCTACAAACAGTTCTGTTCTTGTGGAGTTCAGGCAGAAGACCAAGTTTAAGCTTGTTTACAAAATTGACGAATCAATTCGTGAGGTGCTTCTCAATTGTTGAAATTAAGGAATTTCTGTTGCTTCTTCAATTGTTGAAATTAAGGAATTTGCTGATGCTGTGGCCATCGATAGACAATCTGTTTATCCCGTAACACAACAGTTCACTACTCGCCAAACTGACGTTGTTTCCAAGTTGCAAAATGCAGGCATTGCTGTGTATGTTTATTTGTTTCAGAATGAATTTGTAGCTCAACCATGGGACTTCTTCTCTGATGCAACTGTAGAGATCAATACTTATGTTCAGGGGGCTGGAGTGGATGGGATCATCACTGACTTCCCAGCAACAGCTAGCGCATATAAAAGTATGCGTACTTTATCCTCATTTCTTGTTGTTCTTCATATGATGATTGAACATATACTTGTAGAACTTATTGGACATGGCAATTTACTGATGACATGCTTCACAAATAATTCAGCCATGTTATTTATTTATTTGAAATATGACCAGCAAGAATTGAATGTAGCTACCACTTTGAATTTGCAGGAAATTCTTGCAGGAAAATGGGGAAGAATGCACCAAGTTACATGAGTCCAGCACAAGGTGGTGGTCTACTACAATTAATTAGTCCACAGTCATTGCCACCAGCCCTATCTCCGATGCCAGTCCTTGATGTCTCCGATGTAGTGGAGCCGCCTCTCCCTCCTGTGGCTCCAAAACTGGCACTGAGCCCTGCTGCAGCAGATATTGCACAATCTCCTTCGCAGCTCTCGGCCGCACTGCGATTAGTTTCGTCATTGTTCATGTTACTGGCACTGGCTTGTGTTTCTCTCCTGCTTGTCTGAGTTCTCGATACTCAATTTCATTTGTGTGCATGTACACCAGCAGTTTCAGCCATCAGTGTCAAGATACTAATCAGATTATTCCTGTTCCTGGCTATTCTTTTTGTATGAAAATATTAATATTAATTTTACATTATGGAGCTTCATTGTTCTGTTCAGTTTACTATTTTGTGAGCATCATATCTTCCTGTGGAACTTTGACAGTGTGAGCCATATATTGATGTTTTTGTTTTTTTACTTCCATTACAATTGTTTGGAAAAACTCCGAGAATGATGGCATGTTTATATATGGACTTTGACGATCTAAATCAATATGCAAAGCTCTTGAAGACTTCTGAACATATCTACTTCAATATGATCAGAGCTCCTTTACAAGCCTCTTAAGGGATGTTGAGGATGAAATCACCAAGAATGTTACAAGTTGCAAAATGCAAGGTTCTTGGTAACTTATTAGCTTTGTGCTTTTATTTTTTATGATAATTAGTTCTTGAAACAGTTTTGATCATATGTTCAATATATATTTAATAATGAAACTAGTTGTGATATTGATGTATGATTGTTTCTTAGAATGGAATTAAATGCAAATTTCCATTTCACAGGTGTGTGTATATACATATATATATATGTATATATATATATGTATATATGTATATATATATATGTATATATGTATATATATATGTATATATGTATATATATGTATATATGTATATATGTATATATGTATATATGTATATATGTATATATGTATATATGTATATGTATATATATATATATATGTGTGTATATATATATGTATATATATATATATGTATATATAAATGTATACATGTATATATAAATGTATACATACATACATACATACATATATATAATATACAATAAAATTAAACATGAAATATAAAATAATATAACAAGACATAAAACAATATCTAATGAGAAATATTTCACCACTAAAAATAAAGACTCTGACTTTAGGATCAAATCGTAATCACAAAATCACAGAGGAGTAATCATAATTGGGTATAATATATAAAGTTCAAAACTCTTCTCTCAATATTTCAGTTATTTTTTAATTGAAATAACATACCATATACATATATATATAGAACAACAATATAAAAGTAGGGCACAAACAAAGAACATAGAAGAGGTAATCTTGGAATTACCACTACTACTACTTATAATTTCTTTTCTTGTTTAACAATGCTTTGCTAATCTACTTTTATTCTTCAAATTTAGAATTAATCAAAAGAATCACAAGTTGAAAAGAACAATGAAACAATAATGCAACTCCACTTGTTATGAATATAAATCTCAGTTAGAAAAAGATAAACTATAGTGCAATCTTGTCCCAGCCTTTCTTTCCTTCGACAATCTTATCTATTTTGTTATTTTTGATTAATTTTCATTCATTACATGGACTCACTAATCATCAAGATGTCTCAAATAAAGACTGCATTTGGTTCATTGAAGAAGCAGTAAAGCAAAACTCTTTTTCTATCATGAGGTGGATTGTGTTGGCCTCCCATTACCTTTGTATCATGAAAGAACAAGAATATTCTGAATCATGTGATCAATCCATGTGACACATTAGAAAGCTGCATCCTCTTCACACACGTTCAGACTTGTTGAGAAGGAGAAGGAAAGTGACATGATAGAACTCACAGAAAGGGGACTGAGATGCCATCAGAATAAGTTCCAAACAGCTGGTAATCATTGATCTCCTCGAGAATATTTCTTGAGATAATTATCATGGTTTCTTGAATGTAAATTTAAGCTTGGATATCTCCAAATTATGTTTGTCTAATCTATGTGAATCGCACAAAAGAAGAAAGCAAAAAATAAGAAGAAGAACAAGAATTCCACAAAGATATGAATCCTATTTTTGTAATCCTCCTTAGGTCACCAGTAATCACACACAACATGATCTGAAGCGAACACCATGATGAAGCCAAGAACCCATCCAAAATCCTGTCTTCTCCTTGTAAGTGCTTCGATACATCATGATATCTACAGATATATGGCGAAACGCATGGCTTCTCCCACCATTAGGTCGCCTAATTCCGCTGCATGGAGCTGCCCACGCGCTTCCATGTCGTCGGCGTGGCACGCGAGGCAAGACGCTGCCGCCAGCGGCGCACGCGCGAGGGCCAGCAGCATCGCCAGGCCTCCTCCCCACGGGCGTCGTCGCTCCGCCGCCGCCGCCGCTTCGTCCTCGGGGGCGAGCGCCAGCGCCAGCGCCGCCTCGTCAAACACCCGCGCGCTGCGCTTCCTGGGCCATCTCAGCCTCCTCCTCATGGCGGACAGTAGCTGCAGCATGGCTCTGCGTGGAGACGATGAATTAGGCGGAAAGGTTAGAAGCAGCAGTGCATGGTTGGTTGGTTGCGGTGTCTTCTTCCACCTCTCAGCTTCTCTCTTCTATCGGGGAGTTTAAATAACCGGATGGTGGGGATTTGGCCACTCGCTGCTCTCCTTTTTTCGCTTGTGGGACTTCAATGTCAGAAAGAACCTGTTTTGCACCGAGCAAAATTAGCATGCACACTACATGTCTAAGTAATTTCCTTCGGATGTAATCTACGTTGGATGTATACACTGAAGTGAGACTGCATGCTTTGAGTAATAAAGTGTTGGTTTGTTTTATCTCCTGCAGCAGCTGCTGACAGCTAATTTCCTTTGGTTCCTCCTACCATCAAATATACAACAACCCCATTCCATTCCTTTTTCTTTCAGCCAACAAAGAATGTCTTCTTCTTGTTGGATCCTACTAGAGAGAAGAACAAGGAACAGTCTATCACAGTGCTAACTTATTATGCTGTGACCTGTCATGTCTTCTTCCGAAAAGCTAGAGAAATCTTTGCTGATGGAGAAGGGAATTGGGGATGGAATTAATACATGGAGGAGAGAGAGGTTGTTTTATGCTCTTCAATTATAAATCAGGGAAGAAGAATGAAGAACATATCTTTTGTGGTTGATTCAATTTCCACTGTTTGACTTCCATGTTGGTAATGCAACTTCAGGTGGAGTGTCATCTTCACATATCAATATCTCATATGCTACTGGTAGATGCTCAATGTCAAAAGTCAGTCAGATGGCATTAGAATGTATGGTGAAGCACCTACCAAGCAAGAGGCAACTAGTGGTGTTTCCAAGGAAATGATGGAAAGCACTCGCCCTGAAACCAAGTGTAGACCACAAAATTTGTTGTAGTGGGGAGTGAGGGTGAAACAACAGCCTGAGTTTGACATGCTGCCAATGAAAGAGCCAAACAATTGTAAACATAATCATGAAGAATACGAAAATTATCATTCCCATATCTGATTTCTGCAATATAACCACACGCTATGACAAAATATATGATATGATTATAATCAAGAACAGTTGTTTGAGATTCATGATTTGACATTCATGTGATATATGATTTGCCTATGATATACCTCATGGATGTGATTTGATTTAATCTGACAACCATCTCTCTAACTCTTTTCTTGTTTTATCCACCTATGAGAATATGTAAATCTCATCTTCATCATTTATTCTTTAATTTTTTTTAATAATATTTTAATTTTATATGTGACTATTAGTTTTAATTGGAAGCAACCAAAAAAGCCTTCTACAGACAATAAGTGGTTAATGAGTTGATTCACTGTGCTCACGTCTAGTACACATGATTTGTGATCTTGGTATCTGAGTGGACTCAGACAACTAGAGATAACGAGTCAAGCCGAGTCACTGAGCCACACGACTCACCGAGTTAGAAGGCCTCGAGATGAAGCACGTGGTTCTATAGGATAGCTCGCATCATGAGTACATCAGCATGATGGTCCTCGACATTGCGTCGGAGATGAAAGCTTATATCAGAAGTGCATCACCATGACACCAACTCAACTCACCGAGATGACAGTCGTCTCTGTCGAGATAGCTGCACATTGTTGCTGAGTTCATAGTTTTCAGGTTGGAGTTTGATGGGAACAATGGTGTGATGTGATGGCTTCGACGGAGGCGACAGCCTGTGTTCTTCCGAAGCCTCGGCATCTCGTCACCAAGTTTCAGGCCCGGCCGTGTCAGAAGAAGCATCGGAAGGTCACCGCCAGAAGCTCTGCAGCCTCCCTTGATCGATGCGCGTTTGGTATTCTTTGGCTTCTTCTGTCACTTGCACGCTGGAGGTACAATGGGAACTCTCTCTCTCTCTCTCTCTCTCTCTCTTCAAACTGGGGTAGAACCCATCAATTAGGTGAGGCTTCCTGGATGGGGCAATAGATGTGTTTCTCACCATTGAACTATGAGTTTGCAGCTCAAACCAACCATCAAGTTTGACCTCAGTAGAATGACTACTGAGATGGGCTTGGACATCATATGAACCACAACAGTGAAGCTAACATTAGCAGTCACCACAGATCATACAATGGGCTTACTTATCTTAATACCACAACAGCTCAATCTCACTTTTCTCTTTCTTCTCATGGGATACTGCCAGCTTTAATGCTCTGAAAGGTTGCAATTATTTGATGTCGGTCTGCCAGGAATACTAGAGAGGGAAATACGTGGTAAGTAAGACATGTCCTGCTCTTCGAGCTTCTTCTTCTTGTCTCACAATATATATATATATATACTTATGAGGTAATAAAAGAAGTGAAAATAATGGAGATGATTTTTTTAAGGAGAAGAAACTTTGGACAGACACATGATTCTGAAAGATAATATTTGAGAAGCCTCCTCCTATTTTGTTATCCAACATCAAGATATACATCTTCCTATTATATTCTTTACCGTATCTTTCAATTCTATTTACTAATACCAAGTTTATAATATGATCACCTAAGTCCATAAGATAGACCTTTACGAATTTAAGATCGATAAACCATTTTTTTTTCCGTGAAAATGATGTTAGAAAAAACAAGGGAAAATAATATAAAGAATCAACAGAGAAACATACTGCCTTGCAGAGGCATCCGATTCTTTCAGAATACTTTTCACCATCGAAGCCTGCAAATTAAGATGGCATAACGTGTTCCATTTGCTTTCTGCTTTGTCTTTGTTGAAGGGTGCAAGACAAGGTTGCCGGTCGTGCATGAACTCTTCTCTCCTGACATCATGCAGTGCCAAAGCATTGGGAAAGAAGAGGAATTAGATTGCCATTTTGGATCATAATACCTCTTATTATGACTTCCAGGAAATGTTCTCTGCTTGTGGCTGTCTAATTCTTGTTGTAGAGTAAGTGTTCCGTCCAATTGCTCCGAGAAGGAGATGTGGGCAACAATAATTGAGTCCCTGACAAAAGAAAGAGAACAACAATGGAAATTGATGGGCACCCTTGTGATGGTTTAGCCAAGCTTGGAGAAGACAGATGACAAGTATCTAATGAGAAGTAAAAGAAAGGAAACATGTAACTTTCCTGTTTGCGTAACTTCAGATCATCTCCATTTGAATTATCCAAAACACTTTAGAACAGTTGTTGATAGAGCTTATGAGCCTTCGAGGCAAACTTGTGGGTCATAATATGATGAGGTGGAATGTGTGTGTCGATTATCACAATAGTTGGTGACTCATCAGGTCAGCATTCGATGACAACATAAGCTGTATATGGTCAATCTATTTGCTTTCCATCTGTTTTGAGTTCCTTCCAAGTATGTTTGCAGCTCAATCTTATGTGATATCCTTTACCGTCTGAGCTTTTCCAATGGCGGATCACATACTAACTTCGAGCTCAGATGAGCGCAAGACTCCACTTCTCCCTCTCCATCAACCTCCACAGAGCTTACTCCACCCTTTCAGGTCACTTCTCACCTTGAAGAACTTGTTCATAGTCTCTGGGCCTCTCTCGTGCATGGTCATATTCTTCTTCCTCGATCTCGGAGGCCGGACTTCGAGCCGCAACATGCTCGCGGTGCTCTCGTGGGTGTTCTTGTGGTGGATCACCGAGGCGGTGCCCATGGCCGTCACGTCCATGTCGCCGCTCTTCCTCTTCCCTCTCTTCGGACTTGCTTCCTCCAATGATGTCGCCAAATCGTACATGGACGACATCATCGCGCTAGTGCTCGGTAGCTTCATGCTCGTTTTGGCGGTCGAGCACTACAACATCCATCGCCGACTTGCTCTTAACGTAAGTTCATGAGAGCTGTCGTAGCTCATTCGAGTTGGATTTAGCTCATTCGACTTGCTCGCGCGGAGTGCAGATAACTTCGTTGTTCTGTGGAGATCCTCTGAACCCACCACTGCTGCTGCTTGGCATCTGCGGCACCACTGCGTTTGTGAGCATGTGGATGCACAACACCGCGGCGGCAGTCATGATGATGCCAGTAGCCACCGGGATCCTGCAGAGGTTGCCGGACGGAGATTCAGCGCACCCCGACGTGAAGCGGTTCTGCAAGGCAGTCGTCCTCGGAGTGATCTACTCGGCCACGATTGGGGGGATGAGCACCTTGACGGGCACAGGGGTCAACCTCATCTTGGTTGGGATGTGGGAGAGCTACTTCCCTCAGGAAGAGCAGATCAGCTTCAGCTCCTGGTTCTTCTTCGGGTTCCCTCTTGCTCTGCTTATCTTCTTCACCTTGTGGGGTATCCTCTGCCTCCTGTACTGCTCCAAGAACTCAGGGAAGGCACTTTCTGCTTACCTCGATCGAAATCACCTGAGAAGGGAGCTTGAATTGTTAGGTGAGCCTTTGATTACCATAATCTGGTCTCAATCAGTTTGTATTCCTTGTATGATTTAGGATCACTGTGGCTGTTTTGCAGGCCCGATGGCATTCGCCGAGAAGATGGTCTTAATTATATTCAGTGTATGATTCTTTGTCACAAGAAACAAGAACAGATCAAGCAGTGCAATACATCTTACTCTTCTGCTGTGCGCAGTTGCTTGTAGTGTTGTGGATGACGAGGAGACTGACAAATGATGTTCCTGGGTGGGGTGCTCTGTTCCATGGGCGTGCTGGTGATGGAACTGTCAGTGTAAGAACGCCCGAAGCAAGAAATGGAAGATGAAGTAGGGAAGATGAGAACTCACCACCTTTTCTGTCCCACACTGCAGGTGCTGATGGCCACCTTGTTGTTCATAATTCCCAACAAGAAGAACCAGGGAGAGATGCTGATGAACTGGAACAAGTGCAAGAAGTTGCCATGGAACATCATCCTCCTCCTCGGGGCCGGCTTCGCGATCGCCGACGGCGTCCGGACCAGCGGCCTCACCGAGGTGATATCATCGAACCTCGACTTCCTGCGCGCAGCTCCGTACTTGGCAATCGCACCCCTCGCTTGCGTAATCAGCGCGACGATCACCGAGTTCACGTCCAACAACGCCACCACCACGCTTGTGTTGCCGCTCCTCATCGAGCTGGCAGAGCCCATGAAGGTGCACCCTCTTCTGCTCATGGTGCCGGGAGCCATTGGCGCGCAGTTCGCCTTCTTGCTTCCGACCAGCACTCCATCGAACGTCGTAGGATTCACGACCGGGCACATCAGAATCAAGGACATGATCAGCGCTGGGGCGCCATTAAAGGTTGCAGGCATTGCAGCTCTGTCTCTGCTTATGCCTACGTTAGGTGAAGACTCTTCCTGCATCAGTGATTCGCTTACTTTTGTGTTACTGTCAGATGAGAACTACTGCTGATAATTCAATCTTCATGGATGCAGGTTCATTTGTTTTCAAGACAAATAAGCAAGCATGAATATTTGTACTGTAAATATCTTATTTAGATGTTCACAAGAACAAGTGGATCACAATTGAGAGGAATTCATGGAAAGAAATGGAGATGAATACCTCTCCTTCACACTCATCTTATGTATGTCTGCTCTTGTGCAGTTCTACTGACATGATATAGTCCCTTTCCTAAGTAAAATAACTCATACAAGTGTACACGTCTAGACAAAAGGCAGTGTGGCCCATTAGCACAGATGACTCGCATGCTTATCTGCCACTCAGCAGCTCAGCGTGCAGAGACCAGTCAACAGACACCAGTTTTGAGCTTCCATTGTTTTGAATCCAGCAGCTTCCTGGAGGAAGAAGAGAGAAGAGAGAAGCTTCACACATCCAGACCCAAAGTTTTCCTTCCATTAGGTTGTTCCTGTGTCCTCATAATCTATGAGCTCCACTGAAGAATCCAGTATATATATATATATATATATATATATATATATATATATATCCAACATGCCTCGAACGCAAACTCTCATCAAGCTTCTTCTCCCAAGCTAGCTCCTATGACTCCAGAACTCCATTACTACCCATCACAAGGCCACGCTTGAGCTGCACACACTCACTCAAGCCGCAGCTTATCACCAACCTCCTTTTCGTCCTCTTGGGCCCCTTGCTGTGCACGGCCATATGTCTCGGGTCGTACCAGAACGACGTCATCTCCCTGATGCTTGGCAGCTTCATACTGGCGTTGGCTGTTGAACATTACAACATCCACCGGCGGCTGGCCACGAATGTGAGTTCCGAGTTCGTCATGTTCTTCTTCGTTCGTCTGCGCTCCTTGCATACGAAATGAATGACGCACAGGTGACCTTGTTGTTCTGCGGGGATCCACTGAAACCCCCCACTTCTGCTCCTGGGCGTCTGCACCACGACCACGTTCGTTAGAATGTGGATGCAGAACACGGCGGCGGCGGTGATGATGATGCCGGTGGGCACCGGCGTCCTGCAGTGGCTCCCGGAAGGAGACGCGTCGGTAAACCCCGCCGTGAACCAGTTCCGCAAGCCGGTGATAATGGGAGTGATTTACTACGCGGCCATAAGATGGATCAGCACGCTGACAGGCACAGATGTCAATCTCATAATGGTGGGGATGTGGGCGAGCTCATTCCCCGTGGAGACCCCATCAGCTTCAGCACATGGTTTCTCTTTGGTTTTCCTTGGCATTGGTGATCTTCTTCGCCCTATGGGCTCTGCTTTGCCCTCTTTTATCTTTCCAAGGAATCCTACACTCTGCCCTCAGCCTCCTCGTGCACCCTCTTCGTCGCCAACCGCAGGCAAGGAAGGAGGGTGGGGGGGGGTGACTCACCCTCGCGGCCAGCGATGATGATGAGGGTCGATGGGCGGGCGGGGGACTGACGAGCAGGGCGGCCACGTGTGAGGCGAAGGGGAGTTGCCTGCGGGGCGGAGGCGCGGCTAAGGTTGGGTAAGAATTTCTTAAAATGACGAGTGCAGAATCATCTTTCCGTTGTGGGAATTTTCAATGCTCTCCGAGAAATTTCGGGAATTCGTCCGCTAAACTTGCTTCAATGGATTTTGCTGGAAAGATCTCTTACCTTCGTTCATCGACGTACAGGTCCAATGGATTTCGCTGAAAAGATGATCTTGACAGTGTTTTCAGTAAGTGACCCAAGCATTCATCAGAATCCTTCGCGGAAATGGCGTAGGAACTGATGCAGCTCGTCTGATAAAATGATTCAGATGAGTTTGCTGGCTGGGGATCTCTCTTCCATGGACATGTGGGTGATGGAACAGTCGGTGTAAGCCCCTGTCAATGATGAAGCGATCGAGTGTGTTACAGGAATGGCTAATCCCAATCCATTTCTTCTCCGGTACAGGTGATGATGGCTACCGTTTTGTTCATAATCCCAAAGCAGAAAGCAAGAGGGGGAGAAGCTTTATATTTGTATCATCTCAACAGCATTATATTTCCAGGTCATGAGAAGCTTGAGAAATATCACCAGTTGACCAACTAACAATATTGTGCTAACAATTTACCATCTTAGGTGATGATGGCTACCGTTTTGTTCATAATCCCAAAGCAGAAAGCAAGAGGGGGAGAAGCTTTATATTTGTATCATCTCAACAGCATTATATTTCCAGGTCATGAGAAGCTTGAGAAATATCACCAGTTGACCAACTAACAATATTGTGCTAACAATTTACCATCTTTGGGCTTTTATAGTCAAGCCAAGCTCAGTCAACTCCTCCAGAGAGCTTTAAAAAAAGTGTGCATAATAACCCTACACAAAGTAACCAGCATCAAGATCACTTTATGTAACAGGAATACAGCAAAATCAATCTGTGAACTTCCACTTGTAGAAATATGTAATTACCCAACTCTATTAACCATGCAACAAGGTATCTAAACCAGTAGCATATTCACAATAATCACAGTAGCCAAACGCCATGTGTCAGATTGAGTTCTTCCCTGAGAATGAATTCCATTCATCCATTCTGGTGATCACCTTCGATTGTTCGGTCACACAAGTTATTCATATTACAATCGTACCTATCAAAAGATATATAAAGAAACCACACTGCCATGGCAAATCACAACAATGTAACAGAAGATGACTATTTAATCCAAGTCTTGACAACTTCATTAATGCCATCAAACATATATTGTTTGACAGGACCACTATCATCTAAATTGAAAATTATCAAGGTTTCGGAGAACAAACCTCCACCAAAAAATTGTAATGAGAATCTCCCTCAACAGATTCTTATTGAAATTTTAAAAAAAATGCCATCCAGATTTGCATCTGGTTTAAAGAAAATTGGTTTTCAATTTCATAAAATATTATGTGTATCCTTAAGCACCACCTGAACCATACTTCTTTCCGAAAAGAACGAGCTGAAGTTTGTCATAACCAGCAAGCACACCTGCACCAGCAACTGCACGGAGAATATTAGCACCTGCACCCTTGAATAATGATTTGGCTCCCTCATTCTTCAGGATCTGGGAGAAAGCATCTAAAGAGCTCTTGTACTTGACAGCTTCTCCAGATGTCATCATCATTCTTCTCCTAACAGTATCAATGGGATAAGATGCAAGTCCAGCACCATTTGTGATCAACCAACCCAAGGCAAAGCTTGCGAAGAAACTATCCTGCATTTGCAAATGAAGGCGAATCAGTTGTCAGCAAAGATACAATTTTAAATGCAGTAGGAGGACAAACAGAAAACTAAAACCGATGGAAGATTTAAAACTGTCATTAAACTGGAATCACTTAGTTTCATGTTTTTGGAGCCATGTAATTACAACTTTCAAAATTCAAACAAAAGTTCTCCAACTGATACAGAGACATGTTGCAATTATATCCAAAACCTTATATCCATGTTGATTACTTTTGTTTACAAAATTTAAGAACCAAAGTGCTAAAACCCAATATTTATGTCTAGCACAAAATGAAACATGGGAGTTGGTAGAATATGCAGAAAGCTAGAGATACAGACCTGCAGCTTTCCTGTGAGGAGCACTGGCTTTAGAGAATCATACATTCCAAAGTAAAGACCACGATATACTATGATCCCAACACATGAAATGTTAAATCCTCTGTAAAGTCCAGCAACACCATCTGACTGCAATGTCTTCCGGTACACATCAACAAGGCCATTGAATTGTCTTTCACCACCCGTCTTTGCTGCCTTTGCATCATTTGCCAAACGAGTACGAGCATAGTCCAAAGAATACACAAAAAGCAGAGAAGAAGCACCGGCTGCACCACCTGAAGCAAGGTTGCCTGCAAACCATTTCCAGTACCCATCTTTGTCTTTCTTGAAGTTAAACATCCTCTTGAAGTAGTCCTTAAATGCAAAGTTCAAAGCCTGGCAAGTAATAGTCTTTGTAAGTACAATTATTAACATGACAAAATGCAAACATTAGTACACAATCTGTATGTTATTTCAAAGAGTAACAAAATCAATGACGACACAAATCTGCTTTTCTCATAGCTCAAAGTATTTTGCAGAATCTCCAGACTTTTGTTTTCTAATGAAGTTGAATAGCAAAAAAAGGAATTAAACTAATATATAAAAAGATTTAACAATCTCAAACAGTGACACTAAGAAAGAAAGGGAACACCTAAAAAATCAATCACATTAATGCAAATGCTTCAACCTTACTTGGTTGGTTGTGCCAAACCACTGCTAGCATATTGCTTTATCAAATGTAAATCTCAATCTACATTCAAACACCAACAATTAAGTAAAACACAGAAAGGACACATGAAATGCACCGCCAGAAGAGCTTCACCATGGAGCTCAAGGTTAAATTACATATTAAATCTACAGGCTACATGACAAATCTAAAGAAATGATGTGTGCCCAAAGCTCCAACAGTTAATAACCTGTAAACTTGCAAAAATAAGAAGGCACAGAATTGAACATGACTTAAACCTAGAGAATGTAAACCATTTAGATCATGCTTAATGACACTAGTAGTCTATACATCATGCTTTCTGAGGAACTCCCCCCTGCTGAATTAAAAGAACATGATATAACAGCACCAACACACAAAACTTACCTGAGTGGGAAAATAACGAATGACATTAGCTGTATTCCCTCTCCATAGAGATCCAACACCCTCATCTCTGATTGTTCGGGCAAAGCAATCAGTAATTCCTTTGTAAGGTTCAGAGAGACGACCAGTCTTGATCATCTCATCTTGGTTCTGGATCAGTAGTTTCACACGTTCAATTGGAGCAGCAGCAGTCTTGGAAACCGCAGCAGAAACTCCACCCATAAGGAAGTCTATAGCAAAGCTTGCAAAACCTTTTTCGGCAGGAGCATTGGCAAAAACAGGTGAGACAGATGTTACAGTGGGTATTCCACAGTTAGCACTGCAAAACTGCATGTATGGTTTCTGAAAATCCTGATTAATAAAGTTTCCTGTTGTAATGCGCCTCTCATACAAAGAGGGGCCATAGAAGCTACGATTCCGAGCATGTAGATCTTGTGAAAAGTAAGATCTAAGATGGAACTGGCCTGCAACCTTCTGGCTCACTGTTGGATGGTTAACCTGATCTGCCATTACTTCCTAAAAGAATATAGAGAAGAATCTATTAGTTCAGAGGAACATTTTTCAAGATTCAAATCATTTGTTATTCCAGAAGTCCAATCATAAAAACACAACATGAACAACCAACTCAGTTAAATAGGAAGAACAATTAAGAATTATTAATGTCTGGTTTGCTGGTGGAATTAATATGAATAAGTTAGCAACATTGCCATGAGATCAAATAAATATAAAAATGAAGAACTGTCATCTGTGAATAACTAAATGTCTCCCCTATTTGATCTAGATTAAGACAAAAAGTAGACCACACCTGTGAATCACAAAATAAACAGTAACCTGTTGTTACTCCACCAGTCAACTAACTGAAAGAATGAATTGGCTAGTTGAAAAACATAGCTAAGGCAGCTTTTTTCCACATTGCTACCGCAACTTCAGTGTTATTCAATTAGGGTTATGGTTTTAGTTTTTTATTTCTGCTTTGTGTTCCCTTGGGAACTCCAATGTGTCAGTGGATATCCTGCTGAACGCATCTTTCACCATTGATGATGCCAGAGAGGTTGCCTCAACCAAGAACCCCTGGATTGTAAATAATCCTCATAGCAGATGGCCAAACTTTTTCTATGTTAATGAGATGAGGAATTTTCAACTTATGGCTGATCTTATTAGAGAGGGATCCTGGGATATGCATTTCCTTTCATCTGTTCCACTACACCTTAGTTGACAGAATCCAAAGGATTCACATTACTCTTACATCCTATAATTATAAATGGGCCTGGACTCCACAAACTTTAGGGATTACCATATCTAAAGACCTATCAGTTTTTACAAGAGAGGCAGAGTAGTGAAACTAGCAGGTGGGAGGAATGGAAGGCAATGTGGAGCTCAAATGCACTGCACAAAGGTTCTTCTGTGGAAACTCTTTTAAAGAAGGTTGTCAACTTCCGAGCAATCCTCAAAGGTTCTTCGCTGCTATCCTAACAACTTCCCAGACGGATTTCACCGATCATATATATTTTCAGTTTAGGAAAGGGCGGTTACAGGGAGATTGGCATAAGAGGGGTTTCCCCTGGACAAGGAGTCTTCAAGCATAATCAGGGCTATTATTGTAAATTCCCTGTGGTTGATTTGGAAAGACAGGAATAAGAGTCTCCCACCTAGTGTCATCTGGTACATATCGAAGCTTTCTCTTACAAAAAGGACAGACTGTGCAATCTGCGAGTCCAAGGCTAATAATGTATTACAATCCATCAAATATGTCCAATTACAGGGCTATTCTTAGTTTAGATTGTCAAGGCTCATTTTCCTCTAATCTTGAACGTGCAGGTTTAGGCTGTGGTACAGAAAGCACAAGGGGTGATAGTTGCTGCTGATTGTGCAATGCACATCGCTTCTGATGCCCTACAAAGGGAGTGCTGAAGCACTTGGGAGGGAGGGATTTCAGAGGGTGAAGCAGGAAGGATTAAAAGGTCTGGGTGCGCATTGATATTTTAAAGATTGTCCAGATTTTCAACAAAAGGTCCGGAATCCCATGGCACATTGATGTGGATAAAGTATAGATACAGATCCAATAATCTTTATATATTTAAAAGGAAAATCCTACGACAATTAGGATTGGCTAGATAAACGTTGATCATACATCCTACAGAGTGAAACGACTAAGGCGAGTTCCAAAAACCAAAATCAAACCCTAGAAATCCACCAGCCCAGAAGGGATCCCGAGAGGCAAACCTGATTAAAGATCAGATCTTTAGGGGGAAAACTCGGTCAGAAAGGAAAACGAAGTTCTTTAACGTGAGATCTTTCCTTCCATCAGATCAATCGATTATATGATCAGGACACATCAAACCAAAATCCTGCAAATATGATCTTAAAGCTAAAATCTGAAGATATCAAATATGCATCTTTCGGATATGCACAATGTCTCAGATCCGGCAGGAATGGACCAAAAAACAAGCACAGAAGGACAAGAAGTTCAATTCTCCCAGTCGATTGCTTACTTCAAGATCACGAACCATTCGTCTGCCGTAAAGCAGAAAAAGGAAGAAAAGAAAACCACATCGAAACGCCGCAATAATCACCGATCCGAGAAGATCGATGACCAACTACCAAAACTATTCGATCGGTACTAATCGAGAAGCAAGAAACCGAGGAGAGATCAAGGATTTACCGACGTTGGGAAGCGTGATCGATCTCGCTTTCTCGCTCTTCTTCCGTAGCGCTCTACGACTCCCACTTTATAGGAGGCAAAAGAGAATTATGCGGGACTAACTCGAGAGGCAAGGTTGACTCACGCATAAAATTTTATATGCGAAACGAATCGTCACCGTATGTATCTGCACGTGGATGGCGAGGAACGGTCAAACGTTGGAATAACTGACAATTTGTCTACGAACATCTATTTTGACTTCGCTTTTAGGATCTTGTTTCCAAATATACCCCCAACCATCCTGTTATTTCCAGGTAGACCTGACATGGTTAATGATGGGCTGAAGTGGGCTTCCTTCACTCAGTGGGTTCAGCGGGCTTACCAGTTGGATAAGGGACGATGGAGTAGAGGAGGCCGCGGTCGTCGCCGACGAGGAAGCTGGAGACGAGGAGGGCGCCCGCGACGAGGGCTGCCACCGCGGCCGCCGCGAACAGGGGCTTCTGAGGAAACGCCCGCATCGCTTCCCCTCGGCGATGGATGTTGACGGAGAAAGTAAAGCTATGGCTACACTCGCTCCTCATTTCCCCTTAACCCATATCACATGGATGGTGGCTTCCTTTCATGAAAGTAGAAGAAAGGAAATGTGATGTATAAGATATATTTAGTATTATAATGCAAATCCCTTGAAGCACGCTTAAATCTCATCCGGAGTTGGTAAACTAAACTCGTAAGAACTTTGACATGCCATCGTAAGATATTGCTCAAATCTCACCTTTATCATTTATCTTTAAAAAGATCTTTTAAGATAGGATTAAGAAAAAGATGACAGCAAAAGGCTTCAGTAAGATATTTGTCACTATTTGAAACTGCATGTATAAAGAAATATATGGGGCCCTCACAAAAATAGCCATCACGAAGTTTAGTGGACAGTGGCATCAACAGATGATTTGGGGAGTGCAACCTCTTGGACTACAGTTTCATCATTCTATGAAGAGACTGAAGGGTGCATCTAAATCCTTACATCTGATATAACCAAGTCATAATGTATGTAGCAAAGATGTGCCAAGTGCTTCAAAGAGCAGCAGCAGAAGGAAAAGTGAGTCTAAAAAAAAAAAGGCAAAGGTAAAAAAAAAAAAGTGAAGCAGGAAACAGAGTCTAATGATTAAAGGATAAGGCTGTTAAATCCTTCTTTTCAGTCCGAGGATGCCTTGTGCTTGCTGATGACTTTGAAGACAAAGCTCACTTTGGAGATTGCAGCAAAGACTACCTGAGATATTTTGCAGGGAAAAGGAGGATTTCATCAGTCTTTTGGATGCAACTTGTTCTTCAAGTGGGTGTTTATTCTTGGCAACAAAGATGCCTTTGGAGTGGAATGCTGCATAAAGCTGGAGGTGAGAGTGTTGTGTTTTTGAATGCAGAAATGAGATGCACAGATTGCATTAAATTGGATTCTATTATAAATGTCAAAACTGACAAGTATATAGAGATATTCCAAGAAAAATCTAAATATGTTGGAGTCATCCTACTCAGATATTAGCTTGAGTAATTACGAAGGAAATAGGGAAGATAAGTTGAATCTAGTCAGTAGTCATCGATGTCTTTTCCTTAAATTGATTATTATTAGTTTTAGATAATTTATGTCTGTCCACAATGGTCACTCGATCATAAATTTTATTTTCTTAGCCTATATTAATTTACATGACAATGCACTTCATCTGTCTAAATTAATCATCACAAATCATCATCAAGTTATATTACATGAATTATGATCCCCAAATAGAAACCTCACTTCATATTGGCCATATAGTACAATAGGTATTGTGCTAAGCTTCGCTTTTCAAGCACTGTATGATAGCTAAGCCACACTAAGCTTTTATTCCACAATAATGGCTGTGTCACCATCAAACACAGACAACACATCATCTCCATGTGGAGAGGACAAAGGGAATCATCACAAGAGGCTATATTTTTCGTTTACGGAGTGCCGAACTCCAATCATCATGAAGGCCAAACTCTGATGGATGCCTCGGTGGAGGTGGAGCAACGCGGCTTCCTGCTATCACAAGCATGACGAAACAAGATGCTGTCGGAATTCGCTGCGTGTTTGGATTACCATGACACCTTTGCGGCATTATTTTGTAAGTAAGATGCAAGTAATGGGTGTTGGAGCAATCATAGTCGCTTGATTTGACCAACCATCCATTATAGAGGCATGAATCATCAGAGGGACATGGAGAGCTCTCAGACCATTCATCACCTCCGATTCTGCAAGGAATTTGACATCTTGAGGAACTCGGCTGCTGTGGGTGATGAGGTGAAGGTGTGATGAACTTGATTAAAACTCAATATTCTCATCAGACCTTCTGTGATAGATTCAAATGGCCTACACAGCTTCTACCACTAATTCAAACGTAACACTTCAAAATAGTCTCATATGAAATGTGTGTTAAGGCTTATCGGCTATTTATTATCCACTCCAAAGATCACTTTTGAGAACTCCTCGACAGTTTTATATATATATATATATATATATATATATATATATAAACTTGTTATGTTAAAACACTCCAGGCATCGGAGTGTAACGTAACAAAAAGCTTAACCGAGAGGGCCACTCCCTTCTCTAAAAAGTAAACGACTAAAAAATTTTAGGTTAAGGTTTATTTAATGCATGTGGTTTTAGATATAGACCTCTTAATTTTTTATAATTTATTCAGATATAAAATAATTTATATATTTTTAAAAATATAGTATATAAGCTCCTCCCATCAAACCTGAGTTAACAAATATTATAGTTACTTACATAATAAATTATTAATATAATAATATGTATAATTTAATTTTTTTTAAAAAACTGATGATCGGTGGATTTGAAAACGTGGATCAATTATCTGATCAATTTTCTTTAAAAAGAGCATTTATATAATCTAATGAGCGGTGCGTTGGCCTTGTCTTAACATCCATTGTAAAAGGAGGAGCCTTTTAGCACTTGCGATGACTAAGAAGGCCATAATGGAGAGCTGATCTCCTAAGCCCAAAGAGAAAACCACTAGCCGCATTGTAAGTTTCAATATCCAAAATTTCTCCCCTGTCATACTTTAGCTCACGTCCAACTTCGTCACCAAATCAATAAAGGCGTAGAGAGGGGTGAAGGATCCTATCGGTGGCACTTTTACCTTAAGAGCCATAACATAGCTTTGGTGTCTTCACTCTTCCGAGAGCAGGGCTGCTTATGACATCACATAATCCTCTATCAATGCGACTAGCAAATCCGGCGCAAGCGGCAACTCACCCTCCGTCTCCTCATTGTCGCCGTAAACTTTGTCATATTTGTCCTCATTGGCTGCTTTTCGTATAGGATTGAACTGCACACCCTCTCTTTGGTTGGGCTTCGACATAAGCAAAAGTGGCTTGTCATCATTATAAACCTTAGTAGCAACCGCAATAGTGGCGGTGGTAGCTACTATGTTCTCCCCTAGTTATCATTCCTCACCTTTATTATTGTTCTGATTGCTATCGTTGGTAGTTCTACTATTCGAGTTTTGGTTCTTCATCTCTCCCATCGCCTCTTACTTGATAGCGGGTGCATCATCTTCTCGACGATGAAGTACAGAGAGGAAGGGCGCATAGCACCAGGAGACGGAGTAGATGAGGTAGGTGTGGCTAGTGTGTCTCTTGACGTGGGCGATAATACATGAAAAGTTGAAAGTGTGGGAGCACTCCACCATGAAGATTGACGTCTCCTGGCTCGTCTTGACAAGGTTGATTAGGTAGTCGATCCATTTTTCAAATCTATATATTATTAATTTTTTAACTTAAATTATATATGTTATTATATTAATGATTTAATGTGAATCATCATGTAATGTAAGTAGACTTTAACATCTATTAATATATAATTTTGACATGAGTAAACTATAAAGACCTAACCAAAATAATAAGAACTAAAATATAACTTAAAATAAATCTTCGTAACCCAAAGACATTTTCAATATCATAGCATCACCGTAACACAAGTCCTCTCCGACATGTTACCATCAAAACCCACAACCGAAAAAGATATTGGAAATAAATATTTTAAAATTATTAAACAAAGTCTCATTGCGAGTTCTCCAAACCCATCACAAACCCGTAACAAGGACGACCACCCGCAAATCCACGTTACCATCTACCCGAGCTCCTACATCAATCCATTCACCCGTACACCACCGAGTAGTAATGGGGAGACTAAGATTAAATTTTTTGCTCATCAACTGAAAGGTGGCACAAGAAGCAATGCTCTATGGAGTCAGGAGTAGTAGCTCAGGAAACACAAAAGAGATGTGGCGGTAAAAAGCCTTTAACATAATATCTTAATATGAGATATCGAGGGTAATTTTCACAAATGGTGCCACAAGTTCCTCCTAGGAATCGAATAACGAAAACAAGAGCATATTATTGCTCAAGGTTTTTAGTGAGGAATGACTTCTTCTTTTTCTTGTTTGTTTGAGTGACGAAAACAAGTTTCCTCCTCCTGGCTGGCAAGTATATAAGATCACTGTCATGGCCCCCTCCAAACACGAAAATTAGTACATTAGGTACAATTTGGTTTGAAATAACTATGCTGCTACAAGATATTTTTTGTTTGAAATCATCCTCTAACCTCTCTCTCTCTCTCTCTCTCTCTCTCTCTCTCTCTCTATATATATAGATGAGGGGGTTATGATGTACGAAGGTGTGTAGAAATTATATAGAGGGAAAAATGTAACTAAATAGTATAAAGACTCTCCTTCACCACCCTCTAAATCAACCACTACTCCCTTTTATTTTACAACTTATTTAATGTACCAAGGGATGAGAGAGAGAGAGAGAGAGAGAGAGAGAGAGAGAGAGAGAGAGAGAGAGAGAGAGAGAGAGAGAGAGAGAGAGAGAGAGAGATTAATGTTTTAAACCCCTAACTTAAGATAGATAGGTAAATGAGGTACATCACTAATGTTTAAGTATACTTTATTAGACTTATCACTACGTTTACAATGCTAAACAACCTAAAATGTTGTAAGATTTCCAATACCAATAGGATAATTGATGCTACAATAGTTGCTCCCGGGAGCAATAAGTGTAGCAGATAATGTCACTCTCATGACAATGACTTCCAGCATTTACAGTTTGATCTCTCGGAATGACCAATTGAGTGTTCATCTGCATTAAAACGTCTATTTAAGTATAAGAAGATTACACAACACCACTCGTGTATATATATATGTACAAGTTGATACATGTATGCGTGCTTGCTTAGATCTATGGCCTACATGAACCTAATCATTGAATTCCCCAGTGCATGGAAATGTTGAACACTGAATAATGGTGCTGTGCAAACGAATAGCAACAAAAACTTTAACAAGGATTGTCTTCGACACCTCAGTTGATTATATGATCATAGAAAACCCTCGATAAACATGTTTTGAGTATCTTAAGCATGATCATCACAGGCCAAGTAAGCCTTAGTTGGGTCTTCGGGTGCTTTCATTTAATGCTACCATGCATGGAAGGGGGGACGTAGATTTGCATGGACTTGTGCAAACTACGAGAAGATGTGAGGGGTTAATTAGAAGACACTGAGCTCATGAAATCGAAAGAAAAAGTGGTGGATTAGCATTGGGATGGGAGTTATATTAATACATCGGTAGGTTTCAGGCCGACCGTGGCTCGACCGTCAAAGGAAATGCCGGACTGTAGCAAGCACACGGGGAGTAACCTTGTGAATCGCACTTGTAAGAGTTACAAAGAAACGTACAGGAAGAAACCTACAAAGCAAGACCAAAACCACTCCTCTCTCTCTCTCTCTCTCTCTCTCTCTCTCTCTCTGATATTAATCTGAGTGGGTGGAAACAGCATCTAGGCCAAAAGTCTCACTGCTTGTCTTTGGCCTAAGATTCTCTTAAAGTTTCCTTTTCTCCTATTTGTTTGCTGTGACTTGTCAAAGGAGACAAGCCTACGTAGCATTAATTATAAATTTAAATTATAGAGGTAAGTTTTAGTTAGCTAAGGTTTTAGATTAATTAGGATTAAGATTGAATATATAAAATATAATTTTAAAAAATTAAAAATAAATTAGAGAATATAATTAAGTTAGATGGATGAAAAGTTAGTTTAAGCAAAATATTTAGGTATCTTGAATCAATTATTATTTATAAAGTAAAACAAGATGATTATAAGTTTTGTATGATCATCCGATATTTTTAAGATTAAAGAAAAAATTTATATGATAATTACGATATTAATAATATTTTATGGATGTGAATATAGGTAGTTAAAATTAACATATAAAAAAATTTATATTTCTGAGATGAGAATGTTGAAATATATGTATAAGTTGAGAAAATAAATATTTTTATATATGAAAAATTAAGTATCATTTCGATAGATGATATATGATAGAAAATCATTTAAGATGTATCGGCATGTGCTTAAGAGTCCTTTAGATATAATAGTCAAATGTTAGTGATATGAGAATAAATAAAAAAGAAAGTTTAAAATTTTTTAGTAGAGACTATAAATAAAAATTAAAATAGTAAAAGATTCATGTAAAATTTATTATTTTATTATTATTATTATTATTATAGTAAAAGAGTTTTGTATATTGACTTCTCATTCTCCAATAAGAATTGCTTATGATTGTCGTCGCCACGCTTATACATCGCGGCTCTTAGATCACTTCTCTCCCGCAGTCCCTACCGTTGTCTGGCAGGTTGTTCCTCTCCTTCTCTTTGGTTTCAAGAATTGTTCTTTGTTTGATGTTTTACTGTCTAGTCTTCTTCTGATTTTGTGATCATCTGTAGATCTTGGTGGCTTAGAACTTGTTCCTTCTCCGTGTGTCCCGCTTCGTTCTACTCTCTGTGAGCATCCCTAACCATGGCAGATCACTACACTAATTTCTTCGAGGCTTTCCTCAGCAACAATACTTTCTCCTCCTCCACCCCATCCTGTCCGGCAGTTGCCACCACCTACGGCTTCTCCCACGGCCACACCAGTTCTCCTCCTGTGAGAGAGGCCCTTCCTCTCCTCAGGCTGAGTCCCACAAGGCACCCAGGGGAGGACAACACCTCTTGCAGCGTGTTTGATGAAGGTGGAAAGGACGAGGCCATGTGCATCGATGGCGAAGCTGATGCTGCGGCTATCGCTCTCCACTTAGGCCCTCCAAGCCCCGGTGCAGTTGATCTAATATCAAGAAACTCTTCGGAGGCTGATACTGAACAACAAGGAGGAGGAGGAGGAGGAGGTGATGGTGATGTGGTTCCCTTAGGTTACCCTTCCAATCCCATAGGAAGGATCAACAAGGGACAGTATTGGATTCCCACGCCATATCAGATCCTCATTGGTCCAATCCAGTTCTCTTGCCCGGTGTGCAGTAAATCTTTCAATAGGTACAACAACTTGCAGGTAATCTTTTCTGCCTTCCTCTTCGGTTCTTCAAATCACTTGTGTTGATTTCTGATCTTCGTTTTTAGCTATTCCCTTTGCACTCATCGTTGTCCCAAGTCTGGCCTAACCGAGACTGGGATGGATACTGTATGCCTCCTCTACTTTTTTATGTGATTGAACTACACGCAACCTATGTTCCGATTCATGCTTTTTGTGCTTTTTGGAGTTTGTTGACATATACATACATATTTTGTGCGTTGGGAGTTGCAGCAACACTGAAAAGATCTCAAGTCCTTTCAGGGTACCTTCGGTTCATACATAGAGAAGGATAAAATCTTCTGCACCCAAAGTGCACTGTATCAGGAAATCGAGGTCCTTGTGTCTTCTGACCTTAGATTTATATGGGGCTTTATCTCCAAAATAAGAGAGAGAGAGAGAGGATCTCTCTTTGGGTGTGTGTGATAACTCATGCAGTGAGTCTTTTCCTTCATTTCTTGGATTTCATCTAGTGAGTTCTTTGACCGGCGGCATCCCAACTTGCCAATAGGACAAGCTCAACAGCACAGTGTCAGAAGATGATAGCAGGTTTTCATCAGTACAATTCTTCCAGAGGCCCCTCCCTCGTGGCAGGAAGAATAATCCTAACCTTCATACGCTGTAGACCGAGTTCAAGATTGTCAAGCAACGCTAATGACCTAAACTTTGATTCCTCTCCTTTCTATACCCTTAGAAAAGATGAAGTAGAACTCTCCTCATTGCATGTTTGTAACTATCGCCAGAAGGTATTGCACAAAGATAGCTAAATTGATAGTGGTGTTTCAATGGCAACAGATGCATATGTGGGGACATGGATCACAGTACAGGAAGGGACCAGAGTCGCTAAGAGGCATCCAGCCGACGGCGATGTTACGGCTTCCATGCTACTGCTGCGCGCCCGGTTGCCAGAACAACATCGACCATCCGAGATCGAAGCCACTGAAGGACTTCAGGACCCTCCAAACTCACTTCAAAAGGAAGCACGGAATCAAGCCCTTCGTGTGCCGGAAATGCGGCAAGGCCCTCGCGGTTCGCGGCGACTGGCGGACCCATGAGAAGAACTGCGGGAAGCTGTGGTACTGCATCTGTGGCTCCGACTTCAAGCACAAGAGGTCGCTCAAGGATCACATCAAGTCCTTCGGCCGGGGCCACGCGCCAGTCGGCGCCGACTGCTTCGAGGACGACGACGAGCCCCTGTCCGAGATCGAACAAGACTCTCTACAAGCTCACAAGGGGAGGTAATATGGCCAATGCATAATTCCTTGTAAGCGGAGAGGAGTCATCTCAGCATCTCTTCACGCTTATCATAGATCAATGGAAATGTGTTGTTCTTATGCTGTCAGGTTAGCTACGGATCTCCTTTCTTTCCTGTAGTTCACTTTAGGCTTATATGCAAAGTAGTGTTTTCTGGCTGTTGTTACGATCTTTTCGAGTTATCTCTCAAAAATGGGAAACAAGCTATTGCTTCTTGTTTCGGTTTACTTGTAGTGAAAGGATAACCAAGGGCATGCTTGATCTGTTGCTCTCTGAAAGATCCTCTACTTTAAGCTTCTCAGGCAGGCAGAAATCTTTTAGGAACGCATGGGTCTTTCTTTTCACCAACACTGTGCCTTCATTCTTCCTTTTTCTATGATCTGTCATTCCCCTCAAACCAGTGGAGTTGCTGTTTGATAGTCTTCTTAGATGCCTCGAACAACACAGCTTTTAGGGTGATTCCATTGTGGGTTTTATTGAGGGTGGTACAGTATGTTTACATCAAATAATAAACAAAATACCTTCTACTTTTTTCTTGGAATTCTCCAGAACACTAGGATGTGTGCAGTCCTGGAATTCCTAGTAGCAGCACATATCCTAACATCCAATGTAGATAGTGTGTGCTGCAAACATATGTCAAACCTTTGAGGTATACATGCATGTCTCCTTATCAATTATATATATATATATATGCATCTTGGAGTGAATAACTCGACGGATATGGAGTTGACATGAAGATTGCTCACACGAGGACAATGAATATTTATTGTCTCCTGTATGGTGGTGGAGGTGCAGGTTAAAATCCCAAAGAAGTTGCGATAAACTTTGTCCCGTTAAATATTTGTGCCATTCGCCGGTCCAATGCGATGAGCTTGTCATGGGGACAGAAGGCTCTTCTCGGAATGTATCTTCGCCGTGGTCCTGTTCCTTCTCCACATGGAGACAGCTTTGTCTCCCCTAAGCGGAAACACTAGGCCTAGGTTTGGTCTCATTTCCTCAGGCATCTCTACAAGACAACTTTGCAGATATCTTGCATGGCTGCTTCGACAAAATAACATCTCTAAGATCGATTACTGATCAAAGTATTAGAATACAAACGCAAAGAACTGAGAACATTCGGATATAAACAGCTCTGATCAAAGAGAGAAGAATGGCAGCTGTGGAAGTTGAAGAAGCCATCGGATGGAAATGTGAGAACGTAGTGATATTATGAAAGATGGAAGCAACTCTCGAGAAAGGAAGAGAAGAAAGGAGTGGCGAGGAGAGAAAGGCCACCAAACTACAGGGTGCAAAGCTTTGGAAGCTGTGGAGAAGCTTCAAGTTGGTTGGGGTTTGCGTCTCTTTTACCGGGGGAATAAGAGGAGGAGCCTCTCGAGGGGCTTGAGGGAGAAGGCAGGGACGGAACATGCGTTCAAAGACAAAAAGATGTCTCCCAGGGTGACAAAAGAGCATTTCTGTGCTGCTGCTTTACTGTGACCACAGGACGGAACATGATGATGATGATGGACTCGACTTCCCTAGCTACAATTCTCGTGGAACATCAAAAAGAGCACACACACTGTAAGTCCAGAAGAAGGCAACACACACACATATGAACACTTCCACTGTTCAACCTCACAGGAGGTAAGAATGTAAAATTGAGAATAGAATAGGAGTGATGGAAAGATTCAGTTGCCTTCTTCTTCTTCTTCTTGTACTGAGAATTTTTCTCCCTCATCTTCTGAAGATCCTGGAGTCATTTCTTTGAATGGATATGTCACTAGTTCATATTTCATCGACTGATTCTTTCAAATGAACATCTTTCTTTTTAGTCTAACTAGTTTGATTTAAACATTAATATTGTGTTAGAGCTAATGATCGATGAAAGATTAAAATTGCACCGGGTGAAAAATAAAGCTAGATGAATCCATTTGACTACAGCCAACTTAAGGTCAATTTGCAATTTGACTTTAGTGAAGGTGAGCATCCGTACAAGTAAAGGGCCCAATTGACCAAGATATGAAAGAAAGATGTTATTTATATATGGTATAAAGATTGAAAAATGACTAATAATAGTCCTACACTATTAAGCATTAAAAGAGAGGGAGGATTTATATGTTAAGTTTGACCAACAAATTAATCATTTATATATTTAAATATTTATATGTGATATAAAGGTCGAGAAAAGAATAAGAACTATTTAAGGAGTCTGATGATATATATTAGGTTTGATTCATAATTTAATAATTTATCCTTTCGAGATAAATTGATGTCCTAATTACTTTATTAAACACAAGCTAAATATTGTCATAATTTTATGTAATTCAAATATTAGAATATTATTTGACGACCAAAAATGAGTAAAAGAATTTTCTTCTCTTTTTCTCCAAAAGATATCCAAAGAAAAAACTCTCATTCAGAAACTGGCTTGAATAATATATATGCATCCATAATATATGCATGGCTACACAGGCAATATTATCATCACAAAAATAAAGAAAACATACTCTACATAGAAAATAAAATACACTCAAACTCTATGAATCATGGCACAATTTAGGAGCTCATGAGAGGATCATGTTACTTGGATTTGCACTACTACTCTGGTAAACAAAAGAAAAAGAAAAGGTGATCTTACTTTAAGCAAGAATAATATTTTGTTCATAAGGATTAGTAGTTGGCAAAAATGCATGCCTTCCTTTAAAGTTCTCTTGCTTGTTCATATGGAGAATCCTTGATGAGGAGCAATTCCAAGTTCTGGATTACTCATCTATATGACAGCAAATTGTATCTTCACCCCACCATTTTTCTGACAATGTCTAACCTTTCTATTGCAGATAGCATGTTCATTTAGGATGAGAATGAAGAGAGAGGGAGAGAGAGAGATGGACATTGCAAGTCCATGTAACAGCTGATTCAAGGTTTCTTCCTTTTGTCTGGAATTACAGCTACTCTTTCTTACCTTCTTCAGTAATGGCTTTTCTCCACTTTTCATAGCATCATGAAATAAATCTATTTGATGTTTCCATTTACCAAATGCAAAAGAAACTTGGCAGTAAGTCTGGAAAAGAAACATACCTCCTCATCATTGGATGTGGTCCACAGAAAAGGAAATATCACCCCCTGGTTGAGTGATTGGATTCTGGTGCCATTTAGATTCTTGTTGTTGGTGGGACCAGAATAGCTCATCAATTGCACAATTAGGGCCATCTGATCAATTTCACATGGGCTCTGCTGTGCGGTCAGGATTTGTCTGGATCAAGGACAGCATGTTTCAGCTTGGACTGTCCTGATCCCCCAACCAGTCTCACTATGGTTTTGCTGTTCTTTTTTGATTCAAACATTAAAAGGGAGGAGGAGTCTATGTAAAATTTGTGTGTGGAAATTTAGGCAACACAAAACAAAAACAAGATAAGTAGAACTGCTCAACAAGTCATTGCTCAGAACCTTTTTCTTTTCTTTTCTGATGCTGGTTTCTGATTTCTTGAAAGACACTCTGAACAAGGGGAAAAAAAGAAGATTACTGTGGGATAAAGTGATTGGAAGAAGGGATGTGAAAAGTAGATTTGGGAGTTATTTTCTGCACTCCATGTAACTCTGCAGGGAGGAATAAAAAGAATCAGTTTTGCCTCTGTCATCTGACTCTGCTTGTCTGATGAGCATAGTTTACAGTGGCAGGAAATGAAGCGTCAGATGTTCAATGCAGGTGCTGCTCCTTTGTCAGTATGGAGCACTTCAGAGCCATATAAATCCTGATCTAATTCTGGGTTGGTACCTGACATATTCCTGCAGAATTTCTTGGATGGTACTGATGATATCATTTCAGAGATCTTTTGTATGTCCTTCTTGCACTAATTTCATTAGCAAACACATCTAGAAGTCATGAAAGAAGGTGTTAGATGAACTAAGTATTGCAAACAGAGGATTAGTTGCACACATTTATCAGCATAGGATAAAAAATGATAGTTAAATTTTAAACAACAGCTCCAAATAGGAAAGAAAGGGCTATACCATGGAAAGTAATTTTACTAGTCAACAGTTGCAGATGTCAAAGATTTCTGAACATGATGAGCTAATGAATACAATCTAGGCATGACTGGTTAAAGGGAAGCTCACATCACAATTGTTTATGATAATTTTCAATCTTCACTCATATCATGCTTCCAGAAATCTTTCAATTTTTCATGAACAAGGCCATCATAGTGATGCACCTACAAGCTTTTCCTTGAGTATCAAGTTACCTATTTCTTGAGATTGCTGAAAACTTGAAGCTAGAGTGAAAGTTTTGGTAATAACATGAAATGAAAATGTTGAGATGATGTACAAATCACCACACTTGTTTGCTAAATTTGATTACCAACTGAAGTACAAAAGTGCAAACTAACTCCTCAGCCTCCAATACAGAGGAGGAAATGCTAGTGTTTTATTGAAGATAAGCGAACCAGATAAAAGAAGCATATTGTTTACTTGTGTAATTGAGACTTAGCTACAATATGAAAGGGATAATCTGTTTGAGCGACTCAAAACATAATCATGAATAAAAAAATTGGAAAGGCTTGTCACATGAAAAGTGAAGTATTTATTTTTCTTCAGCTGTGAATAGCAGCAAGAGATTTGAGGAGCACCACCTACATGGTGGAGAAAGAGAGAGTGAATTTATATCGATCTCATCAGTAAGAGTTCCTCATATCATTTCAGTAACTATTAACTTGAGGAGCATCTTACTTGATACTTCTGCCATGTCTTCCTAATACATAACTTTTTCTACCTATTTAGTGGTCAATGAACTCATTAAGCTCAGTGTATATGCAACAAAGCAGCTTAGTAAATAAAAAAGATGACAAATTAGTTATACTTTCTTTTTACATGGCCTTATTGGTTCACTTTAGCTTCAGGTACTTTATCTTCCAGTAAAATCTAGTTTCTACAGACAAGGAATGGGTGTCATGATGAAGTGTTGTTGGGAACTCATAGCACAATGAAGAACCCAAAAGATCTTAAATAAGATGATTGGACTTCCAACATAAATCATATGTGAATTACTTTGAAGCTTCAATAATCATCATTAAACTAGGTTGAGGACTCATAAAATGTATGTTTGTGGATCAATTCAATGTTTCACGATGGGAACAACAAGCAGTCATAGATCTTTGTCATTATTGAGCTCCATTTCAGACTAACTAACTAGCCAAACTTTGGCTAGTAGTACTCATGTCTCCTTTCATTATCCATAATGATAATCCTTGAAGACTTCAGAGAGTCATGTTGGGGATGAGGAACTTGAAGCTCTTTTTTGGCAAATTCAGCGGCTTCACTCCTCAGGGGATTATAGTTATACTACTCTACACCAGTGATATGCCTGCAAGAACTAGCCAAAGATCATATTACCAAGCAATTAATACCCAAAATCTTGGCTAATCTAGTTTGGATTTTGCTATTCACTAGATTTGACATGCAAATCACAGCATCTAAGAACTTGGATCGTAAGAAAATCTTCTATGATCTAAAGTATAAAGAGAAGATATTGTTCATTGAAACAAAGATACAGGATGAGATGATGGTCAAGTTTTAAGAGTAATATCTAACACAGTGATGATAGTTTTCCTCAAGGCAATTCACATGAACACCAAAACCCATCTTAGATAGATAGAAGATACAAATCTCTGGTGTTATCTCAAACCCTTGCTGAAGCATGAAAAAGTTACTCCTTTGTGACGATGTCATGAAAGTTCTCTCTCCATGTACAAAATTGGGAAGCAACTCATAGTATGCTAGAAAGGCAGGAAGAAACCATTTTTTTTTTTCTTTTTGTTAGAAGAATAAGATAGATGTTAGCAAGAAATTATTTCCAATATTTATTTTTTTTATATGATGCATATTTTTATAACCTTTATTTCCAATATTTATACTCTTTAATGTGATGAAAACTTCATATACCTTTCCAAAAAAATTAACTCTATTAATACTTTGGTGCATTACCCTTCATCTAATATACAGAGATTGTCAACCAGTGAGTCGGTCCGGTTAGTTCACTGTCAAAAAGTGTGGGTCCCTTTTGATGACTCCTTATAACTAATGTGAAGAGCGAAGAAATCTGTAGGGAGAGACAGTGATAGAACCCTTGCAGATTCTAAGCTTGGGGTTGATCTCTTTAGGGGATCAACCTCCTGGAACTCTATAGGGGTTCCTTCCTCCAAGTTGCTGCTCAAAGGCTGCAGAAAATATTCATCTATTGCTTATCAAAAGAGGATGTATACATGACTATTTATAGGGTGTCTAAACCCTAACTCCTAATAGGACTCCTACTCAAGACTCTTACTCAATTAAGACTTCTACTCAAGACTCCTAATAGGACTCCTACTCAAGACTCCTATTCCTTTACAACTCCTAATTCTTCTTTAAGAATACAACTCCTAATTCTTCTTTAAGAAATAACCTCTAAACCCTAGCCGGCCTCTTCACCTCTTTAATAAGGGTCGGCTTAGGTAGGTTTTACATGAATGCCCCAATCAATTAGGACTCTCCTAGCTAGAGTCCTAACAGACCCGCCCTCTTCAAATCAGTCTTGCCCTCAAGGCTGAGATTCCATGAACTCAGGAAATCGAGTCTTCAGCTCATCATATGGTTCCCATGTCGCATCTTCAAGCGGTAAATTATTCCAATGCACTAGTACTTCAGTAGAGGGACGTCGGCGACGCATCACGATCCTGCGATCAAGGATGACTTGTGGTTGGGCTTGAATAACTCCATCCTCAGTGGTGTTGGGCAGTTGGATTTGGGGTGACTCGTGTTCTCCCAACTTGGGCTTCAGGCATGACACGTGGAAGACAGGATGAATTTTGGCATCCTCAGGCAATTTAAGTCTGTACGCCACGGCTCCAATACGCTCTATGATCTGATAGGGCCCATAAAAACGTGGGGATAGCTTCATGGAGGCTCGAGTTTTGATTGAGAGTTGCTTGTATGGCTGTAGGCGAAGATAAACCCAATCTCCTACTGAAAATTCTCTTTTGCTTCGTCGTGTGTCGGCTTGCTGCTTCATTCTGGCTTGAGCAGTAGAGAGATTATCCTTTAATAGTTGTAGGAGTTTGTCTCTGTCAATCAATTCTTGGTCAACCTGATCTACCTTGGCCGAGCCAATTACATACTTTGGAATCACATGGGCTGGCCGACCATACAATGCTTCATAAGGGGTACATTTTGTAGATGAATGATATGTAGTATTATACCACCATTCGGCCCAGGGAAGCCATTTCGCCCACTCTTTTGGCCGATCACTGGTGTAACACCGAAGGTATGTCTCTAAACACCTGTTTACCACCTCTGTTTGGCCGTCAGTTTGTGGATGATATGCTGTGCTCATCTTGAGTTTGGTGCCTTGTAACTGAAATAACTCGGTCCAAAATTTACTGGTGAAGATCTTGTCACGATCACTTACAATGGACCTTGGCATCCCATGTAGTTTAACAATATTTTCTATAAAAATCTGGGCAATACTAGCAGCAGTGTAGGGATTTCTCACAGCACAAAAATGAGCATATTTCGTAAGTCGATCAACCACCACGAGAATTGTGCTTTTACCTTTGGAAGGTGGCAGCCCTTCGATGAAGTCCATGGATATGTCAGTCCACACTGAGTCCGGTATAGGTAGTGGTTGAAGCTTCCCTGGATTTGCCACTGTTTCACCCTTGTGCTGTTGACAAACATCACATCGTGCCACATATTCAGCAATAATGTTTTTCATCCCTTTCTAATAAAAATTTTGCTTCACTCTTTTGTAGGTTCTCAGAAATCCGGAGTGCCCTGCTAAAGGTGTGGAGTGCATTTCATGCAGGATAATTGTGATGCAAGGGGAGTCAGGTATAAGCACAATGCGACCTTTGTAGCGTAGATCCCTCGAATCCCAAGTGTAGTGGGCTATTGCATTTGGGTCCTCCTCTAATTTTTTTATGGTGTTGCTAATCTCTGGATCCTTCTTCCATTCTTCTCTAATGTCTTCAAGAAGGCTGGTGGTAGGAAGGGAGATGGCTGAAACCTTAGCTTGCTCAGGTAGTCGTGAGAGTGCATCTGCAACAACGTTTTCTTTCCCCTTTTTATAAATAATTTCATAATCGAATCCAAGAAGTTTGGTTACCCATTTTTGCTGCTCAGGGGATGATATCTTTTGCTCCAAAAAGTATTTGAGACTTCTATGGTCGGTTTTAATTTGAAATCGTCGGCCAATCAGGTAGGGTCTCCACCTCGTTACTGCGTGCACAATGGCTAGCATCTCCTTATCATATACTGACATATTTTGATAGGAGGGAGACAATGCCTTGCTAGTGTATGCGAGTGGTCGACCATCTTGCATGAGAACGGCTCCAATTCCGACTCCAGATGCGTCAGCCTCAATGATGAAGGGTCGACTGAAATCTGGTAGTGCTAGCACCGGCGTCATTGTCATGGTTGCCTTAAGTTTGTCGAAGGCAGCGGAGGCTTTGTCTGACCATTGGAAGGCATCTTTTTTCAGTAGAGATGTAAGGGGTGCGCTGATCTTCCCATAGTCCTTAACAAATTTTCGATAGTAGCCCGTTAGTCCAAAGAACCCACGCAGTAATTTCACGTTTGTAGGTTTCGGCCAGCCTTGCATTGCCTCAATTTTTGTTGGGTCTACCGCCACCCCTTCTTCTGATATTATGTGCCCAAGGTACTCTACTTTTTGCTGGAGAAAGCTGCACTTTGGTTGTTTAACAAAAAGAGTATTCTCCCGAAGGATCGTCAAAACAATCCGTAAATGCTGAAAGTGACTCTCAAGAGAAGGGCTATAAATGAGAATATCATCGAAAAATACCAACACAAATTTGCGAAGAAAGCTCCGAAAAATATCGTTCATGAGACTTTGAAAGGTTGAAGGAGCATTAGTGAGTCCAAAAGGCATTACCAAGAATTCATAATGGCCATCATGTGTGCGGAATGCAGTTTTTGGAATGTCGTCTTCACATACTCGAATTTGGTGGTAACCGGATCGGAGATCTAACTTCGTGAAGACTCGGGCTCCTTTTAATTCATCAAGAAGTTCATCCACCACTGGTATTGGGTACTTGTCCTTGACAGTGATGCCATTTAAAGCTCGATAGTCAATGCACATCCGCCAAGTTCCGTCCTTCTTGCGTACAAGTAGCACCGGTGAGGAATAGGGGCTACAACTTGGCCGAATCACTCCTATTTCAAGCATCTCCTTATCATATACTGACATATTTTGATAGGAGGGAGACAATGCCTTGCTAGTGTATGCGAGTGGTCGACCATCTTGCATGAGAACGGCTCCAATTCCGACTCCAGATGCGTCAGCCTCAATGATGAAGGGTCGACTGAAATCTGGTAGTGCTAGCACCGGCGTCATTGTCATGGTTGCCTTAAGTTTGTCGAAGGCAGCGGAGGCTTTGTCTGACCATTGGAAGGCATCTTTTTTCAGTAGAGATGTAAGGGGTGCGCTGATCTTCCCATAGTCCTTAACAAATTTTCGATAGTAGCCCGTTAGTCCAAAGAACCCACGCAGTAATTTCACGTTTGTAGGTTTCGGCCAGCCTTGCATTGCCTCAATTTTTGTTGGGTCTACCGCCACCCCTTCTTCTGATATTATGTGCCCAAGGTACTCTACTTTTTGCTGGAGAAAGCTGCACTTTGGTTGTTTAACAAAAAGAGTATTCTCCCGAAGGATCGTCAAAACAATCCGTAAATGCTGAAAGTGACTCTCAAGAGAAGGGCTATAAATGAGAATATCATCGAAAAATACCAACACAAATTTGCGAAGAAAGCTCCGAAAAATATCGTTCATGAGACTTTGAAAGGTTGAAGGAGCATTAGTGAGTCCAAAAGGCATTACCAAGAATTCATAATGGCCATCATGTGTGCGGAATGCAGTTTTTGGAATGTCGTCTTCACATACTCGAATTTGGTGGTAACCGGATCGGAGATCTAACTTCGTGAAGACTCGGGCTCCTTTTAATTCATCAAGAAGTTCATCCACCACTGGTATTGGGTACTTGTCCTTGACAGTGATGCCATTTAAAGCTCGATAGTCAATGCACATCCGCCAAGTTCCGTCCTTCTTGCGTACAAGTAGCACCGGTGAGGAATAGGGGCTACAACTTGGCCGAATCACTCCTATTTCAAGCATCTCCTTTACGATCTTTTCAATTTCATCCTTTTGGAGGTGAGGATATCGGTACGATCGAGTGTTCGCTGGTGGCTTGCCCGGAAGGATTGGAATCCGATGGTCATGTTGCCGAAAAGGAGGAAGACCGCGTGGTTCAGCAAAAATGTCAGCAAATTCAGCAAGCAATTGGGCAAGATTTTGATCTTTAATCTCTATTTTCTTCCCCTCTGGTTGCTACTGGAGATGCATCAAAAAGCCACCATTTACCTTGTGCAAAACTTTCTCCATTCGTTAGGTTGAAACGGTGGTTACGTTGCTTCCACGCTTCCCGTGTAGGATGATCTGTTTGCCTTTGCAGTAGAATTTCATAATTAATTTAGAAAAGTTCCAAGAGACATCACCTAGTGTAGTCAGCCATTCTATGCCAAGCACGGCCTCATAGTCATCAATTGGTAGGAGGAAGAAGTCGGTCATAATTTCTTGGTCTTGCAGCAATAGTTTCACCTGCGGGCATCTTTGGTCGCACTTTAGGATTCTGCCGTCAGCAACCTTTACATCGAACTTGCTGCAACCTTCTATATGTAGTGCCATCCGAGTAGCAACCTTACTGTTTAGGAAGTTATTAGTGCTGCCCGTGTCGATGAGAACAGTGATCGGTTGTTGTTTGAGAAGACCTCCAACTTTCATCGTTTGCGGGTTGGAGTAGCCAGCTAATGCGTGTACCGTAACGTCGGTTGATTGTGGCTCTTCTTCCACATCTTCTTCATTATGTTCAAAGCTCTCTTCTGGATGTTCAATGACCTCTTTTTCTACTGGTTCAATCATAAGAAGCCTCCCTTTTCTACAGCGATGCTCGCGGCTCCACGGCTCGTCGCAATGCCAACATAACCCCTTCGCAGATCGCTCCCGAAGCTCTTCTCTTGTCAACCTTTTTGGTGCAGGTGCTCGGTTAATAGTAGGGGGAGCTGAGGGCTTTAGTATTGCAGGTCGAGGAGCGATCCTAGTCCTCCGGGCTTCATGGTTCAATCGCTCCTCTTGAAGTCGTGCGAAAGAGATGACTGCCATAAGCATGTATGGTTGTCGCGCTTTAACTTCTCCCCGGATCTCCAGCTTCAAGCCCTCAATGAAGGTCCCCAATAGCTGTTTTTCGGACCAATCACGAGTTTGATTAGATAATCTTTCAAACCTGGTTTGGTATTCCTGAATGGTGGAGGTTTGTCGGATCTTTGCTAGTTGTCCGTCAATGTTCTCGTAATCGGTTGGTCCGAAGCGGATTAGCAGTCCTTCTTTGAATTGCCGCCATGAGAGTACTCCATGAGTGTGTTCAAACTAATCAAACCACTGTATAGCATCCCCTTCAAGATGTATAGCTGCAATTTCCACCATAGATGCGTCCACGGTTTTGTGGTACCGAAAATATCGCTCTGCACGCGAGATCCAACCAATCGGGTCTCCTTCTTCCCATCTAGGGAAGTCCACCCTCATGCGTGGATAGTTGAGGTCAGTCATAGAACCTCCCCTCTCTTGGAAGTCATCTCTTCGGGCTTGGTGCGATTGGTTAGAGCTCTCTCCTTGATGTGATTTCTTCGAGCTTAGTGGTCGGCCCAAACTGAGTTCGGTAAAGAGAGTCCGAATCTTATCCTCTATTCGCACCTCGAAGGCTTCAAATTTAGCATTGATTGCCTCTTCAGATGCCATACTATATGCCTCCAAACCTGTGATATTAAGATCTCTTTTTTGTTGTCGAGTTAAAGGCATGTATAGGTTAAGAGGAGTGATGGTCGTAAGGGTTGGTGGATTGGTGGATGTAGGCTGCGATTTAGGCTTATTTTGTGGCTGTTTTGGGTGTAGTTTGAGGGTGTGGTTTGGTGGAGTTTTAGGGTTGTGGATGAAAGTTTTAAATCTGTGGTAGATGGCAGCAAAGGTTTGATAGAAATCAGTGGAAGTTTGCTGCAGAATTGTGTTGTCTTGTAAGAGCAGAATTGTCGTCGAAGAAATAGCGGTTTCTCGACGAGATTTCCACCAAAAACTAGAGAGATTTGAGGGGGGAATTGACCGTAAAATCTCAGTTTATATGACAGCAAAGATGTCCAATTTAATCAAGAAAATTTCGGCAGTATAATAGCAGGGAAATTGGTGCAAGTCACGATAGCAGAATTCTCGTCGAAAAATTTCAACGGGTTGCGACGAAAATTTACAATAACACAAAATCATTTTTAGAGATGAATTCCTCAATCGATCAATCTTAGATGGAAGCCAAGATGATTTATGAAGTTTATAGGAAATTTTGTTCAAAAAATATTGCAAATAGATCGGTTAAGGCAACAATATGCGGCTGAAATTTTCTACAGCACAGATTTTCAATTGTAGCAGATTGGATGTAAAAGATCAGCAGTTTATATTGAGAATTTTTTGATGAAACAAAAGGGAAATCTACTGTTTGGAAGTGTCAAAGCTATCATAAAAATTTCGTAGAAATTTGGACAAAAAAAATATAGTAGGAAGATCAAACAAACTGTGCTATACGGTTGGAATTCTGCAATGTATCTTTCGTCGTAGAGATGAAAACTTTGCGACGAAAAGTTTATGCAGCAATATAGGAATAATTTTTTTTTTTTTTGGATTTTTGAATAAAGATAACTAAATTGCAGCAGCAGCAAGGTAGGAAACCAGAACCTGTTGCAATTCACGGGGAGATCAAAAGATGATCTGCGGTGGTGGGGATGACGGTGGGATTTGGTGACGATCTTTTAAGCAATTGTGGGAATTGCTTTGGGCGGCTGTGGAGGGAAGATGGACGGCTGTGGAAAGGGCAGCGAGACGCCAAGAACGCTGCTCTGATACCAAGTGATAGAACCCTTGCAGATTCTAAGCTTGGGGTTGATCTCTTTAGGGGATCAGCCTCCTGGAACTCTATAGGGGTTCCTTCCTCCAAGTTGCTGCTCAAAGGCTGCAGAAAATATTCATCTATTGCTTATCAAAAGAGGATGAATACATGACTATTTATAGGGTGTCTAAACCCTAACTCCTAATAGGACTCCTACTCATGACTCTTACTCAATTAAGACTTCTACTCAAGACTCCTAATAGGACTCCTACTCAAGACTCTTATTCCTTTACAACTCCTAATTCTTCTTTAAGAAATAACCTCTAAACCCTAGCCGGCCTCTTCACCTCTTTAATAAGGGTCAGCTTAGGTAGGTTTTACATGAATGCCCCAATCAATTAGGACTCTCCTAGCTAGAGTCCTAACAGACAGTTCATGGAGCGGCTTAGTTTTTGAGTGTGAAGCTTGGTTAGGGAATTGGGTGGTTCCCTTTGCTGGAGTAGTCTCCTGGTCATGCATCTTGGCTGCATCGACAATCCTGCATAATAGGCCTGCACCGGGGGTATCGTAGCTAAATCCCTCCAATGGTTAAGTCAAAGAGACGAAGAGGAAGGTTAACAATATAAGTGAGAGACTGAAGAACTCTTCTTCACTTGCTTGCCCTAGCTTGTCTCAGGGCTTGGCTTTTATACGTAGGTGTTGGGTGAAGGAGATAGGTCTCTGTCAAAGCTCCCCTTATCCTGCATGGACGAGGAATTTAATGCGGGCGGCTTGCCAGCGTGTGCCCCCATGGGCGACGCTCGGAGACTATCAGGGTTAGGTAGGGTGTGGTCTCTTTATTATTCGTTCGAAAGGAAAGGCTAGGTGAGGCTGGGCCATGTTACCGATCATAAATGTAGAGTCAAATTCTCTTTCTAATTACAGGAACAGTGAGGAGTGTGTGACTCCTCTGGTCTGACTTTCTTGCTTCTTTGGGTCAAGCAGGACATGGTCTCTACGTTGTCCGACCGGAAGAGAAGGTTGGTGAGGTTGGGCTATGCTGCCGACCATTAATATGGAGTCAGATTCTCTTTCCTAACTATGGGATCAGTGAGGAGTAGGTCTCGCGAGCCCATTTCAAGAAGCTAAGGCAGGTGACATGACCTTCTACTAATGATTGTATGGAGTAAGTGGTTCCCGTGTTTTTGATTAGATATTGCTTATGTGGTAAGAGGAGCTGGGGAATGCTAGGTTTATCCCTATCATGCTAAGATAAGGATTTTAATTCTAAATATTTCTACAAATGGGTGAATCAAATATTCGAAATCTTATCAAACAATAAATCATCTATTAGTATTTAATTAATATAAAAAATGATGACACATGGGTATTTGAATTTCATATCACTCTCTAACTTGACATGAATATCCCTTAATTTCATGATTAGAACATGATGATATCGATTGTGATGCATGATGGTTCTAGTAATTATTAATATCTCATAACACTCAATAATCTCACGAAATTATGTCCTATGAGATTAATATCAATCGTTTCACTGGTCCAAACTACATAGATTGGCTTTGTAACCTGAGAACTGTTCTCACGATAGAGAAGATCGCGTACGTCCTTAACATAGTAATGCATACGTTAGAGGAAGAGGTAAGTGAGGATGAGATCGCTCGCTATGTGAAGTACATTGTTGAACTTCATGACTCCCGAGTTACAGAGATAACATGAAAAAATATATGTCATATCCATTCTTATATATCTCCACAAATTGTTTGAGGAATAGGAAATGACTCAACAATATGAGATATCAAATAGTCTCTTTCACATAAGGATGACTAAGAGGATATTGGTTTAGAATCATGTATTTAAGATGATTAAGTAGATAGAGAAGCTAATGGCTCTAGGAATGATTCTAGAGAATAACTTGTGTGTAGATCTTATACTTCAGTCCTTCTCAAATTTTTTTTTACAACTCACAATAAATTTTAACATGAACAAGCTTAAAGTGACTCTTATTGAGCTTATCGATATATTGAGATAGGTTGAGGGCACCATTAAGAAAGAGAAATTAGTTTTCTATGTTGGTAAAACTAGAAAGAAAATAAAATTAAAGAAACCCCTTAGCAAGAGTAGATCGAAAAAGATAAAAATTATTAAAAAAAGTTCGACAAAAGATAAAGAAGAATGCTTTGATTGCAATAAAGATAGACATTAAAAGAGATCCTTCAAGAAGTACCTCCTTGAAAAGGCAAAATATATTCTCGCTTCTTATCATTAGAAAAAATAATTTAAATTCCATCGGAGATTCCAAAGCCCTTAATAAAAGCTTGTAAAGGCCAAGCAGCATAAAAGGGTAAGTTGCTCTTCATGATTTTTATCTCACTCTTCATCGTTCCTAGTGAGTTCCTCCCACATTTTATAACCATTATTAATTGTCTTGTGAAGAGTCCCCAAGGAGAACGGTCTCCAAGAATTTTTGAAGAGCATATCTATTTCCACTTAATCTATATTTTATCTACTATTAATGGCTATCATCTAGCAGCTTTAGGGGCACATAAGCAAACTCGAGCATAGATAACCCTCCATCATTCTGCTTCGAGTAAATTTGATCAACATGCATTTGTGCAACAAAAAGTATCCACTCGCTAGGCTATATATATGGAGTCTTTTAGGGCAACAACTTTTAAACTCTTTCCCTTTTTCAGTGGGTAGTACCCCTCCGTCACCCCTCATTATAAGTCTTTCGATTCTCTTTTCACAATCAATGGGGCTCTTAACATAGGGTAAGTACACATTAAATTTAATGGTAGCCATTTCCTCAATATATAGTAAAGGTATAAATTTATCTTTGTTCTATAGAACATTTTTCTGTTGCAGTCTCATGTAAATGCAACCCCATGTAAGGTAGTTATAACTCTCTTCTTGTAGCTTCCTTATCTTATTTTTAAATTTCAATATCGTTGACCTCTCCTGAAAGGGTCTTGATACCTAATACTTCTATAAGAATCGTTATAATATTAGTATAGTATTATGATTTTGAGTTATATTAAATGGATATAAAAAGATTTCTAAATAATAATCTAAATAATAAATTTATATGGATTAACCTAAATGATTCACAAACAAAAGAAAGAAATATAAATTTTAACATAAAAATTTTAAAAATGTATTTATGACCATAATAAGCTTCTAGATAACTTATCTTATCGATATAAAGATATTTACGGATACATTTTAATAATAATTAAGATTATCTCATAAAAATTATTAATCAATTCTTAGAGAGATTTACTATACACCTTTATTCAGCAAATGTCAAAAATAAAGAATTTTAGTTAGAGTAAGAGTTTTTAAAATAAATTTGAATAGAATTAAATAAAAAAAATATTTCTTATGTATATATAGTTGAAAGTCTATTATATGCTCAATTCTATATCAAATTAAATATTAATTTTATAGTTAGAATATTGAGTATAAATTTAGTCAGCTTGGAATGATGATATTTTTTTATTCTGATTCTGTAAATTATCTCAATAGTAGAAAGTCCATTTTACGTTTTATATTTATATTAGTTGGAATGTAATTTATAGAAAAATATAAAGTAACATATTAGTGCATTATCAACAATAGAGGTTGATTTTGTGATATACTTCGAGACTACTTATCAAGTTTTATAATTACAAAAATTTATTTTAGGACTTAGTGTAATCAATCTCAATTACCAAGTGATTGAAGATACCTTGTGATATATTACAATAGTTTTCTTCCCTAATAATGGCTACTCTAGAGGTTCTATGCATTATAATATAAAGTATTTGATGATTAAAAAAATAGTTCAAAAATAATTAATGTCAATTAAGAATTGGAGTTTGATTGTTGATAAATTCATTAAGGCTTTACAACCTAAAGTGTTTAAAAAATATTATTATAATTAAATTTATGAGTAATTTATAAAAAAAATGATGCTACATATTTAAGTAGATATTATATTGATATTTTTGCTTATGCAATTAAAATTATTTGTTTCTGCTATCTTGTTCACATTTATGTATATACATATTATAGTTGAATATGATAATAGAATTGTCTTGGCAAGATAAATTACATGGGTCATTTTAGACTATTGCATAAAGGGCTAACATATTATGATATATAAAAGGAAGCATAACATTGATGATATACAACCATTATGACTTGCATTGATAATCAGACTTAATGTGCTATTGTTATATGTGTTAGACTTATTGGTTTATTTTATAAAATTCACATATATATGTAAAATATTTTTCCAAAGTTTCAGAATCCAATTAAGTAAAATTATTTTTAAAAAATAACTTTTTTTTAATTTTTAAATAACCTTTTATTTTATTTATTTAGATTTTAATTTTTATATCTTATTAATTAATGGGCTAAGTAGGAGAATATTATATTATGTGACATTATCTAATTAGGTAATATATATTATAAATCAGATTTGATTCTAATTAGTCAATAGAAAGGAAGTCTAAGTAAGATTCCTTAAGAGACGACCTTAGTGGGATAAACTTTTCTAATTACTTATCTTAGACCCTTTGCTCTTACCTATAAATAGACATAATATATTAAGAACTCAAAGCGTTACATTATGTTATGTTATACATTTAGAGATTACGAATCTTCTTTTATTTCTCTCTTAGTTCCTATTTTATCACTTATAGTAGTCCTATGAAGGATAGGAAGAGAGAAGAGGATAAGTCTAATTCTCGATCTGCATCGTTGTAACTTTCGGATTCGATGACGGTGCAAATCAAATAAGAGTTTTCTGAATAGCATCAAAAAGTACATAATCTTGATCTTGACCTATTGTTATTTGATTTTGACATTAAATTTTTTTCATATAAAAAAATTATAATTATAGTTTTTATGCATACAAGAATGTCTACACTCGATCAATCAATGGGAGGTGATAGCGGTGAGAATGCTGGCATGAGGATAAGCAGCGAGATTGTGGTGGTAGCCATCATCTTTTTCTTTACGATGGTTGTACTGGCCTTCAATTTATACTTGTACACTAAGTGGCACTTGTGCTCTGCCCTCCGTGCCCACTCTTGATCGCCCTCCGTCCTAATTGACCAACGGCTCGGTTGCTCCCTAATTGTGGCCATGGTTTCCATCTCGATTGCATTGACATATGGTTTTGTTCTCACTCCATTTGCCCTCTTTGTCAAAAAACTCGTCAACACCAACCTAAATGTTGAATCTATGTTCGAGTTATCGATCGTTCATGCTTAGATGAATATAGGGATTTTTGCAATTGTAGCAATAGTAGATAGAGATGACTTGCTAGATAGGCCTTCCAGCTCTTTAAGAGCACTTATGATTGAGATATCGAGGGTACTAGAGGGGTTCCCACCAATGAATAAGTTGGCCATAGAAGAGGCGACATCACCTGTTGTGATGAGGCTACAAGTGAAGAATTATTCACCCGTCACTAGCTTAGATTCATTCTCATATGTCAATCCAAGTCTCTCATATTTTGCTCAAGTAAATAATTGAAGGTGTCAACTAGCTCAGTTGATAAAGATTAATTTGATAATTTATCATAAGATTGATCTTAGGTTGAAATCTTGTCTTTGTTATTTACTTTTTATAAAAAAATATAAATAGATGAACATAAACATAACTAAGCATAGCAAATACGATACAAGGCAAAAAATAAAATAGGTTGAACCACTAAAGTTTGACATAACCACCCCCAAAATTTATGAGGTTGCTATCACCACTATTGCATGTGAAATAAGACATAAAATAATCTTAGTCTAGATTAATCTGATTAAGATAAAAATTTATCATTTTAAATTATAAAATATACTTAGTAATATAATAATTATGGATTACTAACCCTCCTCAAGCCTAATCCTCTTACGAGCAATAAGATGTATCAATTAAAAATATTTATCTTTAACCTTTTACAGTTGAAGTTAAAGTCTTGAGTTTATCCCTTTATAAATAAAGGGCATACTATCCAAGATTTAAGAAATCATAAATTTTTATATTTAGAGTAAGAAAAAAAGTTAAGAATCTTATAATGAAGAGTTTGGATTAACATATTTATGAGGTCATACTAGTTCAACCCAAAAGCTTAAACTTTTAAATTATGGGCTAGACCTAATATATATAATTTAACTTTTTCAATCCTTATTAATAGTGATATAGGACTATCTTCTCAAGATATCTATCTTCATCTCATATATATGAATATTTTTAATATCTTCTTTTATTTATGTATAGATTTATATTCTAACCCTTACTCTTAAAGATGCTTCATTAGACATCGTATATTTTCTAACGTTATGAGCCTGTTCACTCATCCAAGTCTACCATTATAATGTGACTTAATTTAGTCAAATCATAGTTTGACTGGGTCAGTCTTAATAAATAAATAAAAACTAACTTTATTAACTCAAGGTTATACTTTCCACATAAACCTTTTTCCTAACACCCTTATGTTATTCCTTTTTCTCTTGGCTTGTTTTTGAGATGCTATGCATAGGGCATCACCAACTCAATATATGAACCTTAACCATAATATCATAACCTTAATGAAATAAGAACTCCTAATTTAACTTATTACAGTAAAAGTGATGTGGCTGGCCCATTGACACCTAATGTGGCTGAACCGTTAGCACTCTATAATGGCCTTCTCATCATATATCCAAACTAGTGGTTGACACTCCCCTAAAGGCTCAGCCAACCATGTGTCACTCAAGTAGTTCCTAGATATTATATTGTCTAACATTTTGTACCACTTTATGTAGCTAGAAAAACCTTCAAAATGACTATCTGAATAGTTTATTTCTAGGTAGTTTTATCTCTACATAATGATTATATATAACCTATATTTACAAGTCTGAAACGACCATAAAAGCTAACTAAAATGGGGTTGCCTAGTCTACTGTATACCCTCTACATTTTGTGCAAAGGATGAATAAAATCGAAAGATATGGATATATATGAGCATTACATCAAATACCATATTTACAACTTAGTTTATGACATTCTCTTCCAATTATTCCTTCAACATCCTCGTCAAAGTCTTTATAAATATTGCATCTCCTTGCTTTTGATAAATATTTAATATTCTGCTTTAGTTGTAATGTGCCTCTTGGCTTGCAATTGCTCTTCATCGTTGTTGTTGAGTAATCAAACTTTGATTTGTCATGCTGCTTTAATTCGCCAATGACTCTAACTCTGGTATGAGATCAGTTGAGTTATATTGATCCTTGTTATTTTTCATGGATCCTTCAAATGAAAGAAAAAACTTTTATTATGATAGTCTCTCAAACATCTCACACGCTTGAATTGGGTAGATGTCTGTTGGAGCATTAATAAGCATCACCTCATAAGCTTTAAAGTTTTTAAGGTCTTTTCTTCATAAAATTTGCTTGTCGATTCCTCTTCTACTTAGTTGTTATCTTCAAGTAGGTTCGTGTCACTTTTACTTTTAACTAACATTTTGTTTGGAAATGAAATAGTGAGTCTACTTAATAGGTTCCAGTATAATCAATATAATTCTTATGAATTATATGGTTGAGTATGTTCCAGTATAATCAATATAATTTTTATGGATTTACTTGGTGTTAGGGAAAAATATTATTGATGTCTTGAGTGTCTCTTAGAGGAAGTGACGTTGTCGAGAATGTGGCACATCGCCAATTTAAAAATGTTCTATCCTTAAAGCCTCGGATGTCACCAACTTGAAAAACTTACTCAGAGTATCTCACGCCAAAAGTTATATCCTTTTGTATCTCAATTTTCATAGGTATGTTTCAGCTCTAACTTCATTGATCATATCGAGTTTAGTTCAAAGTCCTTCCTTAGATGTTTCTTTGTTGGAGCCCTTAACCTGAGATGTCGGGAAGACTATCTCAGGTGGCAGGATAGCTTTAGTGCTAAACGCTAAGCTAAACAATTATTCTTCCGAGCTAATCTTGGGTGTCAACTAGAAGACCCATAGAATGCTTGATAGCTCATCCACCCAGGTGCCTTTTACCTCAATGACTTTTTTCTTTAGCCTTTCAAGGATGGCTCAATTTATAACCTTAATAAGACGATTATTTTGGGGGTGAGCTATCGAGTTGAACCTTAGCTGGATCCCATAGGACTAATAGAACTCCTTGAATTTTACATTATTAAATTGAGTATGGTTGTCGGTGATGAGGGCTTTCGAATTTTTTTATACGAATTCCTTAATATGCTACTCGATGATTGATTACTAATGGCTCGACCTCTACCCACTTCGTGAAGTAGTCTACTCCCATAATAAAGAACCTCCTATAACTGAAAGCTAGTGGAAAAGGACCTAGGGGGTCTATGCCCTATTGAGCAAAGGGCCATGCGCAATCGATTAGGCTCAAAGGGATCGTCGATTAGTGTTGTACCCAAGTGAACCTTTGACACTGGTGGCACCTTCGGATGTAAGTGATTACATCGTTGTGCAATGTTGACCAGTAGAATCCCTATCGAAGTATCATAAATGCAAGGGTTTATCTACTTATGTGCTCCCTACAAATACCTTTCTGCACCTTGACAAGCACCCTCTTAGCTTCTAATATTGTGAGGCACTTAAGGAGGGATTGGTTAAATGAATCTACAGTATAGGCGATCGTTAATTATGCAATACCGTGCTTGATGATACTCGACTCTTTGAGCTGCTACAAGGTCAATAGGGAGTGTCTCGTCTCTCTTGTAGTGCAGGATCTCGTCGATCTAGCATCGTTCCTCCTTAGCTGTGGCCACATCGTGTCCTTTGATGGTTTGAGTTGGTAGCATCTCGACTATTGGCTAGCCTTCTCTCAAAGCTTGGGTGGAGGCTAACTTGGCTAGTGCATCAACTTGAGTATTTTTTATGCTAGGTATCCACAACACACTAAGTCGAGAGAAGCTTTGGGTTAACCATTGTACCTTGACAAGATACTTCACCAAGGTCTCATCTTGGGCTTTATAGCTCTCGTCAACTTAGCTCACAACTAGTTGTGAGTCACTGAACACCATCAAGTCCTACACTTAGAGCTCTCGGATGAGTCAAAGCTCGAAGATAAGTGCTTTATATTTGACCTCATTATTGAATATTTTGAACACGAACTGTATAGCTTTTTACTACACAAAGTGTCTTTTCCTCCCCTTATTTAAGCCTAAGCAACATTGCCATCGAGGGCTTCGAGTGTAATTGTCAAGAAAATAGAGCTCGAACTCTTTTGTAATCTAAATGAATGAGCCAACCAAGAGTGACTTCAAATAGGTATACTACTTTTGTGCTAGATCTCTCAACGTCATTGAGAATGCACAACACATCAAAGTGTTTGAGGTGTTGTAGAGGGACATTTGGGTGCATAAGATAGCAGTGTATTCAACCAGATTAGTACTGCCTTCAAAGGTTTCTAACGATGGGAGGCGGAAGTTGGTTAAGATCGGTTCATTTGGGATGTTCTACGCGAAAGGGGACCGATTCAAGGTAGGATTAATTAGATTCTCCCCGCTGTTGGAATTTTTATTGCATCTCATCTAGGCGCTGGTCCATTACCTCAACCGGACCTTTAAGGAGCTATCCATTAAATTCATTGATCAAATCTCGGAGTAGAGCAATGGTACTGCAATACGTTGAACGCCACCATTGGAGAGTAGGGGGCTCCTTCAGTAGGCAACTCCATAGACCTCAGACGATCTTGAGATGCTGTCAGGTAGATTTCAATGGATGCTTGTGCTAGTGGCAATTGAGGCATCGACCATGACTAAGATGGTAGCATCACTTATTGAGCTAGCTAAGGTATAAGCAGAGCAATAACTTATAACGTGCACATGAGTGTTTACATCTGATGGGTGAAGTTCAAAAGCATCTTGATGAAAAATGAGTAGGTGGCTCGAGTTTGTCCCCGATTGTGAGGGGCTTGGGTCACTAAATAGACGTTAGTGCCTTGTTAGCGTTTGCGTCGAGGTGGACGTATCCACATGTGAGAAGGATAATGGTTGCCTCCCTTGAGTAAAAGCATTATATGTTAGAGGTAGGGTCTTCTCGCTGGAGTGTTCATTGAGAAGATAGGTAGGCAGACATTCCTGAGACATTGGGCTCTTATTCTAGTGCCAAAATATTAGAAACAAATATCGTTAACGTTTTGGTCAACTCAACGTAGTCTAGACTCACATATGTAAGAATGTTCGAGGTAGAAATACTATGCTCCCAAAAGAGAAATGTTGTGCTCCCAAGGTGTCACCTATACGAAGATTAATGTCAAGAGAGATTTACTGACTCGGTTCCTTCGAAGCTCAAGTTAGTAATATGAGTTTTCTGAATGTGGGTTTGAATAGTTTTAGAAAGGAGAGTCTCACTTTTTATTTTTAGAGTGGAAAGAAAGTTTGTGATGATTTTTCTTGTCACAAATGAAGATAAAGTTTAAGATTATTTTTTTTAATATAATAAAATTTATGATTATCTTTCTTGTAGAAGAAACTTATGATTATTTTCTTTGTGAAACGAAAAAAAATCATTATTTCGAATCTTTGTGACTTAATCTCATGTGTCAATCACAGAAAAATTTTATATTATATATTAACGTTTTATATTAAAAAAGAAAAAAAATATTAACAAAAAAAAAGATATATTTGAGGGCAGTAAAAAGAATTATAGCCATTTCTTGACCGTGTCTCGAGTTGTTTTGGAAGAGGAGCGAAGCTGTTCGCAACACCTCGCGACTAAGTTACGAATCCTTTCATTATTTTTCAGTAATATCTTAAATTTTTAGTCCTCTCGAGTCAATACCTTCCTTGTTTGACTCGACGTATTTCTTTTCACACTCAAACAGAGTAGCCTCAATCTACCCGTCCTTCTGTGCGGCTTTCTACACCGTGGGGTCCATTTCCTCTATGCGATTAACACGTCACCCAAACGATCCGTAGGTACTTATAAGATCAAACTTAATTTAAACCGACGGTCATCACATATACAAAACCCTTGTAGTTTAAGATAATTACAGTAATAGCACTTACATACTTCTCTCACGTAGTCTTCAATTAGGGAGTATATTCGTAGTTTCAGGCAACATTGAGGATCATTTCGAAGGAAGGTGTTTTGAGTACGAAGCGAGCCGTTTCAAGCCGTAGAAGCAAATACAATATAATTTACTAAACCCTACTATTCTCTTTTCTTCCGTCCCATCCGACCTGGATGCCGACTTCGTCTTCTCCTCTTCCCTCCTCCATGCCGAGAAGGTGATGCCACTAGGATTCCTCACCTTCTGATCAGTGTCCGAGTTTGAACAGCTTACTCGCTGATCTATTTGCGTCTCTTTTGTCGTCGATTGAGTTTTGGTATCCTTTTTCCTTGTTAAGACATTCGATGCTTCTTTCTGGTTGTTAGGTGGATTTCTTTGCTGTGATAATATTTTGGGAGTTGATAACGGTGTCTTTTGGATGCTAATAGCAGTTCGTGGAATGAAAAATATGTGGTTCGATGTCTTAATGACCTAACTTGATGATGCTGGGGCTCTTCCGAAGATGATTCGGGGCACTATGAGGATCCTGTGGATGTTGGATTTCATATGCATCTTTTGTTTGGATTTTTATGAAGAGATATGATCTTGGTAGGGTACTAGATATTGACTGGAGAAGACTTGTTTGTAGTGGACTGTGACAGCTTCAGAGAACTCTAAGATAATACAAAATAGTTTTTTATATAAAATAGATTTTTGTGAGCTTGGTGGGATACTAGATATATCGACTGTAGAAGGCTTGTTTGTAATGGAGTGTGACAGATTTTCGAGAACTCTAAGATAAGACAAAATAGGTTTTTGAGATAAGATATACTGTTGTGAGCTTGGTGGGACACTAGAGAGACTTCAGAGAACTCTAGGATAAGACAAAATAGATTTTTGAGACAAGATAGGTTGTTGGTTCCATTATCTGATTGATAGTTCAAGCTGTAGCAATTTGTAATGGTTATATGAGGACCTTAATTTGCTAGAAAAGACAATGGTAGGGGACAAAGATGGAGAGGGAAGTGGGGCATCTTGGGTTCGACAGTGTCAATGGAGAATCTTGCTACTCAAATTGATTGTGCAGGTGAGGATTGCTTTAAAGGGCTCATGAGGATTAGTATCACCATTTAGCCATAAAACAGAAATTTAATGGAGGCTGCTTGATTCACACAGATTTTAGAATTATTTTGAAAAACAGATTGTGATGCTTCAGTGTTTTAGGGACGTCTAACATCTGGATTTAGAAGTTTGAAAGTTTTGTGGATTTTCCAAAGTGTGCAACTTCAATGTAGGAGGCTCCTATAGCTGCTGTTATTACTATCCATCTATCTGAGTTTGAGGACATGGTTGCAAGTTGATATTTGGATCTTCTGATTTTGTAAACCATGGTGTTTTTATTTTTGGATCAAAGTTGATTTAATATATCAGTATAGGTCAGCCATATAAGGTTTGCTATTATTATAATATTTCATGCAAACTTTTTCTCCCAAGGCTTTTATTATGAGAATCCTCGTGGCCCATCGGTAGATCTCTATACAAAATATGGAGTTGACTTTGGATTACATCTATAATAGTGCATCTGATATTTTATCTCAGATCTCCCAAAAACATTGGGCTTGATTTCCAGATCTACTCTACATTATGATTCACGTGTAGTTGGCTTCCAGGTTGAATAACTTAGTTGACTATTTATGTATGTTGTTTTATGGTAACATTAGGACTCCAAATTAGAGGATGTTATCAGTGTATCTTGTGCAGAACTGATACTTGCCCAGGGTTGGCCTAATATCAACAAGTCAAAGCTTAAGTATTAGACATTTGACCATGCATTCGCTGTACGAATTTCTCAGATGTTCTACTGTCATCAGTATCAAGAACTATTTCTATATAAGCGACATTGCATATTTTCACTCCATTTTATGGCCTTATTAAACATGAACATTTGGTTGTGTTATCTAATATATATTTTTATAACCCAGAATTCTTTGCAAGTACTTTGCACGTGGAACATGCTTAAAAGGGGAGTATTGTGAATTCTCACATGATTGGAGAGATCAATCTAATAATGTAATATCACTATACCTTTTTTTTTTTGTCAATCATGTTGGTTACTTTCAGTTTCCAGTGTACATAGAGCTTTGCTGTAACTGTTTTCTGCTTATTTTCGTTGATAGGTATGTAACTTCTATCAAAGAGGGTTGTGCACCTATGGAAGCAGGTGCAGATATAACCATGTTGGAGTTTCTTCTCATAATTCATATGATCCAGCATCATCAATATCTCATCAGAGTTATCATGTAGAATCTAGTTCTTCTCAAGTTGCTCATCCATCTAGAGCTTCTTTGAATGGAGAAACTAGTCAGGCTTTTAGAATTCCAGTGGACTTACCAGTTTCATGCCAATCTCATACCCCTCCTTTGGAACATGCACAAAAGCAGAAACATGGGGCTGACATTTCTTCAAGCAATGAGGGCAGCCATGTTCCTGCACACATGAGGCCAGCTGATTCAGAAATTTGTGCCCTTCACATCACTGGTAGTTGCCTGCATGGCAGAAGTTGCCCTGATGTTCATGGGGACATGTGTTCCATTTGCGAAATGCATTGCTTGCATCCATTCCATCAAGACAAAAGAGAAGAACATATAACAATGTGTCAGAAAAATAACAAGCTCCATGAAACTACGAAATACAGTCAGGAGATAGAATGCAGTATATGTCTGGAGAGAGTACTTTCTAAACCCACAGATGCTGAACGGAAGTTTGGAATACTATCTGAGTGTGACCACCCATTCTGCATTTCATGTATTCGGAATTGGCGTCGGAATTCTCCAGCTTCTGGGATTGATTTGGACACTGCACTAAGGGCCTGCCCGGTGTGCCGAAAGCATTCATACTTCGTTGTTCCCAGTGTTACTTGGTTCACCACAAAGGAAGAAAAACAAGAAATAATCACTAGCTACAAAGACAAGCTCAAGTATGTAAAGTTTACATATCTGCATACTGCTTCAAGTTGTTTTGCATTTTATTTGCACTAACCTAGTTTTTTTTTTTCTTTTCGTGTGGACTATGTGATGATTGAAAATTTGTGGTGAAGTAATTAATCTAATGCCTTTGTAATCTATGGCTACATATTAGTTATTCTGTTTGTAAGTATAATATTATATCATAGTTTCCATTTTATGGGAAATTCATCTTTATATAAATGACGAGGACATGTATTACGAAATTCCTGTTGTTTAGTTATAAATGCTGCTTTTCCTCAATGTGTTTTATCAATTTCTCCTAAATGGAAACAGATAAATTTGGATTATGAAAATTCAGCTTGATTATCAGCTCAGACTCAGATATTATCTTCCAAGCCATTTAAATAATATAGGCATGAGTGACATATCCCAGAAGATTATCAATTCTTATATCTGCTAAGCTTCCTGACTCTGTATCACTTTTGGTTTTTGCGGCTTTCTTTTGGGTGCTTCATGAGCTTCCACTGGTGTAAATTATACATAAGCAACGATATCTATGTTGCATGTGTGTTTGTGCATTAGCTAGATTTGTTATTTGGTTATTTGATTAGCTTTTGAACGAAGCAACTCCCAAGACTAATGACCAAAACAAACTCTGACGGAACTCACTTCTGACATACAAGCTGACCAAAGTGCTGACAATTTAAAATTAAGCTGGACTCTACATTGCTGGACTGTACATACTAGCTGTGAAGTAACTCAAGATGAATAAGTTAACAAGGAATAAATCTTATTACGAATAATTTAAAATTAATTGCAAGACAATGCTTCATTATGCATAATCACATCAAAGTTCAAGTGGCTGTTCAAATGCGTCATTATGCAATACAATCATATATTATTATTTATGAAGCTGCTCGAATAACTTAGGCAATCATGTAGTAGCTTCTATGGACTTCAAATGATGATCAAATTTTATTATTTCTTAATCTAATTATGCACAATGTGCTCAGATTCATACCATTTTTTTTGGCAGGTTGATTGATTGTAAATATTTTGACTTTGGTAATGGAACATGTCCATTTGGGGCTAGTTGTTTCTACAAGGTAAGTGTGGTTTACGCTTTTGGCTTTCTTTGTTTCACATGGGTGTTATATGCGAATGTTTTAATCATGGGAACAACTTCATGTAAATTGAAAAATAGCTTCAAGGTGGTACATTTCTTTCTGGATATGTTTGCATAGCCTGCAAGGCAGAAGTAAATATATAAAAAAAGAAAGGAATGCTGGATATGCACACAAAATTATTTTTTATGCATTTTAATTATATTTTATATGCTAGAAACATAAATTTGTAGATGTCATTAAAGAATTTTATCTTCTATATTAATATATTTTAGAATAAATTATCTATGATAGAAAATTTTATCCAATCTGGAAAAATATAATTAATATATACATTTTTTCCTCTTTGTGTTTCTTTGTTTCACATGGGTGTTATATGCGAATGTTTTAATCATGGGAACAACTTCATGTAAATTGAAAAATAGCTTCAAGGTGGTACATTTCTTTCTGGATATGTTTGCATAGCCTGCAAGGCAGAAGTAAATATATAAAAAAAGAAAGGAATGCTGGATATGCACACAAAATTATTTTTTATGCATTTTAATTATATTTTATATGCTAGAAACATAAATTTGTAGATGTCATTAAAGAATTTTATCTTCTATATTAATATATTTTAGAATAAATTATCTATGATAGAAAATTTTATCCAATCTGGAAAAATATAATTAATATATACATTTTTTCCTCTTTGTGTTTCTCTTCTCTCCTTTGCTCCTTTCACCTTTCTTTTAATCAACAATTGAGATGTGAAACTTGGTTAGGTGGGGCTTATGTCAGTTGATAGTTGTCATGTGAGAAATAAGAATTCTATCAAAAGTAGCATCAGAGAGGATCTCCACTTGAACTAATCTGTTTGTTGATGGAGTTTGATTCTCTTTACTGTCATGGGATCGGGGAGCCCTTTCCTTTATCCCATGCTCATCTTCCTTTCCCATCCGCCTTGTCTCTCCTTTCTCACTGCCCTTGCAAGGGACATGAATATTACAGTGATTAGTGGTATTTTCTTTTTCTCATTTGCTTCTTTCTATCCTTCCCTCCTATTTTCCTTTCAGCTTCCCCGGTGTGTCCATCTGTCAGTGGACTGAAGCATGCTGTCTATGGCGCATTGATTGCATGTTGATGTGTGTCTAATGTGTTGTTGTTGGGATCGGGGATCCAGCTAACACTACTTGCATCAGCCATATGTTTTCTCTTTTAGTCATGTGAACATGTGTTTGCATGTCTCTCAAGCATCATATTGTGCAGCTGAATCAAATAAGAACTCTAGCATGCTATATCTAGGTCATTACCTAATTTAGACGTGTGGAAGCAAAATTGCAATGTTTGGCATGAGCTGCATGGTTAATGCTTTTGTCTAATTTACAACAGACTATTAGTTAGCATTTCAAATAAACATTATATGCCTATATATTTGCCAATAATTATCTTCCAAATAGAAGTTAAGTGACTGTATAGCGCATGTCATTCTTTTAAGTTCTTACAAAAATGTGGACTATTATCTTTCCAATATTAGCATGACTATGGCCCATACCTAATCAGTATGCATTGCTAAATGTAATGATTAGCTCTGAAAAACCATGGATGAAGGCTAGAGATTTGTGAATATAAGCACTTGTAGTCCAAATCCTAGATCAAACCCCATTAATATGCATGTCTTGAAGTTTTTGAATTTTGAATTAGTATGTTTGTGGTATTATTATGTGTTGCTAGAATGATTTTTTTAATCTAGTTATTTATTTTTCCTTATTACATAATTTATTTTTAGGGAGACTGATCAAGTTATGCAATTATCAAGAGTCTATTTTTTTACCTGTAACTTTAGTATTTATGTTCATGGCTTTGAGAGGGACGATATGTGGGATTAGGAGATAGTTAATAACAAGTTCTCGTTGTAGTTTTCTCGGCTTGGTTCTTGATACCCCACTAGTAACAAGGAAACTGGACAGAAGCGCGCCCTGCTTTATTGGTTAAATCATGGGCTAGTTAGGTATACTTAGGCAGCTAAATTTCCAGAAAGCTGATTACTATATTGGATAAATGGTGATGTTTCATATGTGCAATTTCTGTTCCTGTCATTTCCTGAGATTGTTTAGATTATCATGTCTAGAGCAATGCAATTTTTAGTCGTCTTAAAAAGTCAGACTTGTAATGACTGCTATCAGGCATTAGTTAATATCAGGATATTTCAATGTACTGTATGGTCTTTGTGCAAAGTTCCTCTAAAGAAATTTCACCATTAAATTGTATGCCATTGTGGATCTTGTGGTTGCCCTGTTGATTTCTTGGCAATTATAGTCTACAATTAAACTCTAGTATGGTGCATGTGAGACACAATGGTAACTCGATGTCGTGAGGTGCCTCTTGTTCCCTCCATGGGCTAGTCCTTTCCTACTTGGAACGCTCATCATGCCTAATTCTTGATTCTCGATGATATATTTATCATGACTCACCAAAATTGAATAATTAACCCTTTCACTTGATTATCATGAATTTCCGATCAAAATGTTTAAGCCCACTTGAATAGTGTAACAGATAACCCTTTTTCACTAGGATCCATTTTACTATTTTGGTCCGATGGGATAATTGATCCATTAACTTGATAAACCTAGGATTCTTTAATCCAAAATACTTAAATCTAAGTTTACATTGCACATCACTTTTAACTAATGGAACAACTCAATTGGCTTCACACATCCAACGTCAAACTAAAACTGGGGTGTAACATGGACTTTCTTGACCACACAACTTAGTGCTTATGGATTGGCTGAGAACCTGATTTTTTTGCTTATGATGACGATATGAGATTATGTTCCACATCAGGACATATGGAAAAAACATGAACCCTTAACATATACTTTGTTAGTCCAAGTATGTCCTTTTTTCTGTATGAAAAAATGTTAATTTGTTTTTCTAAATCGATGTATTATTGTCATTGTCATTGTCATTGCAATTTGTTTCTAGTACCTCTTTCTGTAATTTTACTAGTCACATGCGTGGAGGTTTTGGACTTATGACCAATGTCAAATTCATAATGTTCCAGCACACTTACAAGCCACATGCAAATAGGCGAAGTGCACATAGGCCTTGCAGATACAGGCCCCATCCACACAGGTCCAGACAGATAATGGAAAGAGAGGAAATAGAAGATTTTATCAACCCATTTGCCTTCGAGGATGAGTTAGCCAATCTTGCTGCTCTGCTTGATGTGGACGAAGAAGAATCTGAGGATCTTGATGAAGAGGATTTTGGCAGTTTACTAATGCAGATGAGTTTTCTACTTGTGCATATGGATGATGAAGAACTACTAAGCGATGACGACAACTAATTTCGATAATGTGCTGTTGCCATATATATTTTGTCAATGGATTAAACTACTAGTCTCCTGAGATTCCTTCAACTTTTATCATGGAGTTATGTTCAAATCTTGATCTGGCAGCATTTTGCTGTCATCTAGTTTTGTGCTTGCATGTGCCATATGTTTTTGGTGTAAAATTTACAGCTGAGCACAAATCTCTGAATCACTAGCAACTGGAATTTAGTCAATGCCTATTCACTTATTGAGAAGGTTCTCCTGAGGCACTATGCCAGTGTCATTTACTGATTATGATTTCTTATATGCTCTCTTTGCATATCATTAAAATTGATCCAACCAGAGGTTTCCATGACCTTATCTCCCATATTTTGCAAGTAGCAGCCCAATATGGAGATAAACTTTAGTTCTTGAATTTAAAGGATGTTATGCAGGGCTAGCAGGAGAGATGATCATCAGATGATTGGGGTCATCATGATTTGTTAGCCTCTTGCAATGGGAGTTCCAATCCTTCCTTGTGGTGCATGAAGTGAGCTTCAACAACAGTTATCTGAGTGCTCAGTAAAAGTCAAACTGCAGCTCCTCTGGAGCATGAAATAAAGTGCCAATTGATGAACACTTGTTAAGGCTGAGCTCCTCTCATGTTTCTGTTCCCTTTTCAGCTTGTTTTCTGCTGGTTGCAATTCATTGTGCTACTGTTCTTAAACAATCTTTTACGCCCTGTCATCACTGTTTTATGTATGTAATGTGCATGGTTGTCCAAATTAAACGACACTGGCAACATGTTTAATATGACGGCGAAAACCATCAATCAAACCTGAGCTTTGTGGCGTAGTCAAAGTTGATGTCACGTTGTAAGTCCCAAAAAAACTGGAGTCGAAGAAGTCTAAAATGGAGAAGGATGTGGAGAGAGTATGGATGTTGAGATAAAAAAAGATATAAGAGTTGGGAGACGGCTACTTACATAATTGTATTTAAAAAATTTATATTTAGATTCTTATAATTATAAAAGTGAAATAAATAATTTAATTTATCCTAACGTTGTTAGTTATATTGACGAAAAACATAATACGTAATATCACGTGTTAGATTGATACCAAAATGATAAGAAGATAATTTTAATATCTCTTTCATTTGGAATGTTAAAATTATCTTTTTATAAGTTAAACTATTAGAAAAAAATATTAAAATTATCTTTTTATAAGTTAAATTGTTAGAAAAAAATATTAAAATTATCATTTTGTCCATCATTTTCATGTTGATTCAGCATATGGTATCGTGTTATGTTTTTCGTCAATGCAGCTAACGACGTTAAAGCAAATAAGATTATTTATTTTATTTTTAAAATTATAGGGATCTCAATATAAATTTTTGAAGTACAAAAATCGAATTGTTAATAGAGTCTAAGTACAAAAGATAATATATAATTAGCTAGGAGGAGGAGGAGGATGAATAAAAAATAAGATATGAAAGGATATATCAACACTCAATATTTGAGTGTTAGTTCTTTATTCAACACTAATTTCAAATTAATATAAGTACTTTCATAGCTAATAACAAGAAAGATATTAATAAAAATTAATTAGGTAACTTTGAGTATATATATTTTCTATATTCTTGAAGAATATAGGTTGAAAGTTTATTGTAATATTCTGCTTATATAAAACAGAAAACTATGAGTTATCCAAAACTATGCTGTTGTGCTAAATTAGACACTAAATTTTTGGGGCCCTAAAAATAACAGCGTGGGCAACAAACCCTCCACCTTCCATGCACATGCAACCATGTCAAGCTTTCCCTCGTCAAACACGGCCACCACCAACCCCTCCTCAAAATGTGCACCCGAAGAAGAAGCAGCAGAGGCCACGAATCCTTTGACGGCTTCCAAAGAGATCACTCCACCCCTCGAAGAATCCTGTTAAAACCCCCCTTCATCCCTTCCCTTCCTCTCAGGCTTGCCATAACAAAGACTCTTTGAGAACCAATCTTTCTCATCTCCTCCACGCCGGCGAGAGCAGTAGCGACCCAGCGATGGAGATGAGAAAGATCGCCTGTGCCGTCCTCGTCGCCGCTGCCGCGGCCACCACCGCCCTGGCGACCGAGGCCCCGGCCGCGGCGCCAGGCCCCGCCAGTGCTTCCTTCGCAGCCACCCCCGCGGTTGGGGCCGTCGTCGGAGCTTCCGTCCTCTCCTTCTTCGCCTTCTACCTGCAGTAGAAGAAGGGAAGGCGAGCGTCACGCAGGGCTTACGTGAACAGTGAACGAGTGGGGTTATTGTTACTGTTGACATCTTTTGATCTCTAGCATTCATTGTTCTCCTCCTTCAAATAATGTGATTGGCGAACAACGTTGTTGTTTAATGTTACTTCGTCTTTCTCTCACATCGCTTTGGTATCACTATTCTTCTCCTGAGTTTGTGCCAAATGGACTCCCTGTGGGATTGCTAATTGTGACAATCAAACTGGTCGAGAATCGGAATCAGTATCATATGGTTCGATTTTAATTCTTACTGAGCAAATAGGAAGTGAAACGGAGGGCTGTCCCGAAGGAGAAAGATCATCTGCATTGAGCAATTTTTTGCAAGTCAAATGTCACATACAGTAATCCTGAGAAAAAAAAATTGAAATTAAGTAACAAATCACCAATATAATTTACTATGATCTAATGATGTTAATGTAGGAATTGATGGATCTAATTTGTCCCATTTCCCTTGAATTTTTAAGGTGATTCAAGAAAAATTCTTCAAAGTCTTGATATTAAACACAAGCCTACTACCATACTCGAGTCAGTACGAGGGATCTATACGTAGGAGGAGTAATGTGGGAGAATATTTTCTAAATAAAATAGTTGCTGTTTATGAATCAAGAACAAAAGTGATTGCAGTGAGCTAAGGGATGGTTTCAGCTTTGTGACATGGAAAGTTGAGGCCTTGTTGATTCTATCAGCCCTGTTTCTGTGGAGGTTAGAAATGAGAGAAGAGCAGAGCAGATGCAAGCTGAGGCGGCATCAGCACAGTAGGCAGTCACACTGTATACAAATCTTCCCTGCAGAGAAAGAGAAGCCAAGTCAACTGGTGAGGCTGTGAACTCAGAGGCCATAGAAGAGTGACAGTTGACTTTTGGATTGGATTGACATGAACTTTCATGTCTTCTCTTGCTGATAGACTATGAAGCATGCCCGAGTTCAAGCTGAAAGATGGATGTGAACTCTTGGAATCGTTCTACGAATATGAGCTCCATAAATTGGACACATATATCCAAAAGCTGAGAGAGTTTCAAACAGAAAAACGAAAAACAAAAAAAAGCTGAGAACTTCATGCATCGATCCCATTAACAAGAAACATAGGTGAGTTGTAAGTGATTGCAGTGAGCTAAGGGATGGTTTCAGCTTTGTGATATGGAAAGTTGAGGCCTTGTTGATTCTATCAGCCCTGTTTCTGTGGAGGTTAGAAATGAGAGAAGAGCAGAGCAGATGCAAGCTGAGGGCGGCATCAGCACAGTAGGCAGTCACACTGTATACAAATCTTCCCTGCAGAGAAAGAGAAGCCAAGTCAACTGGTGAGGCTGTGAACTCAGAGGCCATAGAAGAGTGACAGTTGACTTTTGGATTGGATTGACATGAACTTTCATGTCTTCTCTTGCTGATAGACTATGAAGCATGCCCCAGTTCAAGCTGAAAGATGGATGTGAACTCTTGGAATCGTTCTACGAATATGAGCTCCATAAATTGAACACATATATCCAAAAGCTAAGAGAGTTTCAAACAAGAAAAACGAAAAACAAAAAAAGCTGAGAACTTCATGCATCGATCCCTTAACAAGAAACATAGGTGAGTTGTAAGTGATTGCAGTGAGCTAAGGGATGGTTTCAGCTTTGTGATATGGAAAGTTGAGGCCTTGTTGATTCTATCAGCCCTGTTTCTGTGGAGGTTAGAAATGAGAGAAGAGCAGAGCAGATGCAAGCTGAGGCGGCATCAGCACAGTAGGCAGTCACACTGTATACAAATCTTCCCTGCAGAGAAAGAGAAGCCAAGTCAAACTGGTGAGGCTGTGAACTCAGAGGCCATAGAAGAGTGACAGTTGACTTTTGGATTGGATGGACATGAACTTTCATGTCTTCTCTTGCTGATAGACTATGAAGCATGCCCCATTCAAGCTGAAAGATGGATTGAACTCTTGGAATCGTTCTACGAAGATGAGCTCCATAAATTGAACACATATAGAAGCCAAGTCAACTGGTGAGGCTGTGAACTCAGAGGCCATAGAAGAGTGACAGTTGACTTTTGGATTGGATTGACATGAACTTTCATGTCTTCTCTTGCTGATAGACTATGAAGCATGCCCCAGTTCAAGCTGAAAGATGGATGTGAACTCTTGGAATCGTTCTACGAATATGAGCTCCATAAATTGGACACATATATCCAAAAGCTAAGAGAGTTTCAAACAAGAAAAACGAAAAACAAAAAAAAGCTGAGAACTTCATGCATCGATCCCTTAACAAGAAACATAGGTGAGTTGTAAGTGATTGCAGTGAGCTAAGGGATGGTTTCAGCTTTGTGATATGGAAAGTTGAGGCCTTGTTGATTCTATCAGCCCTGTTTCTGTGGAGGTTAGAAATGAGAGAAGAGCAGAGCAGATGCAAGCTGAGGCGGCATCAGCACAGTAGGCAGTCACACTGTATACAAATCTTCCCTGCAGAGAAAGAGAAGCCAAGTCAACTGGTGAGGCTGTGAACTCAGAGGCCATAGAAGAGTGACAGTTGACTTTTGGATTGGATTGACATGAACTTTCATGTCTTCTCTTGCTGATAGACTATGAAGCATGCCCCAGTTCAAGCTGAAAGATGGATGTGAACTCTTGGAATCGTTCTACGAATATGAGCTCCATAAATTGGACACATATATCCAAAAGCTAAGAGAGTTTCAAACAAGAAAAACGAAAAACAAAAAAAAAAAAAAAAAAAAAAAAGCTGAGAACTTCATGCATCGATCCCTTAACAAGAAACATAGGTGAGTTGTAAGTGATTGCAGTGAGCTAAGGGATGGTTTCAGCTTTGTGATATGGAAAGTTGAGGCCTTGTTGATTCTATCAGCCCTGTTTCTGTGGAGGTTAGAAATGAGAGAAGAGCAGAGCAGATGCAAGCTGAGGCGGCATCAGCACAGTAGGCAGTCACACTGTATACAAATCTTCCCTGCAGAGAAAGAGAAGCCAAGTCAACTGGTAGTTAAAACGGCTGAGAACTGAGAACTCATGACGATCCCTAACAAGAACATAGGTGAGTTGTAGTGATGGCATGAGCTAAGGGAGGTTTCAGCTTTGTATATGGAAAGTTGAGGCTTGTGATTCATCAGCCTGTTTCTGTGGAAGGTTAGAAATGAGAGAAAGAGAAGCAGATGCAAGCTGAGGCGGTATCAGCACAGTAGGCAGCACACTGTAACAAATCTTCTGCAGAGAAAGAGAAGCCAAGTCAACTGGTTGAGGCTGTGAACTTCAGAGGCCATAGAAGAGTGACAGTTGACTTTTGGATTGGATTGACATGAACTTTCATGTCTTCTCTTGCTGATAGACTATGAAGCATGCCCCAGTTCAAGCTGAAAGATGGATGTGAACTCTTGGAATCGTTCTACGAATATGAGCTCCATAAATTGAACACATATATCCAAAAGCTAAGAGAGTTTCAAACAAGAAAAACGAAAAACAAAAAAAAGCTGAGAACTTCATGCATCGATCCCTTAACAAGAAACATAGGTGAGTTGTAAGTGATTGCAGTGAGCTAAGGGATGGTTTCAGCTTTGTGATATGGAAAGTTGAGGCCTTGTTGATTCTATCAGCCCTGTTTCTGTGGAGGTTAGAAATGAGAGAAGAGCAGAGCAGATGCAAGCTGAGGCGGCATCAGCACAGTAGGCAGTCACACTGTATACAAATCTTCCCTGCAGAGAAAGAGAAGCCAAGTCAAACTGGTGAGGCTGTGAACTCAGAGGCCATAGAAGAGTGACAGTTGACTTTTGGATTGGATTGACATGAACTTTCATGTCTTCTCTTGCTGATAGACTATGAAGCATGCCCCAGTTCAAGCTGAAAGATGGATGTGAACTCTTGGAATCGTTCTACGAATATGAGCTCCATAAATTGGACACATATATCCAAAAGCTAAGAGAGTTTCAAACAAGAAAAACGAAAAACAAAAAAAAGCTGAGAACTTCATGCATCGATCCCTTCACAAGAAACATAGGTGAGTTGTGTGACCACTTCATGCTTTGAGAACTAACTCATAGCAATCATATGATCATCAAACCATGATTCGGTGTCTTGAGTTTTGTCAGAAGTATTGTGATCCCATCTTTGTCTATTTTGTCATAGATATTCTCAAACTAAATCTTTGATCAAGAAAAAAATAATATAATTATTGAGATGTTAGAGGAAACCAATTATTATTGTATCTACAAACATAATAAAATTTTAATCTATCAAGGATTCCAAAATCTCCATACAACTTTCTTCCAATATTAGAAAACTAGTTTTTCCTACTATCACATTGCTTAAAAATATATTTTTTTTTTGACTCAATGATGATATGATAAAGATCTATTTGCACTACTAATATTTTATTGTCTAAACTAGATACTAAAAGTAAATAAATTGATTTATAAGGGTAATCCATCTTCCATAGTCCAATATGGTATGATATATAATTTATTTTTATTGTTCATATTAGTTTGAAAAATTAAAATATAATAAAACAAATGAATAAAATTTGGAACTCATCATATAGCAAACGAATTATAGTCGTAATTAATGCACAGTGAAAATTTTAAGATTTTATAATATAGTTATTTGATTATTCACAACTATTTTGATACTAAAGGGTGAGATGATTGTTGTAATTCTTCACTCAATATAAATAGTTTATTCCCTATCGAAAAATTATTTGATGCACTGAAATGCAAAGAAAAATTTTGAACCGTCTGATCAACTCAAGTTATCAGTCATAAAATGCATTCACCATTCATCAACCATTGCTTGACTTTACGATTGTGATTCCTATCGGCTTATTAATTAAAAGAGACAGCATACAACGAATCAAGAAAGATAACAATTTATTCGTATGTAAGAAATTAATGTATAGGCCTTCCTTCCCTACTCGTATGCTTTGCACGTATCTAAATCAATAGAACAAACCGTTTAGCTCCGACTCTGTTTCTGACCCAATCAATAGAAACAGATGGTCTTCGGGTTAACAAAACCCGACCGGGTTTTGATCGTAGAGCGCGACATGCTCCCACCCGAACCTTCAACTCGGCTCCCACCCGGCCGAGTCGACCGAGTGACTCTACGCCTTTCTCCTCCGCCCGTCTCTCTCTGTCTTCAGATGCATATGTAAAACCCCATCTTCCATTTTTGATCTCTTCTTCTTCCTCCTCACTACGCCCTCGCCGCCGCACAACCCTAAGCTCCTCGGCTTGTCACAGAAGCCTAAGCTCCGTTCCGCCTGAAACCTAAGGTCCGCCCCCTCCGGTGCCGCCCGATGGTCCGCGCGTACACACAGGATCATGTGTACCACCACCCGTGGGACCGCGTGACGACGGCCGCCTGGCGCAAATTCACGGATCCGGACACCCCGGCCCTCCTCTCCCACATCGTCGACGTCCACACCCTCCACCGCCGCCTCGAACCCGCCTCCGGCCGCCTCCACGCCGTCCGCTCCATCACCGTCCGGTCGCCACCCCTCCCCTTCATCCTCCGCCGGATCCTCGGCCAGGATGCCGTCGTCTGTCACTGCGTGGAGTCCACGGTGGTCGACGCGCGCGGGCGGTCCATGGAGATCGTGGTCCGCAACGCCAGCCTCCGCGGCCTGCTCGAGGTGGAGGAGCGGTCCACCTACCGACCCCACCCGGACCGGCCGGAGGGGTGGACCGCCTTCCGGCAGCAGACCAGCATTCGGTGCAAGCCACTCTCGGCGCTTGCGGCCGTCGCCGAGAAGGTGGAGCAGCGGTGCGCCGAGAGGTTCCAGCAGAACAGCGTCAAGGGGAGGGAGGTCGTCGAGAGGATCTGCAAGTATCTGGAGGCCGAGGCCTCCGCGGCCATTTCTTGCTGATGCCATGCAATCTGTGAAGGGCCAAACACAAGAGACAAAGGTAAGGGTGTTGTTCCCCTCTTGCGATCCGTTTGAAATCCATAGAATAAGGCTATGATGTTGTCGTTGATGGTCCTTTATTGGATAATGTACTCAGAAATGCTTCAGAAATTTCTGTCAGCTATTCCTTGTTGTTGTTGCCTAGGCTCGGATGTGTTGTTGTTCTCCTGTTGTGCTTCTTTTTATTACCATAGAGCTGTGTTACAATTGTGTGATTTGGTGAACTAGATGCATAGAAATTGTTGGAGTTTGCCTCCTTGTGGAAACTTGAGGTTTCCGATCTATGGGATATGTGATTCATTTTAATTCTCTTTCGATATATTTGGATTATTAGTAGTTTATATCTATGTGCCTCTTGTTCGAGGCTTTCCTCTCTTGCCGAAACAATAAAAAGTAGAATCATTTTTAGTTACAAGGATAAAATTCATTTATCATCTTTACCCTCGATCAACTTATACCAGTTTAATTCTCGATGCACTTGAAGTTGAGATGAACAGTATTTAAAGATTCATCTTGAGATGAACAATCACAATATATAAGGATTCATCTTGAAGTTGAGCTAATCATGGGGGAAAAAAGGAAAAATCTTGTTGACTGCATACCTGTATTGTCATATGTTACCTTATTCTAGGATCCTCCATAATTTACAGAACATTAGCACCTAAAATGGCAGTTTAAATGACCTCAATGTAAAGGAGAGTTTATTTGCCTACTAACAATTCTGTAGCATACATCTGCCAGTATCTTTTATGATTTCCATGCAATTAACATTATTTTTGTTAACACTCTTCTTTTCCTCAGCTTAGCTGGTTGGCTTATGTTCCTCTCCAGTCCTTTGATGTGAAGTATCTGATGAGTAATTTATTCAATTGTCTTTTACTTTCCAATCCAAAATTTCTGCTTTTTAATCATTCGGCTTCGGTTAATTTTGCTTTGCCTTTCATTATTGAGTACATATCTCTAATACCATCAATGCTTATATTTCATGGAACCTTTTGCTGGTGCAAACATATGATCCACCCTTTTTCCCATGGAAAAAAAAAGATCTAAAGATCTGACTATGATTTCATTCACTTAATCAATTAATCATCCATTGCAATTTTTTTTTCGATAAGTGATATATTGTAAGATTGTAACACAGCAATTATAACACTAAATTTAATCCCATATTAGTAGTGGATAAATACTTGAGTTCGAATTTTGAGTGTACTATCGTTAACTTGACTTTAAGCATCTTTGGCCAAGTCGCTTAACAAGTTAATGGGTCATGACCATACATCCTATTTGGTTCTCTTCATAATTATGGCACCCTATCTCTTTTCCTCTATGCATTCTTCTTCATATGTTTTTTTCCAATAATCACCAATCCCTTGCAGAATTGCAGTACTTTCTTTTTTTGGCACTTGCAAGTGTATTTGAAGTTGCTGTATCTGACTAATACCATGGGGACCTCATAAATCTTTATCTTCTCTTCTTTACCACTATGATGTCTTTATGGCATGCTATTCTGTTATCAAATGTCCTATTTCATGCCAGAAATCATTTGTTGGTGATTCTCATTAACAAGCAAATGTGGCTTTTGAATACAATTTTGCACCTGTTCCTTTTCAATTTTAGATATCTATTTGCTGTAATTTATGGCTAGTAGCTGATAACAATTACTAGAGCCGCATGTTAGCAGAGATATATTTCTTTGTCCCGAAAGTACTATTGTTGGGTTATTGATTGTTATGCAAGAGCTTGACATTTGGGTTGGCACTCTAAGCTGAAAGAATGAACTGGGATAATTGTTACTCAAACTCTCAAAGTATGTCATTGCCTTTCTGTTCTTCCATGGACTGAGACCAGTAAAATCAACTGGCTGTTTAGCTTGAAATTTCTGATAGTGAATGTATTTTGCACACTACTTAACTGGTAAAGAGGTTTCATTCCCCAGTTTTGCATAATTATGGTCAGAAGAATATGCAAAATGTCAGGACCTCAAAATGTAACCTTTTCTGTTACAGCCTATAAAATTAGAACTTGATGATGCCATAAACCTTATCTTTCTTATGTTCAACCACCCAAAGGGTCTTTTTGAACAGGTTATGATGCAGGCTGTGGATCTATGGGATTACTCAGGTTAGTGAGTTCCTTACAACTGGTTTCCAAATATTTTTGCATGTTTTCACTTCCACTTCTTTCTGGGTTACCCTTAAATGGCTAAAGTGCTGATGAGAATCTCCTGTTAGATTGGACTATATTCCTTGTGCAACCCCATTCATGTTCTTCTACATATTAGATGCCCATATAATTATGAAAGAAATGGTCTTACATAGATGGTATGTCACAGTCCAGATAACTATAACTGATTTATCAACCTTGTCGAACTTTCCATTTTAAGCTAGTGTTAATTGTAGTAGACTCGTCTAGTCTTTATTAGTTGATTGGTCTTCTTTCATTACAAGCTTTCTCACTTTGTATTTTAATATTCTCATGTAAACAATCATAACTCAAAATCAAAATATAACATGGTGCATGTAAGTTGTAGTCCAATTGTGACTTCACACATCGTGATGAATCGTCAAGTTACGATCATAAGTCCTTTCCTACTTAAATATATTATCATGTTTAGTACTAGGTTAGTTATGATATCATTTTATGATAATTCACCTAATGAGATAACAGATTTACTAACTTTATTAAGCTTTAATCAGTATCATAAAATGCTTAAGATCAAATTAGTGTTAGTAAACCCATCTAGTGGTGTACTTAGATTACCACCTCATCTACAACTCAGAACTTAGTTTCAAAATAAACCCAGCACTTATAGTTTTGGATAATCTTGAATAATATCCCCCCAATGAATTAGCATGCAGGCTTGAACTAACAAGCTATTTGATTGCCTAGAAATCTATGCCATCTGTAAATTTAATTAGAAGTAATTTACTTACAAATACTTGATTGCATACAGTATATCATTTGCAGCATATCCATACAATTACATATTTACATGCTGTAACATTATTGTGATCTAAACTTCGGCATGTTGCATTCTCCTTGGATGGTGTACAGCTAAAAAGTGAATGTGGCTTCTCTTCCTTCCATCATACTAGTAAAATTTGCTATTTACTGTGAAATAACTTCATCTCATTAAGTAGGAAAATATGACCAAATACACTTAATTACCTCAGTGTCCAAATGGGCTCCCCACCTTGTATAAGTGCTTAGAACAGTGCCCAAGTAAACCATATAGAAACTCCACACTCCCAGAGAAGACCAAACTCTCCAAACCAATCAAGAAATCCTTTGCAAACATAGAAGAGAGAGAGAGAGAGAGAGAGAGAGAGAGAGAGAGAGAGAGAGAGAGAGAGAGAGAGAGAGAGAGAGAGAGAGAGAGAGAGAGAGAGAGAGAGAGAGAGAGAGAGAGAGAGAGAGAGAGAGAGAGAGAGAGAGAGAGAGAGAGAGAGAGAGAGAGAGAGAGAGAGAGAGAGAGAGAGAGAGAGAGAGAGAGAGAGAGAGAGAGAGAGAGAGAGAGAGAGAGAGAGAGAGAGAGAGAGAGAGAGAGAGAGAGAGAGAGAGAGAGAGAGAGAGAGAGAGAGAGAGAGAGAGAGAGAGAGAGAGAGAGAGAGAGAGAGAGAGAGAGAGAGAGAGAGAGAGAGAGAGAGAGAGAGAGAGAGAGAGAGAGAGAGAGAGAGAGAGAGAGAGAGAGAGAGAGAGAGAGAGAGAGAGAGAGAGAGAGAGAGAGAGAGAGAGAGAGAGAGAGAGAGAGAGAGAGAGAGAGAGAGAGAGAGAGAGAGAGAGAGAGAGAGAGAGAGAGAGAGAGAGAGAGAGAGAGAGAGAGAGAGAGAGAGAGAGAGAGAGAGAGAGAGAGAGAGAGAGAGAGAGAGAGAGAGAGAGAGAGAGAGAGAGAGAGAGAGAGAGAGAGAGAGAGAGAGAGAGAGAGAGAGAGAGAGAGAGAGAGAGAGAGAGAGAGAGAGAGAGAGAGAGAGAGAGAGAGAGAGAGAGAGAGAGAGAGAGAGAGAGAGAGAGAGAGAGAGAGAGAGAGAGAGAGAGAGAGAGAGAGAGAGAGAGAGAGAGAGAGAGAGAGAGAGAGAGAGAGAGAGAGAGAGAGAGAGAGAGAGAGAGAGAGAGAGAGAGAGAGAGAGAGAGAGAGAGAGAGAGAGAGAGAGAGAGAGAGAGAGAGAGAGAGAGAGAGAGAGAGAGAGAGAGAGAGAGAGAGAGAGAGAGAGAGAGAGAGAGAGAGAGAGAGAGAGAGAGAGAGAGAGAGAGAGAGAGAGAGAGAGAGAGAGAGAGAGAGAGAGAGAGAGAGAGAGAGAGAGAGAGAGAGAGAGAGAGAGAGAGAGAGAGAGAGAGAGAGAGAGAGAGAGAGAGAGAGAGAGAGAGAGAGAGAGAGAGAGAGAGAGAGAGAGAGAGAGAGAGAGAGAGAGAGAGAGAGAGAGAGAGAGAGAGAGAGAGAGAGAGAGAGAGAGAGAGAGAGAGAGAGAGAGAGAGAGAGAGAGAGAGAGAGAGAGAGAGAGAGAGAGAGAGAGAGAGAGAGAGAGAGAGAGAGAGAGAGAGAGAGAGAGAGAGAGAGAGAGAGAGAGAGAGAGAGAGAGAGAGAGAGAGAGAGAGAGAGAGAGAGAGAGAGAGAGAGAGAGAGAGAGAGAGAGAGAGAGAGAGAGAGAGAGAGAGAGAGAGAGAGAGAGAGAGAGAGAGAGAGAGAGAGAGAGAGAGAGAGAGAGAGAGAGAGAGAGAGAGAGAGAGAGAGAGAGAGAGAGAGAGAGAGAGAGAGAGAGAGAGAGAGAGAGAGAGAGAGAGAGAGAGAGAGAGAGAGAGAGAGAGAGAGAGAGAGAGAGAGAGAGAGAGAGAGAGAGAGAGAGAGAGAGAGAGAGAGAGAGAGAGAGAGAGAGAGAGAGAGAGAGAGAGAGAGAGAGAGAGAGAGAGAGAGAGAGAGAGAGAGAGAGAGAGAGAGAGAGAGAGAGAGAGAGAGAGAGAGAGAGAGAGAGAGAGAGAGAGAGAGAGAGAGAGAGAGAGAGAGAGAGAGAGAGAGAGAGAGAGAGAGAGAGAGAGAGAGAGAGAGAGAGAGAGAGAGAGAGAGAGAGAGAGAGAGAGAGAGAGAGAGAGAGAGAGAGAGAGAGAGAGAGAGAGAGAGAGAGAGAGAGAGAGAGAGAGAGAGAGAGAGAGAGAGAGAGAGAGAGAGAGAGAGAGAGAGAGAGAGAGAGAGAGAGAGAGAGAGAGAGAGAGAGAGAGAGAGAGAGAGAGAGAGAGAGAGAGAGAGAGAGAGAGAGAGAGAGAGAGAGAGAGAGAGAGAGAGAGAGAGAGAGAGAGAGAGAGAGAGAGTAACAGTGTACATGCTAAATAATAGTTTAATAATAACAGTGCAATGCAAAATGTGCATTAAGAACTTGCTTGATGTAACAATTTTCATCATCCTTGCTGAGGTAGGTCAGCTCCATGGATGTTACTCTTGCATCATAGCCCCAAATTAATGTGTTCCAGGACAAGAGCTATTATATTGGTGTGCAGTGGTCTTCCTGCTCAAGAATTTATTTCATTCAGAGCTGAAGCAGTCCTCACCACTTGAGAGGTCCATATCATGGGACATCAGTCATCACACCACAGAAGTCCACACCCATTGCCATTAACTCATTGCAATGGCCCCACTGTTATCTAAAAGAGCCCTTGGATGGGATTAGGATTTCTCTTCTTCTCTGGTGGATCAGATCATGTAATTTTAAGTGGTAAGTAGAGCAAGACTACATCAATTTGATCAGTGTTCATTTTACCTGTCAGGTAAAGAGGATAATTTGAAGAGGGAAAGTATATTACAATCCCCTGCTTAAGGTTTTGACTAGTGGGGTACGTGCTTGAGCACAAAAGACCACTGTGTTGTCATGTTCTTCGAGTGGGTTGTGTCTTTGTGTCTGTGATCATTAAGCCCATAGATTTATTTCATGGCTGACACCTTCAGAAAGAACTTGGATGAAGGATGTTGTGGCTCTTGGAGATCTCTTGCCCATCGACGCTGGATGGGCTGCAACATTTGGTCATCAAACAACAACAGCCACAGCAGATTAAGAGCGTGACAATTGTATCAATCACGGGTAGCTTCCAGCCAAAAACATTTCATGTGCATTGACTTACCACTTACTATGGTTTAGACTTCAGAGGGGAGAAAAGGAAAAAAGAAAGCAGAGCATCCGAGTACAGCAATTTAAAGTGCACAGCGGTGCGTCTTTTTGGACGTAGCTGTATCAACTATCGGGGAGAGAGAGCGAGAGAGAGAGAGAGAGACGGGGTTGAAAAGAGGAAGGCAGAGCTGGGCGGGTGGACTCGGTTTGTCTCTTCCGCTGTTGCTTCAGAGATTTCTGACATGTCATATCGGATTCACGGGTTCTTTGGATTCTGCACTCCTATCAGCAGTAATCTTCTCCATTTGTTTATCCCAAGCATGTCTTATCTGCAATGTTTAATTGTTTAGAAATAATGATGTTGAAATGAATAACTGATCATCGATTAATGGAGTCGGATTGACTGCTGCAGTACATTCACTGACCGAGGAGGACTCTCTGTTTGTGTCTCTCTTTAATGCCCAAGGACTAAATCTAACAGCCATCACGGCGACTCAGAGACAGCAAACAGTGCCGCAGCATCACTGCTTCTGAAGTCAAACACAATCCTTCCTTCGCAGCAGAATACAAATCTGATGCAGACACAAGGAGTGGGAAGAAGGAACACCAGAGAGCTTGCTGCCATGGCTTCCTCCTCAGCTCTCCGCACTCTCCTCCTTCCTCTCTTTCTATCCTTTCTCAGTACCCTCAGCTCTTCCTCTGAATCAGACCTCCTCCTTACCTTCAAGTCCTCCATCGAGGACCCTACCTTGGCTCTGTCCAACTGGTCCCCAAACTCCACAACCCACTGTAACTGGACTGGCATCACTTGCTCCAACGCCACTTCTCTGGTTACCTCTGTTGATCTCCACAACCTCAACCTCTCTGGTGACATCTCTCCTTCCATCTGCCACCTCCCTCAGCTCTCCCACCTCAACCTTGCCAACAACTTCTTCAACCAGCTCATCCCTCTCCAGCTCTCTGAGTGCGCCGGACTCGTCACTCTCAACCTCAGCAACAACCTCCTCTGGGGAACTCTTCCTGACCAGATACTTCTGCTCTCCAATCTCACCACACTTGATCTCAGCAGGAACCGCATCGCAGGGCAGATACCACTTAGCTTGGGTTCTTTGCGCAGCCTCCAGGTCCTCAACTTGGGAAGTAATCTGTTCTCAGGTATCCTCCATCCTCCCCTCTTCAGAAACTTGAGTGAGCTTGTCCTTCTTGACCTGTCTCAGAACCCATTTTTGGCATCTGAACTGCCGCAAGAAATCGGGAGACTGGCTAAACTGAGCTGGCTTCTGATGCAAAGATCTGGTCTTTACGGTGCCATTCCTCAATCCTTCCTTGGTCTTCGTGAACTGAAGGTTTTAGACCTTTCCCAGAACAATTTGACAGGGAAAATCCCCTTGGGGTTTGGGTTGGCCTTTCTGAAGCTGGTTACTCTGGATCTCTCTCAGAACATGCTTTCCGGATCATTTCCTACTGATGTTTGTTATGGGAAATCTCTCGTCGAGCTCAGTCTTCACGATAACTCCTTCACTGGTCCAATTCCTGACATCATCGAGAAATGCTCGAGTCTCGAGAGGTTTCAGGTGCACGACAATAGCTTCGCTGGGGAACTTCCATCTGGTTTATGGTCATTGCCAGGGATAAAGCTCTTCAGAGCTGAGAACAACCAGTTCTCGGGCGAACTACCCGATCTGGTTGGAGTGTCTTCTCGGCTCGAGCAAGTTCAGATCGACAACAACAGCTTCACGGGTAGAATTCCTCGAGGTCTCGGTCTGGTTCACACCATGTACAGGTTTTCGGCGTCGCTTAATGGTTTCTCTGGCAATCTCCCTGAGAGCATCTTTGATTCGCCTGTCTTGAGCATCATCAATTTGTCCCACAATTCTCTCACTGGATCCATCCCGGAGTTCAGGAACTGCAGAAAGTTGGTCTCTTTATCCTTGGCAGACAACAGTTTCACCGGGAACATCCCACCTTCTCTTGGACATTTGCCGGTGTTGACGTACATTGACATTTCCAACAATAAACTCAGTGGCGAGATCCCATCGGAGCTTCAAAACTTGAAACTTGCTCTGTTCAATGTTTCTTTCAATCAGCTATCAGGAAGTGTTCCACCTTCTCTGGTTTCTGGTCTTCCAGCTTCATTTCTACAGGGCAATCCAGGCTTGTGTGGACCTGGGTTGCCTAATCCATGCAATGTGCGACTGGGAAGGCGGAGATCCAACACCAACAGATTGATTTGGGCGGTAATCGTGATGTCCATTGCTGTTGGTTTCATGGTATTAACTGCAGGACTGTATGTGGTATATAGGTTGTCTCGAAGCAAGTCGAATCCATGTACATGGAAATCGGTGTTCTTTTATCCTCTCAGGATCACAGAGGAGGAACTGCTGATGGCTTTAGTTGAGAAAAACGCAATCGGTGAAGGAGCTTTCGGCAAAGTTCATGTCGTCCAGCTACCAGGGGGAGAATTTGTTGCAGTCAAGAGATTGCTGAACTCCAGTAATTTATCTTTCAGAAAGGTGAAGTCGGAGATCAAGATACTGGCAAAGGCCAGGCACCGGAACCTGACCAAGCTGTTGGGCTTTTGTTACTCCAAAGGCACCATTCTTCTCATCTTCGAGTACCTACGAAAGGGGAGCTTAGGAGATGCTCTTCGTCAACCGGGCTTTTCGTTCGAGTGGAGTCTTCGCCTCAAACTGGCAATTGGATCTGCTCAAGGATTACTCTACCTTCACAAAGATTATGTCTCGCAGATACTTCACAGAAACATAAAATCTAACAATATTCTCATTGGAGATGATTTTGAGCCAAAGGTATCCGATTTTGGCCTTGATCGTGTGATTGGGGAGACCTCATACAAATCATCAGTAGCTTCCGAGTTGGGTAGCTACTGCTATATGCCTCCAGGTAAACTATATAATGTGAGAAAACATTGCTTACAGTTCTTTCGGTGTCAAGCCAATTTAATCATGAGATGCCTTTACTCTTCTTACATCAATTGTACTGAAGTGGATTGAAATCACAATAACATTGATGGCATACAAATTACAGCCACATGATGTTCTTGACTGAAATAGTAGATGAGTCTCTTTTATGCTACAGACGTAATGCACTGTACTCTAGTAATGGTTAATATAATTTCCTTTAGCTGAAATTGTAACAACAAGATCTACTTGCTATAGATGCCAAGAACATTGCGCTGCTTCATTATAAGCAGTTGGCACTGGAAACTGTATGACAATGTACGCTGCTAATGGTTGCAGAGTATGGCTGCAGTAGCAAGAAACCAACAGAGGAAATGGACGTGTACAGCTTCGGGGTCGTGCTACTGGAACTCATCACTGGAAGGCCAGCTGAGCAGCCAGAAGCTCGGGAGACGCTTGACGTCGTCAAGTTAGTAAGAAGGAAAGTAAACATGACCAATGGAGCTCCACAAATACTGGATCCTAAGATCTCTGGCACAGCACAGCGAGACATGTTGGAAGTACTGGAGCTTGCTCTTCGCTGCACTGCTATTTTGCCCGAGAAGCGACCCTCGATCATTGAGGTTGTCCGGTCTTTGCAGTCACTCGAGCCAATCATCTACCCTTCAATGTGCTCCGGTGAGCTGCTGCCTTCGGGCCAACAGTGAGCAAGAACTCTCTGCCAGTTCTAGTTGTTCCAATCTGCAAAGAGTGCGAGAAAGGATAAAATGTTTTACATAGCTTAATCTATTTTGTTGTTGTTTTTTATTTGTATTTTCTGAGGTTTTTAGTTTGATTTGGAGGTTTGTACAGTGAGAAATAGTGATATGGAGTAGTACTTGTTGCATCAGTTGAGTTATCAGCTACCAGATTTGAGTTGCTACTTTGAGTTATCAGCTTATAATTATTTTCAAGAAGAAATTATGAATGATATGACAATGCAATCCCAATCGTCGTGTTCACATGCTGCTGCTTACGTTTGACCCTTGGCCAAGGTCAACCCTCATCCCCCGTGGCCTACAAAAATTAGAAATATGTATTTTTCGCTTTCTTCCTCAAAACAAAGTTGAATAACGTGTGAAAAATATGAGAAAGCAACTCCGATCTTCGTGTCCTATTGCTGCTTATGTTTGACTTTGAGGACAGTTCAACCCTCTAGAGCTAAACAAAAGTCAACTCTCATCTACTGTGCGTGGCCTAAAAAAGACACAGAATCCTAAACTTTTCTTCAACACATCAGCAGCTTTAATCCCAAAACTGGAAGATGCAAAGAAACAATGGCAGAGATCAGAAGATAACCCGGCTAGCAAATTACAGTCTTTTTCCCCCGATACCTTCGTCTTCCTTCTAATTAATATGCACCTGTTATGTTATATTTATAGATGATGCCATCAAGAATGAATTGCTTTGACGATTCTTATTGGGCTACATCAAATTTTCCATGACTGGATATTAGAAGCACAAAGGTGCTTGGAAGAAAGTTATTGCATTAAACAATGGAGCATCAAACAGTTCAATCAGGTAAATAACTGCTGATTCTTTTGGTGGCATTTCTCGTTGGGAACATCTACAACCTGAATAGATCGCAGTAAGTCGATGGATATGGTCGATTGGAGGTTTGTACAGTGAGAAATAGTGATATGGAGTAGTACTGATGCATCAGTTGAGTTATCAGCTAACCGGATTTGAGGATTTGAGTTACTTGAGTTATCAGCTTATAATTTATTTTCAAGAAGAAATTATGAATGATATGACAATGCAATCCCAATCGTCGTGTTCACATGCTGCTGCTTACGTTTGACCCTTGGCCAAGGTCAACCCTCATCCCCCGTGGCCTACAAAAATTAGAAATATGTATTTTTCGCTTTCTTCCTCAAAACAAAGTTGAATAACGTGTGAAAAATATGAGAAAGCAACTCCGATCTTCGTGTCCTATTGCTGCTTATGTTTGACTTTGAGGACAGTTCAACCCTCTAGAGCTAAACAAAAGTCAACTCTCATCTACTGTGCGTGGCCTAAAAAGACACAGAATCCTAAACTTTTCTTCAACACATCAGCAGCTTTAATCCCAAAACTGGAAGATGCAAAGAAACAATGGCAGAGATCAGAAGATAACCCGGCTAGCAAATTACAGTCTTTTTCCCCCGATACCTTCGTCTTCCTTCTAATTAATATGCACCTGTTATGTTATATTTATAGATGATGCCATCAAGAATGAATTGCTTTGACGATTCTTATTGGGCTACATCAAATTTTCCATGACTGGATATTAGAAGCACAAAGGTGCTTGGAAGAAAGTTATTGCATTAAACAATGGAGCATCAAACAGTTCAATCAGGTAAATAACTGCTGATTCTTTTGGTGGCATTTCTCGTTGGGAACATCTACAACCTGAATAGATCGCAGTAAGTCGATGGATATGGTCTCGATCTTGTAAGGACTCGTGGAACAGATTCTGAGTGAGGAAGAACATTAGCACAACACCCACCAAAACCTCCATGGATGCTCACAACACTACACACAAAATAAGCAGCTTCATGACTGACATTTCAGTATATACGCGAACTATAAAATTTTCTCTGATATTGGAGCTTTAGCTATTTGTTTCTTCAATTGATTTGTCTTTTAGGAAGAAAAGGAAAAGAAAATTCCTATGGAAAGAAATTTTCACATCGGTGAGCTGCTGCCTGCAGATAGTGTTTTCTTCCATTTTGTTTCTCGATTTGCGTTGACTTTTAGCACTTGTATTCTCACCAAGTTTTAAAGGTCTTTTATTCTGCTTTATTCATTCGTTTCAGAGACTTCTGAAAGAAAAATCTTGTCTTCTGCACACTTTTTTTCTCATCGATTTCTAGGATCAAAATCTAGGAGAGCTGGAGCTGCGAAACTTTGGCCGTCTTTGGAAGATCTTGAGCAAAAAGTTTACTGTTCTGTGTGTTCATTGGCCTCATCTGCTCACTTAAGCATGGATGTTATCAGGTAATAATTACCTGAAATAAATAAATGTTATTTCATTTTATATATTGGAACAAGCAGTAGTTTTAGTGTAAGCCAGACAAATATCATAGTTGACATCCGGTAACTCTATATTTTCACCAATTCCCAATCCAATGAATCGATCAGGTAACTGTGATCAAATTTCTTTAGTTGTTCATAATTATGACAGGATTCACTACAAGTTCTCCAAATGGTCACTTGTGGTCAGTTGGATATTACAAACTGTACTCGAGAAGAGAGATTAAAAGAGAAGCATGCAGTTATGGAGATGAAACATCAATTTTGATCACTCCAGAAAGCCGAAATGTGGTGCTAAAGAAAAAGAAAAGAATTCTTTGGAATGAATGATTATGGTACAGAACCATGCCTGCAGAGGACCCTGCACTTAAGCACCCTATCTTGAACATAGAATCCCGGCATCACCATGATCTTAACTCGGGTAGCGCCTTGAGGTCTGTGCCTATCCAAGGGAATATCCTCCATGTAGAGGGGATCGAATTCACGATCTTCCTCGACACGCAAGATCGTCAAGGGTGGGCTGAAGGAAAAGGCCAGCAAATGGAGCAACCAAAGACACTTGGCGGCGATAAAGAAGCATTGCAGAAGCTGCTCAGGCCATGGCGCTGACCAATCAAGCATGGAAACAATGCAGCTCATTTTTTTATCGCAAAACCTGCTGAAATCCTCACTGTAGTACTTGGTCCCTTTCTGCAACACCTCATTCCAGCTCAAATTCCGAAGCCCAACAAAAGATGAGAAGTTCTCCCTGCACTCTTCCCGGGGATCCAGAAATTTTGGACAACCATTCTTATGGAACACACAGTTCTCGAAATCCTGATATAGAGTTTGGTTTACGAGTGCTTCCAAATGATAGATAACTCCTTTTGAGTACTTACCAGTGATCAGTGCCACCTGATGTGGCTGGAGAAGCAAATTTAGTTTCTCTGGCAGATCATCATTGGATTCCTCAATCTGGTGGATGAGCATCTTGCAGAACTGCTTGACTGAGAGCCTGGCTTCTGATACTATCTGCAAGAAGCCCTCAACCATTACCTCTTGGCTCACAGGCATCGAATTGTCTTTGTTACTGCTCATGGCCTTCGTTCTCTTTGACAAATTAGATCTGTCCGAAATCTGGGAACTCTTTGGATGCATACCATGTTTTAAGGCCTTCTTCAGCTCTGCACAATATGCTTCTAAACTGACTAGCTTCTGTTGCAGCTCTCCCAATGAGGACCTCATCTCTGAGACTTCTGCCAGTGCAGCATCCCTGTTTTCATTGGCCTCAAGGAGCTCCTTCTTCAGCGATTCCAGTGATAGAACCCCCCATTCCTTCAAAATTTGGGACATGCCCTCAGATTCCATCATTTTCGGTGACATCTCTGGCTTGGGTTTCCTTTTTGATTTTGGAAACAACCATGAAAGACCTGACCCTCTCTGTTTTATGTGTGTCTTTACAGATTGCTCGGGATCGTGCGAGACCTCTGTGCTCTTGGCATTCTTGAGGTTCTTCCGATCACCACCCACTTCCATGTTTACAGTTTCTTGGTTGCATGTATCGTTTGTCAAGACTGTTGTATATTCTCCAGATTCTGTTCTTCTACCTAAGGACTTAACATCATCAGCTTCCGAAGAGGCTTGCAGCGGGGGCATGTGGTTAGTGCATGAGGTTCCGTTGGATACATTCTCAACTGCAGAGGGAATGTGCAGTTCACTGATTGATGGAGAAAGCTTATTCGTACTTCTATTAACAAAGGCAACTGCTTCACTATCTTTTCCTTCTTCCAGACCGATTTCATTCCAGATTTGCGATAAGCTTCTATTCTCCGGATGAAAATAGTGGTATCCGGGCAGGGGGTCCTCTTCATAACTCTGTTGGAAATCTCAATAAAGAAGGGAAGATTATTTGACAAACTACACGATGAAACAAATTGAATAGAAGAGCAATTGACAATAATCCTGGAAGCATGGTTCCAAATAGCACTTCTTTTTTGAGCAATTAGAATGTTATCAATTTTATCTAACAATTAGTATAATCCCCAGTAACTCAGTGAAATGTTCTGAAAATAGACCAGAAACTTACAGGAAATGACCAAATGTAATAATTTTAACATTCCAGCATGAGAATCCTATAAAAACACAATTTAAGAGTAATTGTTTCATGAGTTTGCTCTAGAAGCATGTCCAATAAATAAGATAAAAAAGGAATGTAGTGAGTAACTTGTTTCATGCTGGCATTCATTCTTGTCTAGTATCTATGTACAACAGAGGATCAAGATAGATGATAATAAATTACAAAATATTTCTAGTGCACTCATGTTTCCTCTACGATAACCAGGAAAATGTAAAATCATATTTCCTCTACAATAACCATAAAGATGCAAAATCATATTTCTTCTACAATAGATGGAAAATTAACCAAAATGTGGCCCTTTTAATTAGAATCGCTTCAGGAACTGATCGATCTCACTCCTTCACATGACCATACTAACTGGTAGAAGGAATTGGGAGAAGCTTAGATATTGCATTGCATGAATTGGTCAAAGTCAACTCAAAGGATAACATAAAGGAGTCAAATATTAAAGAGCTACCAAGGTTAATAAATATTCTGATACTCTCAAGATCCTCACAAATTGATTAAAGAGGAGAAACTGAGTAGAGAGCACCATCAAGATTCATGACAAATAGTATGCTCATTTTTGCATGTGTATTTTGGGACAAGGATGATGTTCATCAACCTGAAATTGGGAAAACTAACACAGATCAATCTTGGTGTTGTGAAAGGTTCGGCAAGATAGTAAATATGCTGATTTATAGAAAAATAAGGGAAAACAAAGATAAGTGAGAGCAAGAGGATATAAAGCGAGATTAACAAAACTAGGACAGTGGTAGTCCGATCTATCCATTCAAACAATTGCAAGACAGTTCCTACTTTGAGAGAGAACGGATAACACACGGCTTTCTCATTCTTTTGCATGGATTGATTGCTAAGCATGCAAAGAACCATAAAGAGACAACCACACAGGTGCTTCCTCTTGGGTTAATGCAGGTAATTTAATTACTCACAATAGGACATGAAATAGAAGCATTAAAAAGATAGGTTCAAAACTATGAGATTGTTTTCTCAGCTAAAGGTTTGCTTCAAAACTAAGGCTGTCCTCTCAAAAAGTAACAAATTTGCCCTCTTGTTAAGTCATGCAGACCATTTGTTACTCATTGGTATTCACTTTTGTTACTTTTGGTTTCCTTTCCTCAGAGTTTATTTTGTTCCTTGTTTCATTTCCATACATGAAGACAATCTAATGAGAAAAGCCACCAAAAGCTTGTAATTGTTATCTAGCAAACACTTTAACCACTCATCAAGCTGTAATGAACCTTTGGTAAACTAGCAAGTAACCATTCAGCCAAAGTATCGAAGGCAATAATAAGATGATTCAACTACACATCATACATGCAAGAATCCAAATAAAGAAACCAAGACACACAGTTACTCCCACAGCTCCTATGGGGAATACAATATAGTGATAGTATAATCCATTAAAATGTGATTAGAACAAGACTGAAGGGGATGCAGAAACCCTGGAAGCTAGCAGAAGCCCAAGTGCTTAAAATCCGTACCGTAACCAAAACACTCACTGAGATCAAGAAACTTGGTTAGAAAGGAGTAATGTTGGCTCAACGTCTTGTATCCAACAAGAAACAAAGGAATCAGCAAGAATCTGTCAAGATACGCCATGACATGCCCCCCAATCGATCAAGAAAGCATGTAACAAAATGCCACCTTCCTCACTGGAGAGCGGTACAATCGACAGAAAAACCAAAACTTTGCAAGCAAGAGCGGCGCAAAAGCCGAATCAGATGAGCAGCAAGAACTCACCGGCGTGAAGACCGGGTAATCTTCAGGTACCGTGAACTGGCTAGCTCCGCGAGAAACGGAAGGGGAAGCACCGGTGGGCAACCTCACCGCGGCGGGGCTGCCGCCGGCGCCACCTTGGAGTAGCGCCGCGTGGAGCGCCCTCAGCTCAGCTGCCTTCACAATGGCCGCCTGGACGTCCTGCCTGTTGATCCCATGAGCCTGCGCAGCAGCAGCAACACTACCACCACCACTAGGCAAATCCATGGAGCTCAGCATCTTCCATGGCATGGGTGGGATCGAGCTCAACGGCAGGAAGGGGTGGTGGTACTAGCTGTAGCCTCAGTGAGGTGATCATATCCAACAACACCACCTTTGGCAGGAAGGGAAGCATAAAAAAGCAGAGACAAGAGGGTGAGAAAGCAAATCCAAGTTCTGGGTAAAAGGCACACACAACTCCAAGGACAGGGTGGAGGAAAGCATTAAATACATGTATTCCACCAAAAAGAAAGCTCCTTTCCATAATTTAGTGCTCAGTGGCATGAATGACCATGAAGAGAAGCACCATCTCCACCACTTGCCATGGCCTTTATTTACTACTTCCATGAACCGAAACCTTATCTTTCTTCTTTGACCTGGATCTGCTTGGCAGCTCCAGGGGCTGCTTGCATGATGATGCAAATTAGAAATGCACCAACATTAAAGTCACAACACATGGAGTGGCATGGAGATCTGAATGCATCAACTCCTCTTGCTTTGAGCTCATCTCAGAACCTAAATCACCAAAATGCTTTTATGTTACAAGATTGGACTTGGTTCTATATGTTCTTTAAGACTGTTGGATTTGGTCCAACATCAGAAGATGCATTTGTCACTATCCATTCTTCCATGGTCCTCTAGCTAGCTTATCAGCCTGTAGAACAAGAGTTAGTGTGCTTGCTTGTTTCCAGAGTTGGGAGACGGCATTATTAGGACAACCGACGCAAGCAGTGGGCTGTTTGTTGGAGATGGCACATCACTAGTACGTGCCCCATTCATCATCTAATCTTTATTGGATTTGTTTGAGATATGGAGCTTCAATTATGTGTTATAGATGCTGAAGATGTCATTATCAACCAGCTAAGATAGCATATTAGTTTCTCTTTCTTTAACCTCTGTGAGCAGCTGCAAGTTTTATTATGGCTAGAGTTACTACAGTCGATTTGTGTCAGGTTACAACAACTAGCAAAAGTAGAGAGAGAGAGAGAGAGAGAGAGAGAAAGAGATGTCCATCATGTTTTGCTTCTTGTCATAATGCCCCATGGCATGCATGCGCTGTAAGCAGCAAAAAAGGAGCTTGCAGGCCTCACTTCCTCGAGAGTTAAAACCTTCTGCTTCGTGCTTTCTTTCTCCAAACTCGAGAAGCACATCTATTTGGCAGTCAAAACGCCGCTACAAACCACAAAAAACCCCCCTGAAATCCAAGGCATAAGAACGAACTTCTACAACCGTTCATGAGGTGAAGAAGCCAAGAAAGAGAAACAGCGGTTGGAGATGCACATATTCCGTAGAATATTATTCTGCTAGTTTTCTCTTTCCTTCCTACTACTTGTTGAAGCCTTGCAAACATAAACAGTACCGACCCAGTGATGGCCTCTATATGCTTTCCACTGTGTTCTCAGTCACTTTTGCATGCTTCACAGGTACACGGTAGGGGCCATTGCCAGATAGAATTATGAGGTCCACTAAAAGGGCTTAAAGAGGAAGAAGAAGAAGGCAAAAAGCTTTTGCCTTGGTCCCCTCGTCACGTTGCCCAGAGAACACTTTCCCTGTTCGAATATAGCTCTATCAGTTGGGGGGGAAAAGATAAGAAGGTAATTGGCTTTGAGAACAGAGCATTTTAATACATGTTCTTGGACAGTGAGCACCATTAATATTGAGCAATGCGGTGGCCGCTGCTTTGTTCCCTTGTTGACTTGGAGATGGAGAAGACAGCAGTGGAGAATTATAGTGTTTCCAACCCAATTCCATTTTTCTTGGTTGAGGTTTGACTCCCTTGAAGTTATCATTCCATGCTTGCTCCAATGAAACAAAAGGGACACCTCAATCTAATTTGCATCAGAGAATCAAGGGAGAGCATCATGAATTAAAATAACATGCAAACCCCATGTATCAATGATGGAGAAGATCTTTGTGGATTTATAATTTGCCACATACATGCATTTTTGCATGAGAAGCTTTTGAACAAAAAAAATGCCCTACAATTTACACAGACAGCACATTAATATGGCAAATGTACATTTAAGTATTGGAGCAAGAAATGACACAATTTCCAGAGATGGTGACACTAATATGATAAATAAATGTAGCAGTGTAACATTAATGTACTCTATGACCAACTTGGTGTTGTAGATGAGAATTAGATGCAGGTCTTGTAGAGTGAATTAAAGTATGCTGAAATCTCTTTACCCCTTGTTTTCTGCTGCTAAGACAGCTCAAGTTCTTCTCTCCCTCAGTTCGTTTCTTTAGAAACAAGCATCCAAGTCAAAGTTCTTCCAATCCCACATCTCACTTCTCTTCAGAAACAAGCATCAAACCCATGTGAGTTTTGATTATTTCACTACAGGAGCCCTCATCATCCATGTTTGTGATGCAACACATCCAACCAACTGGATTGCACAATGGAGATCTAGTAAATTCAAGTGGCAGAAAAGTAGTAGCTAAAAATAAATTTAGAGAGAAATGAGAAGAGCTTTTGGTGTACATCCCCATGGACAGCTGTTTGGTGTGAGGTAGATGACACATATCAGCAAAAATATTCTCCCTTCCTCTCATCCTAATCCATCAATTCACATTCCTGTGCTGTTGTTGCTTCTGTTCTTTCCCTATGTACAAGTCAATACAACTCAATGGATGCTTTTATAGCTTTCTAGTATCCTCCACAACAGGAACAAATAAGGCTCTGACAAGATGCCAAGCATGGTCAACATTTTGCACACAACTCCAGACATCATCTCCTTCCATCGAGATCCTTTTCTAATATTCTTTTGCACTGGATTGACTGGTATCTAAGTTCATAAAGCCAGACAAATTCAAGTCAAAAGTTTAATCCTCTTTACACTCTAGCAGTTGAAACAGAACAAAGGACAAAACAAGATATTGCCAGGCCCTACAATTAACAATACATAAGAAAAGAACTGATACCAAAATGCAAGTTTAAAGAAAGTTGAGGTGTGCGAAATGCCTGCACAATTCATTTGATACTATACCACATTCCAAACTTGGGTTGCAAATCTATGTGATGGAACATTCCAGTAACACATTTTGACATCATAATATTATGTTGATCTATGACTAATTAGCAAAATATTAAAATTATTCATTTCCTAAATTTGATGTTTTGCTCAGGAAGTGATGTGTGATGCAGGAAAGATCATGTAAAACCAATTACAGATTGGGTACTATAACTTTTTTAGTTAACTTTGCTTCTTTCCACCTACATATAGGAAGTAATTCTAATTATTACAAAGCACACATCCCACTTTGGATTCTCAGACTAAACATGCAAGTGGGAATAAATTCTAATGGAAGTATCACATAAAGAAATTTCAGCAAATGGTTGCATCCTTTAATTTCACTATTAACATTCATCCAAAGATGAGGCACCTCTGAAAACAATTACCAAAGTAGCAATCAATCATGTTTCGTCTGCATATCATAATAATCGGAGTAGAACCATGTTGAATGGTTAAAAAGATTACAAGAAACCCCTAGTATAAGTGGATCAGTTGATACATGATGACCAAATAGACAAGAACAAGGAACCTGTATCACTGCTGATTTAGAACAGTTACAGTAGCAATGCTGTTCTACTTCAATGCCACAAAAATGTGATAGTATATGCTTTGGTTTGTTATAAGACTTACATCCTACATTAACTAGCAACACTAAATCCTGTAATGGTGGATCCAAAATAGTGGGCCCTTTTGTGTATCTAAATGGGAAGGAGCATGCATCCTGTGCTTCTATCATTCTCTACCATCCCACCCTAGTCAATAAATGGTTGTGGAATAACAAAGATTGGTACTATGTGCCTTGGAGAGAGCTGGCTGTTGCACTCCACCAAAAACTGACAGAGAAACTTGTCGAAAGTGATCTCACATAATGCCACCATTTGGGTGGAATGTAAAGCATTTCACCTTCCTCGAGGACACAATCAATGAAATCCAGACCTTCCACCTTTGGGAATTCTTGGTAGTCAATGTTGTCAAGGTCAACCTGCAGACGGATCCAAAAGAACACCAAGAATTGGAACACTTCAGAAACTGGTAACAGTATATACTGTCTGACATTATCCACTAAAGTATTTGGCAAATACATAATAAACATTAATGAAATAGGAATGATTTTTTTAAAATAATCATCACATTGATGGAAAGGTTCTGATGTTGTTAATCATCAAGGACCAGATACAACCAGCATTGGAGCATAACTATCAAAACAAATTCATGGTCTTGAATATATGCTTAGTTGTACCATACAAAAATGTCTATAGAAGCAAAATGGAAAAATCCATACTCCCATATCAGGCCATTTTGTTAAGCCCACTATCGATGCCATTTACATATGCAGATCAGTGTCAAGGCCTCTAGAAACTGCATACCTGGCTGGAATTGCTAAGCATGGATTCCGCATGCGGATACAAATTCTCTGATGCTGAAGCTGGATAAAGTCTTATGTATTTTCTGCCAACAACCTTCAAATGCACAAAACAAGTAAATTGCCGAATTGAGTCTCTTAATATCAAAGATAAAAGATCTTGCTTGGTTGGAGCATAAGAGTGAAATAGAAATTAGTATGCTAGTGGAATGGATAGTTCTAACAAGTTAAGCTCATTTCTGTTTGGCTACAGTTTCTTGTTCCTTACAATCATTAGAGAAAAATTTTAAATAAACTAAGCTTTTTTAGTACAATTACTGGAAGAATGAATTACACAAACAAAAAAAAACTAGAGAAATGTCGTATTGTGCTTGAAATATTCTCATCCAGTGGTGAAACAGATAAAATAATTAAAAAAATTGGATGCAATCAATATGTTCAAAGAAAATTATAGCAACCATGGGCATAGACTAGAAATTCTTATGCCAACATATGAAGATTAAACCATTGCTAGCATTAGTTTAAACCATTTAAAAAAATATGAAGATTAAATTCTTATGCCAACATACAAGAGCATGCTAACAACATTCAGTATATGTTGCATCGTTCCAATTAAAAGATATATAAGAATACTCCACCTAGAAAGAAGAACTTGACCTAAACACATGAAAATAAAATATCTATAAAGAAATGTCCCACTAAGATCACATAAGCAAAAAAAAATCTGAAATGCAATATGTAAACAATGAAGGCCAAAATAGAGTCATGGCTGTCCTTGGCATTCAAAGTGGCCCACATGATAATAAGGAAAAATGGCATGCTCTGTTTTCTGATGGGTGATCACTGTACCAAAGAATGCCGGCATAGAAGAGTAAGGGCAGACTTGCAAGATGGTAAATGTAAAAAGCTATAAGTTTTGGACAAGGAGTTGATAAAACTTTTGTTCCAGACTCTATATGGAATGTTGTTACAACGAGGTTTGACCAAAATAATTATTTCTCTCTTGTACCTTCTATTTTTTGAGTCATTTAGCAAGCATTAGGCTTATTCCATAGCGTGTGACAGCCTTTTAGCAAAAATGTTGTTTCTTCTGCACTAGCAATTTTAGGCACTACAGCACCAAAAGGTCTTGATCGATAGCAATAGATAACTACTTGCAGTAAACTCGAGTCTCAGATGTGTTATTTGGTTCACTTTGAAACACCAGGGACTATAAGTACAAGTAGCTGAAGCAACTTGATCAACTAATGTAAAATAAATCAAGTGCATATGAACTATAATGTCTCTATGATGCTAAAAAGCTAACAGAAAAATATCATGATTGCAACAAGTGCAATGTAACACCCAGATTTTTATTCTCATTTCCTGAATGCAAAATTTCATAATTAGCATTTTACCATATCAGCATAGTTTATTTCTTAATGTATGTATCCTAATGTGGAAATTACTTTTTAGCCATTGAGACTATTTCCAATATTAAATGATTAAATATCAAATAGAATAAGTATTTAATTAAATATTAAATATGAAAATAAAAATTTAGGTTCATACCTTTATTAGTGTCCTATACAGTACCCAGGAAGAGTCTGACAATGAGAAATATCAAGGGAGGAAGATAGTGATCATCGCCAAAGGAGAACAGTAAGTCATCCATCCTTCCTTTAATTAAAGTTAAAATATTTTAATTATACTTTAGTTGATAAACCTATTTATGAATTTCCAATATTATTTAATGGTAGGGTGATTTAGGCAGAAGGTATCACTTTTTTCCTTCATCCTTGAAGGTGATGCTTTGTTTATTACAAAGAAGACAAAACTAGTAGATAGAGGAAATGTCACTACTTGGAGTAGTTCAGGAATGCACTCTATGAGCAACATTTTTTCACCAATTCACTTTCAAAAGCAACAAGAATTTCTCAACATCTAGGAAAAGGTAGGACCATGCTCAAGTATTTTTTACTGATTTATCTCATTTCTCTCTATACATCGTATTTAATGAGCACCAGAAAGCTAGACATTAAGAAAGAGGATTATGTCCTTTTATCAAGGCCAAGGTACCTGTGTTGGAACTACCAACTTATTCTAAAGTGCTATAAAAAAACAAAGATGAACTATTGTACAGGACCGGAGACGATCATACAATAATACTATATTGTCTTCGAAAGGAAGAAACTTTGGACCTTCCAAGAAGACAAAGAATCTATAACCTAATTAGGAAATAAAAAGCTTCAACTAACCAAGTTATCATGAGATGCTATTTTTATGCCAAAAGTAACTGTATTTCCACAGATTGTTCCCTAAGACGATAAGTATGTTTCTTCTACTGGTAACCTGACAAATGTCAAAAGATTGTTTGAGAAAATGTTACCTGTAGCATAACAACAGTCAGCACAATAGCAACTAGGACATAAAGGAAATCAAGAGGCAGTATCTATCATCTCAAGTAGAATTACTCCTTTATGCAACATGACTACCAGTGTAGTTCTGAATTCTGACTCTACTCATTACTTCATTTCACCTTGTATTATTCTCTGAATTTTAAGCAATTTCAATGCAAAGTAAGCTGAAACAAAGGAATGAATAGAGCCAGGACTGACAAGTATGCTAGGAGTCATGCCAAAGAGAATAATTATATCTTAAATGATAAATCCTGATGTCCTAGTGTGTGAGAGCATAAACTCTTGCTTGACCTCCTTTTGTCTCCCGGATGATATTATGCTGATCCTTATTGCGGAACTCATAATATTGTTGTTCACCTCTTCTTGCATAATCTTTTAATATATGCTCCGGTTGTTGGGACGTGGTCAGTTTTGCCACAAAAGTAGCATCATATGATAACTTGCTCGGTTGAGACTTTCAGTTGTTGATTAGGTTATTGATTCTTGCTCTTCTTGGAAAACGCTCAGTTTTCTCTTCTTTTCAAAAATAATGATGTACAATATGATCATCGCCGGTCCTTTTGTGGTATTTCAATCTTAATTTTTCCACAATCAGGGCTACTTCGGAGTAAGTTGGTAGCTCCAATACAATTACTTGACCCAATATAGGATATAGTCCTCTTTCGAAATGTTTGACCCCTGTTACTCACTAAATATGGTATGTAGAGAAAACGGGATAATTGGTTAAAATAATCATTATACTCAAACACCACCCTGCCTCATAGCTAAATGTTGATAAATTATTGCAGCATCTGAAAACAATCAAGGCAAGAAAATACAGGTTGTATAATGACAGTTCCTTCTTCTTTCAGCATTCTTTTATTTGTAATCCACCAAACATCTACCTTGCCTTCAAGGATAAAGAAAGCAAATGATGCCTTCTGTGCATCCACGCATCCAATAGCTTCAAAAGTTTTCACCACTTGACGTATCCACTGTACAACAAATAGAGGATCTAGTCTACCATCAAATCTAAAAGGTCCAAGCCTCTTAAACTGCTCCAGTCTAGAGTTAGCACCACAATTAACTTTGGCGTGTCCTACTTCATGATGTTGTGACGGCAGTTGCTGAAAATAGTCCCTAATAACAATCAAAACTCCATAGACAATTTGAGGGGAATTACAGCTTCAGCATCAGGTTTCTGAAGTTGCCACATAGTATTCTTCTATGACTATTTGATGCTCATGGTTTTCCCATGAAGTCTCAAAAGTTGGCATGAAGGGCGTTCCTCATATTCATGATGAAGGATCAAGGGGGGTTTAATGTTCTGGTTCCCTATATTAATGTACTCACTGGAGTACAAGGGAGCATTTAGGTTGTGTCTACAACCAGTCCTAGGAACAGGAGGGTCATTGGCCTCAACACCCATTATAGACTCCATTACACCTATAGTATACCAATAAGAAGTTATACTTTAATCAAGCCAATCTTGAGACCCTAACACCTACAAGTCCTTAGTCATACTCTATAACATAAAAAATGTTACATCCTACTAAATTTTTTTACCAAGCATAAAATGACCATCTTTCAACAAACATCCATCAAGAGAAATTTAAAAGTCAAATAATTTTATTCAAAAAAGTAAAATTTCAAATGTCTTTTTCAAAATAAAATAACTTTCTAAAAAAAAACAAACAAGCTCTATCAGCTTGAACTAGGAGTCATGAAAGTTGAAATTCTCAACAACTTTACCTAAAGATAAAGAAAGGTCTTCCCCACCTAGCCTCATATCTAACATTGCTAGAAGATTGCTATTAAAAATAAATATAAAACAAAGACATCTCAACAATCATGCTGGGAAAGATCCTTCTAATATAAATCTCCATGATCAACTTTATTAAAAATAAGCAGGGAATCTAAAAACAAATCATGAAACAAATATACTTGTCATGGTCGGACACTTGATAGTGCATTCTTCAACCGCGAATGGAGAAACCTCGTCTCATTTTAATACTCTCAATAGCATATGAAAAAAGCCTTATATCGTACTTCCAACAATAGAAGGAATTCCCATCAGTGAATGGAGGAATCATCTACTCACAATCTACTAATCTTTGAAATATATACTCTACAATTGAATAATATCCAAAATTCATAAAAACTTATAACTAAAATATAAATCAAATATTTAAATTTAAATAAGGAGTCCATCATTCTCCAAATTGTTAGAATGAAAAGAGAGGAATCAGCTTGACTTCCATTGAAGAGGAGAGACAATGCCAATTAAGGTGGGAACCTAAATTTTATTTTTCTATTTAATATTTAACCCAATCATATTTATTTATTCAGTATAAGAAACTCTAAATGGCTGAAAAATAATTTCTACATTAAGACAGACCTATTAGGAAATAAATTATACTCATACGGTAACATGTTAATTATTGATTTTTTTATATTTTGATTTTTGAAATAAAAATAAAGATATGGTTGATTACATGCAATCTCCAAATAATCCAAGTTAATGATATCAAGGTATCATCATAAAAATTATGATCAAATAAACAAATCATATAAGGTTAAAATAGTCTACATGTAAGGTGATAATTAGCCAAAGAACAAATTATGCATAGTTCTTTTGGAAGATACTTTTTTATACAGAAAAGAAAGAGATCTGAGCTAAGCATGCCAAATATAATAATGAATAAGGTCCTATTATGAACATAATTCAGAACATAACAAAGTTATATAATCAACTTGACCAAAGGAAAAAAGAAAGGACGTTCAAAGGGAGAGGCATACTCTTTTCCTTCTAACAAGAAATCTGGTAGACCTTCTCGTTTATTGCTTCAACAATCATATCTACAATCTCAACAAGAATGTTGAAGCCTATGCAATGTAGCGAGAAGAGGAAGACAAAATAACATTGAAAGGGGAGAACTACCCAAGAAAAGAAAACAAGAAAAACAAAGAAGATAGGAGATCCTTTGCCCCAGATGTTATATCTGTATTCTCTCTGCCTTCTTCATATATTGCATTACAGAATGTACACCAGCTAAAATCTTTGGGGGGAGAAGACAGTTGCTGAAACTAGAACGAGTGTACCAATAAAATCCAATATTTGACATCACAATATGTGTTCTCATAAAGATTCACTTAGATCAAGAGCATTTCATGGAAAATAAGACTGAAAAGAAACTAGAACTGCAGAGGTATCAAGCTTCAGAAATGAATAATGATTAAAAAATGTATGGGATTTTCAGTCTCCTGAGATTGTATCCTCCCATAAAAACACTGCATCACAGATATAGCCAGCTATTAAAGGTTGTTAGGATCATGGTTTCAAAAGTTAAGATCAATGTTCATGAGATCTGACATAGTTTTATGCTGATATTTTTTAGCTCATAGGTTCAAATTCAGTTCTGATCATCATAGTTTAAAATTTTAAGAAACCGAGAAATCATGGAACAGGGGTAGACTGATTGACTGATGAAAAAACCTCCTTCCCTTCCTCAATCTATCTCATCCTCTTTTTTCTCAACACTAACCAGGACATGTAGGTTTTTACTTATAAAGGAAGAGGAAGCTGGATGTGCTAAGAATAAGAGATAAGAGACAAAAACATACTCTTAGGGTTTTCTGTTCCAAATCTTTTATCCTCCTTTTTGTATTTTGCTTATCTATTATTCAAAGGAAAATGTGAAGAGGATCTACACAGTGCTTGCTTCTATCATCCCAAGTCAACTACCTTCTTTGATAGAAGTGCACAAGGGATGAAAAAACGACCACTCTCAGCATGATGTAGATCATAAGCTTCTAGTATCGTTTGCTACAACTCAATAGTATATTGATTGAATAAATCGTAGTTATGCTAAAATTCGTATATACTATATATTTTCCTCATGAGATACTTCTGTATCCCACTCATATCCTCAAGTTTCACTAGTTCTCCAAGACAACCTGCAAGTGACATGGGATCATTAAGTGCTAGAAAACTATCATATAGTTGTCATTGTTCTCAGTACTGTCTCCCTATTAAACTGTATATCACCAGACGCATAGTAAATCCCAACATGACCCAAGGATGCCCTAAAAGACAACCATGCTTACCCTGGGACAAGTACTCATCTTTTGTCAGACAGCCAGTTTCTTATAAATGATATCACCATTGATCACAATCAACATCAAATATATTTTCACTTTCTTTGTCACACAGGCAGTCGAGCTTTCTTTATCACATTTAACATAGGACTAAGCATAGCTAGACATGCCATCACATGATAAGTACTCTTTATTCAGTCCCTATGTACAATTCAGGTTTTTAAGATCCAACTGTATTGAAAAAAAGGAATGTTAGTGGCTAATCCAATCCCAGTGCAATCTAAGGCAATATGACCAATCTGACAAAATAGCTAAAATTGTAGTGTTCACAATTAAATAGAGGTGAACTTGATACCATTTGTTAATAACTTTGAGTTTGTTCATTCTGAATAATAAAGATCATTCTCATACACGTCCCAACCATATACATGTCAACATGAGTTCCTAGATGCAAGGATTTTAATTTTGAATGATACAGCCTGATAGTACGTACGAATCCACTAGCAGACCGATACACGGACTGCCCGCTACCAGGCGGTACCGTCGATTGCGGCTAGATAAGGCCTCGACATCATCATCATCATCATCATCATCATCATCATCATCATCATCATCATTATTATTATTATTATTATTATATATATATATATATATATATATATATATATATATATATATATATATATATATATATATATATATATATATATATATATATATATATATATACCGATTCTTCTCCTCTGTTTCTTCTCTTGGCGTGGGGAGAAGAAACGAGGTGATGTCGCCTCGACGACGTCGCCCTTTTTATTATTTTTTAACCATTTTATTATTATTATTATTATTATTATTATTATATATATCGAGCGATACACCGAAGCGTACCGCTCGACATGCTCATACCATACCGAGCTGAGATCAAAACCCAATACGATACGAAATTACGATCCTTACCTAGATGTATATCTAGAGCATAATATCTTAAGCTCATTGATAAATTTATTAGTTTAGTATCCTACATGCTAGATAATTGCCCTCAATTACTAATACTCCAACTGCCTATATACTACCTAAATTAACAAATGAGATGTCTAACTCGAATCAGTTTCTAAACACAGTTTACCTATTCCAGTATCAAGTTCTTTTTCTTCAGACATAAATGGTAATTGGTCTTTTTTACACCACAAAAATCACTAACATTCACTTGATTGATCTACAAATACTAAAGATGAATTCCAAAACGTGAACACAGTAATCAATAGCTTAAGTTATTGAAGTTAGGTCACCTGAACAGCTAATCTAATAGCAACACAAAATTCTAAGATTGTTGCTCACATAAAATGGTTGTTGCTCACATAAAATGGCTAAGGTGCATTTATTAATTTATCACAAAGTAAGACCATTATTTTCATTATGGTGAATATACTAGGTCTACACTTTGCATATCTTCAGATTCTTTCTTGGGTTATAAATAAATTGATTTTATTAACAATAATTAGCAAGCATTTATACAAGTAAATCTATAATTCATAGCAGTGTGCAAAAAATATAATCTAAGGTTGCTTCATAGAAAATTACCAAGCAGGTTTCATCAGACCAACCATTCAACTCTATACATTTGGTCGACCCATATAATTCAGGTATAGTTATGTGTCAGAAAGCAAATAAAGCATCCTGTTAAAAAAAGTCCTTTTTCTCGGGAAATAGATCCTTGAATCGATCCAACTTCTCTCTTTACCAACCATACAAGGCTGGCAGACATAGCTAGGGTTTTTTGTGTGTTAGGCATACACAGCTGCTGATGTGTAGCATCCTGCAAACAGTCAAGTGTTTGCAGCAACCAGGGGGGAGTAAAAAGGAAGATATAAAATAATGATTCTATAACACCGCCAATGCTGGTCCCAAGCCCACATGAAAAAGGTGGAGAGTTGCATTAGGTCATTGACAACCAATGTAAAACCATGGTATTCAATACCGTACCATACCGGTGTTTCGAGGTTGGCTCGGTACGATACGGTACCGACCGATACACCAGAGCTTACCGAGCGATTTTAAATATTTTTTCTCTCTACTGTAGCACTGTAGCACGGTCCGTCTGGTAGCGGGTGGTCCGCGTACCAGTATACCGTCTGACCGGTATGTACCGCCCATACCGGGCGGTACCATTCAAAATTGCATACCATGTGTAAAACTATATCAAATCTTATGAACATAGATCTTAATCAATTTCAGTATAAAGCTATGTCGTCATCCGAAAGTGACGCGAGGCACCTTCACCACTTATGTGGCCCGAATTGTAAAGTGTGGGCTAGGAGGCCACCCAGAAGTGTGTCTAGTGAGTTATTAGTGTTAGAACTATAGGAAGTGTGTCTAGTGAGTTTCTTATTAGCATAAGATTACATCAAGGATCTGCATTAAATCCTTACCTTTTTACATTGATAATAGATGAGCTTACTAGTCACTTACATAATAGACCTCTTTGATATATGTTATTTGTTGATGATATTATCTTAGTTGATGAGATCTTAAGTAGAATTAATTATAAACTTGAGTAAGTAGAACTAAAATAGAATATATAAAATATAATTTTAATGATTCTAGAAATAAATAAGAGGATATAGTTAAATTGGATGGACAATAAGTCCCTCTAAGTAAGAGTTTTAAGTATCTTGGATCAATTGTTCAACAAGATAAAGAGATCGATGAAGATATTATTCAGAGTAAAAACAGGATAGTTACAATGGCGAGGGGCGTCAAGAGCCTTGTGTAATCATCTGATAACCTTTGAGATTAAAAGAAAATTTTCATAAGACTGTTGTGAGACCAACAACGCTTTATGGATCTAAGTGTTGTGTAGTTAAGAAAAACCATATACAAAAAAATTGTATTGCCAAGATGAGAATATTGAGATAGATATGTGGGGTTACTATGAAAGATAAGAAAAGAAATACATTTATTCATGAACAACTAGGTATCGCTTTGATAGAGAATGAGATGAAAGAAAATCATTTAACTGAGGAGACCTCCAAATGCAATAGTTAGAAGAGGTAAAATAATTAATGTTAATGGTACGAGTAGAGATAGAAAAAAACCTAAAAAAATTTAATAGAAACCATAAATAAATATTTAAGTACTCTGAACTTAATTAAACATATGGCTTTTTACAGATCTCAATGGCGACAAAAGATCCATATAGCTGATCGTAAATAGTTGGGACTTATAGTTTTATTGTTGTTGTTGTTGTTGTATAAAATAATGATACTATCCTGTGTAGTATTTTAACTATGGGTGAATTTGTCATTTGCACTTTACCATGCAGTTAGCAATACGAAGGTACATATAGAGCATTTGATGTGCTAGCATTTAACTTAAATAAAGTGATCTCAATGTACCTGAGCAAAAAGATTATGATGAGGATCATGGTGCAAGGGTGTCACTGTACCAAGTGGACCAAACCAAGCATTAAGAGATTGGAGTTCGCCGCCACCAGCAAAGCAGTAATCTGGAATCATTATGTCATCACGTAGCTCTCGAATCTACCAGTTTGTTAGCAACAGTTATTGACACATACCATTGGTCTGGTGGCAGAAAGTACTGGAAAATTGTTGAGGTACCTGATCGAACAATGGATGCTGAGCTAGGTATGGCAAGTTGGCAGGGCAGTTAGTTGATTGAATCCTCTCAAGAAACTGAGAGAAGGTAATCAGCTCTTGCTTCCACTCAGAGCAGAGATAGTTTTTGCCAACCTAAACATGAATCAGCTTCAGGTTAAGATGTCATTTTCAAGATCAACATATCCCTTTTTTCCTCATAATAGAGATGAAGTTTCAACTCTTATATTTGAAAAATTATATTTATCAAACAGAAAAAAATTTAGCTGACCGAGCTAGAGGAATCAAGAAAAGGAATGCATGTAAGTGGAAGATGCTGATATCAACGTGAATAAAGTAAATGGCACTATCAAATTAAAGGTACCAATTCTTCAAATGACAAAGAAATTATAGTGATAAAAAAACAAAGTTGGAAAAGCAGTGATGTGGACTTAATGCATATATATTATGGTTTCTCAGGCCTGTCTGCTCTTTGGCTAGTACAATACATGAATCATCAATCATCATTGCAAGAGGATAATTAGGAGAATAAATTATGTAAATGACAAGTTTGCCATTAAATGCTTTAGTGCAAGACATACAAACTTAAAAGTTTGAAGCAAAAGAATGATTAGTATTTAAGTTTTAATTAGCATAAGTACAACTTGTTACTGCATAAGCTCATTTCTAGAAACCCATGAAAGACTGACTGATATTTGCATGCTCAAAATAACAGAGAAAAACAATCTGATAACAACTATAAACAAATAGTTGCATAAAATTATTGAGCTAGAACAGATTAACACAGTTTAGATCACAAGGACAAACACAAAACTTAGACTAAAAACATGTGAAATCTGCAACGCATGCATGCATGCTATCATTTGTATGTAAAAAAGCAAGCCACCTCATAATTCCAACAGTTTATGATACTAAGTTTGACTGTATGTAGTAATTGTCATCTTTATACAGAACTATTCTTAAATTTATTACAGTAAAGAAGCTTGAAAAGCAAAAAAACTCAAGGATATCTTGATATATAGGGAGAATAACACACTGCTATTTATGAATCAGAACTAACAACCCGAGACCCTATATAAAAGTTCATTGGTTTGGTTCATCTCTTAGGGTCTAGAGTTTTTCAATGCAAATGATGGATTAAGCCTACCATTCATATGCAAACTGCTGTCATGATGGCATAAATTCAGCAACAAAAAGAAAGACTATTCACCTCAATGGGAACAGTTCGATCTCCCGCTACCTTCTTTAAGTATTCAATGTCTTTCCACCTCGTCATTGCTGGCCAATGATCAATGCAGCCACTGATTATGACTGGAGAATCACGTAAAAAGTAATCATATATGAATGTCTCCAAAGAAAGGGATGATTGCTTTTCGACTTTCTTACAGGATAGCGATCTGCTTGGCAGAATGGAAAGTGCCTACAAGACAAGTTCACAAAATTATAGCATGGCTCATTTATATAGTTTTCCATGTGCCATATCACTGAACAAAGCACCCACTCACAGATGCACAAAAGCAATTCAACTTCTCAAACATATTCAATAGCACTTATGATTTCGTATTCTTCGAGGAAAAGATACGTATTTTTTTATGAAAATTTACAAAACACTATTTTTTATGGTCTAAAACTCGAAATTTAACTATGAAAACCAACTTAAGCCAATCTTTGTTCAGCATTTCAAAGCAGCGAAAGAAATTGAAAGATCTATAAAGTCTTGACTAAATTACCCCCAAAAGAAAAAGACAATAAACTTGGAAGATGTAAAACTGGGAAAGCAAAGAAAACAAAAGAATAACGTACTCAAGAAAGAACCAAAAGTTGACGCAGAAAAGAACGAGAAATGAAACTATAACTGTGATTAATTCAGTATAAAGTGGAGTTGTACGTCGAAAGCAATCGATGAACACCAAAATCAATTCCAAACATCAAATCCGGAAAATAAAGGTATGAAAATTATCCAAATAACATCCTACCAAAATATAACTAAGTGAATTATACCCATAAGATCAAATGGATTCAATACTAGAACTATATTGACAGGAAAATTCTGCGCTATATTAAAAGAATGATTTTTATCTGTTAGTCTGAGCCTCATAACCTCTGCCAAGTCTCGGTTCTTAGAGATTCCCTCCCACCACTTGTCGGCACAATCCCCAACGTTGGCGGCCGCATCGTTCTCGGCGCCCTTCCCGGCCGCGATCCTCTCCACGGCCGCGTCGAGGTCACGCCGGAGTAGCGGCCCACCCATGATTAGGCCCATGTCAAGCGCCCGTAGGGCGTCTTTCCGTTCGCCGGCCCCGGCCCGGAGCTCCGCCACGTGGAGGCACGCCATCGCGTAGGCTTCCCGCCACGCGGGGACAACCTCGTGCCAGGGCCCGGAGTGGAGCTGCTCCCAAGCCATCTCCCGCGCCGCCTCCGCTGCCCGGAGATCGCCGGCGGCCGCCTTCTCCGCAGAGCTCACGTATGCAAATCCGCCCTCCTCCGTTATGCGCCGCAGCAGAGCGGCCCGCCGCTCTTCGTCGACCAGCCCTACCGCCGTCTCCGCGGCCTTCTCCGACCCGGGGGCGGCGCCGCCAGGTTCTTCACCCATGGAAACGACGCGAGAGGTGGACGGAAAAGCTCAAAAAGCGCAGCGGCAGATATTTTAGAACGCCGAACCGAGTTATCATCACCTCTTACCCTCCTATTAGGACGCGGCACCAACAAGTCATGTGCAGTCCTGTGAAGTTAGGTCGACACGGTCGGGGTCACCGGGTCGTGAAGGGAATCGAGACAGATATCAAGGTAGACGTGGGTATCTTATCTATCTAGTATCTCCTCCCGCTTATGGCGCTCAGACCGACGCGAGGGATCTGCTCACCGCCCACTGCCCTTGCAGGGATATATCCACATAGAAACTGAACAATTTTCCTAAATTCAATTTTAGAAATATTTTATAAATATATATAAAAGATCTCAATGACCTTTTTGGTCTGATAGAAAGATATTAAGACATTATTTATCCCTACAGTGCTCAAATATGTGCTCTTGCATCATTTCATAATTAAATGTTATTATGTTATGACAAAATACATGGATGTGGTTTGTCTTCTGACAATTATCTCTTAATGCTTGTTGGTATGATAGAAAGATATTAATACATTATTTATCTCTACAGTGGTCAAATATGTACTCTTGCATTGTTTCATAATTAGATTTTATTGCCCAGCTTTATTATGTTATGACAAAATGCATGGATGTTTGTCTTCTGACAATTAATCTCTGAATGCTTTTGTGCAACCAACAAATGGAATGAGGCAGGCTGTAAACAGTGCAATCTTCAATGGTGCCACCATTTCCTGAGTTCATCTAGCAGCTACAGTAAGATGAGAATAGATTGATATATTTCATATGATTAACTGACTCAGCTGCATCTGGCGAGGCATTTCTAGGATTTCTTTTTTTTCTTTTCTGTCAATAGTGATGTTTACTGGAATCATATAAGATAGATGCAGTAGTTCATGTTTTCTCATCTTGACCTTCATGCAGATTGACAAATAGGTTATACTACAATACTACTCTCTGATTAATTAAACCAGAAGCTACATAACATGAGGAAAGGAAGATATCTGACAGTAGAACCCTAATGACTATCAGATTTTTTTTTTGTTTGATTGGTGGCAATGGCAAATTGTGATTCGATTGGGCAGTATTCATAGATTGGTACTCAAGAGTAGACTCAGATTGTGGTTCCTATACCCCTGACATTGTTGTTTCTTCATCTGCTCCTCTATTGATATAAGCTAATCTGCATTTTTTTGTTAATTTGCATATTGATCATGCTTACATTAGCATCATATGGACACATTAATTATAAACTTATCCCACTGAGTTAGCTTACATTAGTTTTGAAATGGGTGGAATCTTTTCCCTGGTGAGTTATCTTTCCATTTTACACCATGACTTTGCAGGTCCTTTGTACAGCGTTTAAATCTTAATATAATTTTTCTTTCGGAAAAAAATTATGAACTTTCGCATGCAATTCGTGCTATATATTGTCAGTTTATAAGGAGAGCAACCTTTTCCGGTTACTACCTTAAACATTTTTTTACCACTAAGGTTTACTAATTATATATTATCTTTAGTATCTTAATTCTTATACTTTCAAAAATTATATTGGAATCTCTATATGTATAAAATTAAAATATTTAATCTCATTTTTTTTTTCGTGTTATCGATTTTGTTGACTAAAATATCATAGGATTTATCATATTGATTATGTTTTACTTCGATTTATCACTGAACATATATGGTATTTTTATCGTCGACAGATTGATGGTGTGAGGAGAAACGAAATTAAATATTTTTTTCTTTGTAGATATAGAAATCTCAATGTAACTTTTTAAATAATATGAATTGAAATATGAAAAATAATTAATTATATAAAATAATATGTAATTAGCTTTGACGGTTCGAGGTATTTCTGATAGTAAGGATGGTAAGTGAAAAGTTAACTAGCTCTCACAATCTTTTAGCTGGAGAATCAACTGCATTGGGAAGACAGTCAGTCCAACCAACCAACAATAAGAAAGGATAAAGGGAGCAAAACACTTCATCTACTAGCTCAAAGACAAGAAAAACCCTCTAGTTTTCTGGAGTTCTAACTCTAGTGAGACTCATGGATTCCTCTTGATTTCACTTTTATCAGATATATTTTGTCGTAAAAATTCCATTTTGCTAGACAACAACACATCACGAAGTGTGCTTGCAGATACCACTCAACTTTGGAGGTCGGAGATCTCATTTATCTGCATCCAAAGAAGAAAAGAAGAGTAACCTCAGTTCAGCTCTAACTCCATATAATTTCATGCCTTTAAATTTGCTTGTATGAAACCCTGAGCTTGGTTCTCTCCATTGGCCCTCGCTTGCTTCCTTGCTGGAACTGCTGTCGACAGAATAAGTGATGTAGCTATTAAGAACAAGAGACCTCTTTAAGCCACTCAATCTTCACAAAGAGGAAATCACCATGAGAGGAGTCATCCACACCGAACTCTCTTGCTGACGAGACAAGCTGAGGAAGACGGCGGTAGCACAGGATCATGAAGCTGATGATGGAGGAGTGCGACGAGTTCCAGGCCACAATTTCCTCCGGGAGGTGAGAGTTCACAGTGCGAACTTTGTCAGCCATGGTGAGGAAGTCCATGGCTAGTTGAAAAGTATTCTCTGTTTCTTTCTTGAGTGGTTCAATTGAAGGCCAACTTGCGTTGAGACTATACATGATGATCAACCGCAAGCACGAGGAACACTGGACCCTTAGAGATCAACTACTTCAGCTGTTCTTTACTTGAGGTTTGGATATTCTGACACCATGTCACATTTTGAACAACATTTATCTCTGTATTTATCTCTTCATTAATTCACTCAATACTGTCAAGATCGAAGGAGTTCCACTATTTTTCATTATTAAAAAGGAAGAAAGCAGGAGTTCTATAAGATATGAACAACACTTACTAACCACAAGAGCAATTAGTAGGCCATGTGTACTCTCTCTAAACTAACGATTGAACAAGGGATTAAACCACCCTCGTTATCAATTTGACATGACATGAACAACAAGATGTCCCCAACTCTAAGGCAGAGACATTTTATGGTGATTGATGGCTCGATGCGAAAATATACTTTAGCGATACTCCATGAAGTTATGAATAGATTGATATCTGATAAACCTGTAAAGCTTCCCATGAAGTTATGAATAGATTGATATCTGATAAACCTGTAAAGCTTCTATCTAGAAACCCACAGACGAACTTTCGAGGGGATCATTGTTGTGTACCAGTTCAGGATCCCAACATCAGTTATGACCCAGGATCAAGCTTCCCATGTTGTTCACAAGACTCCTTCGATCTGAGAGGAGAAGATAAAGATGTCCAAGATAGAGTCAGTACTCTACATGAGAGAAAAAACAAGCATCAAATCTGTCTACTTGCAAGAAATCATCTCCAATGGTTTTTGCTTCTCCTGACAAAACACCCTAACAGAAGGCAGAAAGCCACATCTTCATGCCTGACATGAATTTGTAATGTTTGAATGCAATACTAATTGAAAACTATGCCTATTAGTTGGTATTGTCATGGATGAAATCAGTAAACACATGCACTTTGCTTATTTCTGTATTTTTTATGCTTAAGATCTTCTAAGCTAAAAATCTAATGCAGTGTTTAATTCAATTAATCTCCAATCTCATGCTCAAATTCCATTGTCAAACTAGAAAACAGAACAGATACTTTTCACATGTTCTGATGACATGACATGCAACTATGCTGCTTGTCGACTGACATGGTGTGTGTGTTAAATTAGCATGGTCTAATACATTGTCGTGATAACACAGGCATCACACAATAGTAAGAGATTTTTTAAAAAATGTTACCTGTTTAGATACTTATGACAGCTTTCCTGGAGGTTGGGAGAGAGAGGTGACACCATTGAGGATGAGGAAAGGACTGTTACTGAGGAATCAACCATTCTGTCGAACTGGGAACAAATCAAGAACTCTAAAACACACCCTTTGAATGATCCAATAGCCTGGTCTTGTTTCTGTTGGTTCAGCTCAATCGGACCAAATCAGCTACTAAACCCTACATTAGACAAAGGAAGAAGAGAGAACAATTTTATCTGTTAAGCTAGCATTGCCCAAATTGAAGCTTTTGGCTGAAAATACTTCATGCTTTGTTATGAAATTTCCATTTTTGTTGGTAAACATATACCCACAAGTATAAAGTTCATAAACTAAATATTTTATGGGGGATGTTCATACAATCCACGCAACGAAGATTTTACTTCACAGTTTTTATGTTAGATTTATTCAATTCTCTAACATTTTTTTATCAATTCTATATCTCAATTCGCATGATACTACTGGCCACTACTTTTTGTTAAAAGTATTGCAGATTAAAGCCATAAGTATCCAATCACCGCAAGCAAAGAAAACAGAAAGCACATCATACACACACCTAGAAAAACTTCATTACTTGTAAGGCAGGTCTTGGTAAACAATGTGCGACCTTGGTGATCAAAGTTAGCAGAGAAGATTGACGATAACAGCAAACCCCATGACAATAATCTTACTCATGTTCCCAAATACTCCATTAGGTCATCATCATGCAGTATGTCACCAAGATCAGGAATTGAGGTTGGGCTGCTGATCCCAATAAAATCTAGTGGCAGTCCGAACGAATTGCCCACAAACTTATCTTGTTCAGTGTAGAATGGTTCATCTATGAATAAATGCATGTCTCCAAAACCTGTATGTGAATTCACATTTGGTGTTGTCAAATAGTCATAAGAATTATTCTGAACAGGATTACCGCTATCGTCAGACCTTATTCCATGACTAGTGACAGAGATAGGGTGCTGTTGCTTATCTTGCAAGATACTGAGGCCCCCTGATGAGTTATAAATTTCACAGTTGGCCCCATTATCAATTGCGGCAGCATACTGCAACTCATTATTCACAACACCTGGGAACACTAATGGTTGGTCACCAACACCCATGTTTTCTGTAGCAACATTGACAGAATGCAAGCTTTCAAGGTTGCTAATCCCAGATTGCAGTGCAAGGCATTCGCTTCGAAGATCTCTCTCTTGATGCTTCGGATTTGGATTCAAATAGGTCTTGTTATGAACACTTGGTGTGTGACGGATCAACCTCGAGATGTTTGTGCCATTCATATCTGGTCTAGCATTTGTCGTTTCCCCTCGTATGTGCTCATTCTGAGTTGGAGCTGTCTGTTTGTCAGAAGATACAGCACTTACTCGAGGTCTTTTTCTCTTTGGCCGTTCACTTGTTTGCTCTTTGATTTGACCAAGTTGGTTGATAATTTCAGTTGGTCTATCCTCCTTTGAAGTAGATGCTATATTTTCTGCACAATCTTGTGTCTGGACCAGCAGATTTTCCTCACCATCTCTGCACGAAATTGATCCACGAGCATCTGCACGGCCATCGACGTCATATTCATCACTACTGCTGTTTGCCTCCTCCCTATGCTCCCCATGACCACTATGCTGAGTTACATCAGACATCCCATTATCGCTACTAAGCTGATTGATAATCATTTCTTCTTTATTCAGAATTCCCAACCAAATGGAGCTCTCTTTGGCACTCATCTTATCTTGCAAACATTTTGACTTCCGTACATGGGTTTTGATCTTTCCAATATTGGGAGACATGTGTTTAATCACACCTGTTAGTACCCCAACTTTCCACACCTTCTTGAGATCATGTGGCTTCTTATATGGCGGGGAATGACCCTTTGGTAAGTCCAAACCTATCCACCAGTTTTCATTTCCAGATGGCCACCAAGGCGGGGGAACACCCTTCTCCAATGGGTATTTACGTTGTGGTGGGTTACAGTGTTGCATCAATGATGATAAAAGAGATCCTAGTGTAGCATCCTGGAGATCCATAAGACTATGATGACTTTTGCTACCACCGTTCTGTGTGTTCCGGGCCGCAAAGTTCTCTGCCTCGTATTTAGCAATGGCAGCAGGCCCATTCTTATCAAACTTCACCTTCTCCTTCCACCAAGCTCTTATGTTATCTGAAGCACCACTCACAGGCTTCCCCTTCTCTGGAATAATTCCATAAACAAACCCACGGACATTACACACCTCCATCAACTTCAGCATGTACTTGAGAATCCCATCTTGTGCCCTGGACATCTTTTTTCTAAGAGCCTGATCAGATATTTGCCTTGGCTTAGATATTTCGGAAGCTGCCCGTTGAGCATCAAGCTTTTCCCTTTCCTTGAGTCTCTTAAGTTTGACTCTATCTTTCCACATTCTTCTCGCCAACTCATTGGGTTCAATTTCTTCATCGGAGACATCATTTTCGTTAAGATTATCATACTTAGCACCATCCACCTCGAAATCTAAAGCATCATCACCTAAGTCCTGAGCTATCATTGTCATATGATCCATGATTTAGACGGACATTTTAAGCCACTAAACTTGGAGACCCTTCTTATCGATGCTCATAGCCTCATACAAAGCAGATTCAGAAAGTGTCTGGGATTTATTCCAACAAAAGTAAGTTAACAAAACAAAGTTTTAAAGAAGAATTGGACGAAGAGCAAATCAGATTTTTCCCACCAAAAGAAAATAATTAAAATAGACCTCAAGTAGTATTCAACAATTCAGAAGATCAGATTTTCCACCAATATAACATAGCACCACAAGCTACCTTCCAATACTAAAATAACCCCAACGAAAGCAAGTTACAAAAACTCAATAAAAAATTGGTACAACATAAGCATCATTAACAAAAAAAAAAAAATCCCATGATTACCGAACATTTTAAATCCATTTTGAGGAATCCCCTCAATTTGAGTTAACATCAAGCAGCTTTTTCAATATGCATAATTAATGCCCAAACCCTCCTATCCTTAAGGTCAACCTTCAACATAAATCTAAGAAGAACCTAAACATATTCCCAAAATCCCCTCCTTCTCAATCATTCCCAAATCCTATGTAACTCCTACCACGATTAGACCTCAGACTCCATAAAATTCGCCGGTTCCATTTAACCCAAAACAAAATGGGTAGCAAAAAACAAGCCTTTCCATTTATTTCTGAAAACAGAACCACCAGATTATGCTTCCTTCACAACCAAAACGAACAAAGCACTTTGCTCAAAGGCAAAAAGGGAAACCAACCAAATTCCGGTTTTTCCATTGGGACAAAAAGATATGACCGTAATTACCTTTGAAAAAAACACAATTTTACGACCAAGTTACCAATGAACGCCACAAATCAAACCGAGATGCAGTAAAATAAAAGGAAGAAACTGTTACCAGGAAGAACCAAGCGATTTACCGGATTGGAGCTAAAGACGGATGTACGTTAGTTCGGGTTTCTAAGGAAATTGGGTCCCGCTCGTCGGTTCCCGTCGCCGACTTCTTCTTCTTCTTGCCCTTTTGGGAGGCGATGGTTAAGAAAGGAAAGGAGAGGCGGAGAGCAGACCAAGACGACAGCGAGGATCCTCTTGCGGGGCGGTGACAGCGACAGGAGGATCAAGTTGGATTTCGACCAAAAGCGGCACGCAGTTGGGTTTCATTCGTATTCTCGAGCCCACCAAAGCCTTATCCCTTTTTGCCGATTCGTCCTCCCTTCTCACGACATCTTCGTCCCATTTCAAGACGTGTGATTGGACATTTAGGAGGAACCCACTTTGGGGTCACCTCTTCGTGCGGTCGTGACACAGGTACATATGATGGAACAGTAACCCGTAGAAAATTGGGTAAATTCCAAAAAAAGCAAAGTTATTATTATTATTATTATTATTTTATTTTATTTTTTTAAAATAAAAGATTACCTCCGACCTCACCCTATCGCCAACGTCTCAAAATGCAATGCACCCCCTCATCTTCATCCCACCATATAATGCATGTGTGGTGTATCACTCATCATCATGATTATACTCTCGCTCTCGTTTGTTACTATTTAGACGATGAAAATACGAAAAGAGATGATGACATTGGTGCTGGTGAAGCTAGCCGAGATAAGAAATTACTACCAGTGGTGTATAAGGAGGTTGGGATTGCCCTGGACACCACCTTGATTGTCTTTACACCTGTCATCCTCTTTCACTCTACTGTATAGATGTATAATTATCCTCTTACACCTTATATGTCTATACAATAAAATCAAAACTATATTGTCGCTCTCAATAATGAGATATGAGAGTGAGGGTAAAAAATATGCTACATGATGAAATAAATATCATGGACGAAGATGACCACGATGGGATGATAAGATGAAAGTGATAATCGATGGAACAAAAACTAAGAGTACTCTCATCTTTTAGAAAATAATGGACATCACATTAAAATAAACGAAAAAGAAGTCTTCTTTGAGGAAAAAAAAAGTTTTCTGAAATTTACCATAATAAATTTATAACAAAACTTTCCACTAAAACATTTACTATTATATTAAGTAGGATCAACTTTAAGCCACCTTTGGATAGAGAGGATGGTCAAAATGAACAAGTAAGAAAAGTTTATTTATAAAACTTTCTTTTTATTTTATAGTGTGATAATAAAATAAAATCAATAAAAATATCTATTAGACTAACTTATCAAATATTAGGGTTTGAAGTATTATCTGATATATTTTATATCATAAACATTAGTTTGTACTAAATCCTCATATCAAACGGTTGACAACTTAGAACTTCATTCAATATATTTTTTACAAAAATCTCATCCGATATATTTTTGAAGATATCAATTAACCTAGCTGATAAATATTTTGATAATTTATTACAAAAAATTAAGTTCAAATCTCATCTTGATCATTTATTTATCTTTAAAAAATATAAAAAATACTTTTATTTATTATCCTTCTTTTTATTCTTGATGCACTTAGATGTGGAACAGAGTCAGCACAACTGGGTGGATTCACATCACACACACAAGGAGCACAATTGGGTGGCTTCGTCAGATATGCTCACCCAGAGTCAGCAAAGATGGCGGAGAGCATCACACAGGAGAGTGGATTCATCAGATTTAGCACCCCAAGGAGGAGCACAACTGGGTGGCTTCAACCAATAACATGACTCTGCACCCGAGCATCATTCCATAGGTTTCAATATGCTCCATTGATAAAGTTCTTCTTGGCCAGAAAAGACCGGCAAATTGGCCCATCGTCACTTCCAACTCCACGCATTCCAGGACAGGTTAACGAACGCTCTGCGTTATAGCAGTTCTGAATCTAACTCAATACTACTGCATACATACCATAGGGAGTGTCACAATCTTTCCCGTTAAAATGCTTGATATGCTTAAGGTCCCAAATGCAATCATTAATCAGATACTTATAATCCAATTCATGTGAGTATTATAATCTTTTCCACTCAAGAGAACATGATATCCTCATCAACATTCAAATTATATTTCCAGAATCAAATCCTAGTGTGGCTCAAATATAATTTAAAATTAAACTTTAGCATAGATCTAGTGTTATTGTGACTTCTATGTCCGATGCCAATCCGATATCATTCATCATAATTAATTTTATGAATCTATTGACTTCATGAGTTCGAAACTATATGAACTAAAATGCTCTAAGTCCTAGTTAATATTTATAAATTCATCGAGGGCTAATAGACCAATTATCTTATTCCATTTCTGTTGGGACTATTACAAAGATGATGATATAATTTTTGTCTTCTTTTTGCATCTATAAATTGCAGTAATGTGATATCCACCATTTATAGTCATATATCTTAATCATTCTTCAAAGAAGAAGAAGTTACAGGTTTAGGGAAGATTCTTCTCATATCTGACCAACTAGCTTTAGTCTTACATGCAATGACATTGATGGTGTCATATCTGAAGCAGCAGCATGTTCATTCATATGTTTATCAGATAACTCTTTTGGTTGATTTTAGCATCATTTTCTATTTAAAAAAATTTCTAACAATTATTCGTTGGCAATATTTGATTCGAGGAAAAAAGATGTGAGAAAATTTAACGTTAAGATTTTTTTAAAACCTTTAACCTAAAATCTATCTCTATCATCAAAATTATCGTACACATGAGTGATTGTGTTTTTTCGATGATGTCTTAATCAATCCGACTCGATCCTTGATCATGTGTATAAGAGTCTAAAAATAAATAAGAAGTGACTCGACATTTATTGATGTGCTAATGCAAAAAGATCAAAATCAAATGCAGGGTTCGAATTAAGATTGAAATATAAAATAGAATTATGAGTGAACAGTAATGAATTAATAAAATATAGATAGAATATTTTCTTTTGGACTATTGGGCTTAAATTAACAAACCTTTATAGTAAACTGAGCCCAAAGAATATTTTAAAATATAGGTAGAATATTCTCTCCCTGTGCTGAGTTGGTAGCTATAATTGGGGGGTTTTAATTCTCCTCCTGTCAGGGAACAATCACTGCCAAAAGGAAAACTTCATGAACCTTTTGACATTGTAAACATGGAAAAGAAATGCAACAGAGATGAAAATATTGAGGGGAAAAAGATAGGAGATACTGAGAAGTTGATGATCCACTTGGAGGTGTGTCAAATCTTATCAACCTTTGTCATGCTTATACAATGAGCAGAATTTATACCATCCCCATAAGTCCACTGCGTCTCTCAAACCCTCACAGCAAAAGAACATCTACGAACACAAAAGAATAAACATCCATTTTTACCGTGTAGACTTCCCCACCGAAGATTTGTTGTTGGCGTGTGTGTGTGTGTTTTGTGTGAGATCTGGTTTGGTCTCCTGCCAAAATCTTGCCTTCATACCAAGCTTTAATGCCGTGGTGATCGGGAAAAGAAACGCAAGCAAGCATCTTGGTGAAGCAGCAGCAGCACAAGCCATTTGGCCTGGCTCGCTATAGTATCGACCTCATGCTCGTGCCATTACACATGCACTCCGGCACCGGGTAGGCGGTGACGTCCTTGCCGACCTTGTGGTCGGTCCTGAGCTCAGGTTGGCCCAGCGATCCCTGATGCAGCTCCTTCACGATCCGATTGAACTCCGACTCCGGCAAGGAGGTGTCGAGGAAATAGGGGATCATCTGCCGCTTGTTCGGCGTGATGAACTTCTTGTGCCCGGCGAAAGCTCGGTGCCCGCGCATCAGGTGGCCCATGTTCCCGCCGTGGGAGGCCATGAAGACGTCGCTCTGCTCGCAGACGATGTAGTCGATGGCAGCTAGAAGAGACGACCTGTTAGCGAACTGTTCCAGTTCACCCGGCAGAGTAAGGCTCTCTTTGTTGTAGAGATTGGGGAATTCGTAGAGAAGCGGCAGCAGTGCCTCTCGCCCGCCGAAGGGTTCCCCTCCTGCCCAGTAAATTCGTGCGTCCCTCGGCGCTTCGAGTGCTTTGAGCAGTCTGTGGATTCATTACCATCGCTGAGTTGTCTGCAAGATGCAGAGAAGAGGGATGATGTAAAAGGTACCTGGTGACTTCCATGGCGGTCAAGGGGCAAAGGCCGGCGAGTCTGCGCTCCTGGTACGTCATGTTGGACCTTCCGGTGAGGAGCTTCGGCCGGAGCTTCCTCTGTTCTTGGATGACCTCGTCGTGGTCGGGGCTTAGACCGGGAAGGCAACCGGTTCGCACCCACACGTCCTTTTCCAGACGCAGGTGTAGAGCGAGATATGGACCTTTGCTTCTCATCCTCATTGCGAGCTTGTTGCCCAGCTCTTGGATCGGAGCTGCGAACCTCAGCGCACGGAACGCGACCTGGTCGATTTGGGACGCACAAGTCAACTCCGGCTTCCAGTCAAAAGTCTTCTGATAGAACGCAAGGAAACTGGCGAGGTGCTGTGGTTACCTTGCAGCGAAGCTTTTGGAGATCAGGTGGGAGGTCCTTGGAAAGCCTGGAATCCAAACCTCTTAGAAGCAAAACACCTTCTCTGTTTAGCTTCATGAAAAATCAACGACGAAAAGGAACGAAGTAAGAACTCAGAATCAAGACAGATCATAAATGAACAATCTAAAGAGCTGCTAATATTTCGCTAGATTACAAGAAAACAGATAATAAATGAGAGGAATGCCGCGTTCGATACATTTTTCGTGGGAATTAGAAGGGAAAACTAAAGATCAAACGACAAATGAATGTTCAAAAGACAGGGACTCACTCGCTTCATGTATCTCGATCGAATCCAGTCAGGGGAGACATGAAGGGGTGTTTCCCTCTCCTGGACCGGCCTCGTCATGATATGTGTCGACGGCAGCGACGACACCACCTTAACATCCTCGGCGAGAACGCTTTTGAAATGCTCCAAGTCGAATACATCAGAGAACTCGCTGCCCATAAATGAAACCAATCTAAGTTTTGGATGTAGTGCTCCAGAAATATGGAGGAAAAAGGTGACATTTTGTTTGCCTGGATTTGTGTTTGGATAAGAGAGAGAAGTCATTGAAGTCAAGATGAGAAATCGAGGGAGATTTCTGCATGGGAACGAGGAATTGGGACGCAAGATGGCACCTTTCGTCGCCCCAGATGACGTTGACCTGGAGGACGGGGACGACCAGGGCGGCGCCGAGAATCCGAGCAATGACTACCGCGTCAACGATCTGGTTCCGCTGCTGGTTGAGCCCGCCGGAGACGACCACCAGGAGGTACTTCTTCCGGCGGCCGGCCCGCGCCGCCGCCTCGCCTTCCGCCCGGTACTGCTTGCGGAACTTGAGACATGGCACGTACCCCATCCCGTCCGGCTGTCGCCAGAACTCCCCCCGCGCCTCCACCCCTCCACCGACGCCGAGCGCGAGCTCCTCCGTCGAATCTGCCGTCTCCGCCGTAGAAAGCGGCCCGCGAATGAGGTGGGGGCAGGGGAGGAGCGGGTCGAGGTCGTGCCAGACCCTCAATGTGCCGACTCCCGCGAAGAGGAAGAGCAGCAGGAGGAGGAACTTGGTGCTGCGGGCGAGGAGGCGGTGGCCGGTCCGAGAGACCTTCTTGGGCGGGGAGATGAGGAGGCTGTGAAGCGAGGTGGAGGAGAGCGAGTGGATAATCTGCGACGGCACCGCAATATACGACAACCGCCTTCCATTCGGCCTCGTCGCCATCTCTTCCTCTCCTTCCTCTTCGACTCTTCTTCCGCTCCTCTTCTTCTTCGTCATCAACTCTCCCCCTCCTCTGTTACGTTGTTGTAGTAAAAAGGGACACGTTACTTTCCAATAATGAAGGGGTAAAGAAACGTGGGGGGCGGCGGGAAAGGGTAATCACGATCAAGTTCAAGTGATCACGATTATTACAGAAACGTGGCTCCCACTACCTCCCCATTAAATGACCAAAACGCCGTTCCGTTAATCCGCTCGTGAGTGAAGGGTAGTTTCGTCATAGTAAAAATTGTGAACCCTGAGACGTGTCGAGATAAGAGTGGCCAGCTTTCCAAAAGCCAATCCGGCACGTGCCTGCTACGCGTTCCACACTTGGGTGTCGGTCCTGCGGCAAAACACGTGGAAGCGCTGTTGCGAGCGTGGGGCCGGTCCAGCTAATGGCCAGCTGGACCAATAGTTGGAGCCTCAACTCACACTACGTATCAACCGACGCAACGCGATGCTTGCAGACTCTCACGTGGAGAGAAGACGACCTGTAAAAGAGTCCAGCAGTGGCAATCTGCGGAATTGCTCAGCGGCGAAGACAATACAAAAGCTTCGATAAGGTGAAAACAATGGCAATGGGAGGGCGGGGTTGAATTATGTAGCTCCATTATTACAGGTCACGGGTGGATAAGAGAAGCAGCCGTAGCTCAATCATTGATTTGGTAGCACACATGGGATTAATCGATTGGGAGTAGCAGAGGAGGCAGACGACGATGCCAGTAGAGGTGGAGACAGAGGTGGGGCACGCAGATGCAGCCATGGAGAACATGGGTTGGTGTGCGACTACAGCTCTTCATTTTGTGTCACATTAATGAACTCGGAGGGATTAAATTATAAGACGTGATGAGATTTTGGGTTGGAATCTTTGAATTAATGAAAAGTTATTGCAAGTCTATCAATACAGTGTTTGAAATAGTATAATTACTCTTATAAATTCTATAGATCATATAGATACACGTATTTCTCTCGTTAATATAATGGATGTCTCCGAAGACTTTATTTTGATTGAAATTTATTAGATCTGATCCTTTTTTTTTTTCAATCTTATTATATTTGAAGTTAGGAAAAAGTTATGAAAAAATCGGTCTTAAAATAAATTATAATTTAAAAGATTAATCCGAAGTTCGACTAAGAGAGATATTCACTTATAAAACATCGAGACGATTTATTTAAAGGTATAATTTTATTCGTGTCTAATAAAGATTTAATTAACTAATTATATTTAAATGATTTGTATGTGGAATAAGATCTTTTTGACATTAAGTCAAATTAAATTCTTATGAAAATAAATTATCATTCAAATTAAATTCATATAATAAAGAAGATAATAAGACATAGCATAGAGATCCTTGTTTCTTTATATAATTATCATTGATTATCAAGTTTTAAGTGTATTAATAAAAATATTTTCTTAATATATCATACTAACTCAACAGTCCATTTATCATATGGATATTTCCTTAATGAGTGAGTTTTATGCCTAGAGTTTTGATTGACAGTGAATAATTATTGGCTATGTTGAGTTGAGGAGATATTTAAAGCTCTCAAACATTATTAGGATTATAAAAATCATAATGCCTTAATGTTTTAATTTATGTTATTAAAGAATATTAAAAAGCTACTATTTATTATTGCCTTGCATATATTCTTAATCTAATGGATGGAGTGGCTCAAAGATGGAGGCATAATGTTTCATGCTACTACTGGGATGTAAACCACAAGCCTAAAATCCTTCTTTGCCAACAAGAAGCATCAGTTACTGCTACAGTACCAAGGAATTGTTGATGGCATCCAAAGGTGGTTTACCAGTGCTTATCAAAAGTTGGTGAGAGGTAGGCATCAGGGGACCTGTCCCTCCATAAATGACTCTCATCTCTCACAAGTAAGAAAACAAGGAGGAAAAAAGATGGTCTTTGGTGCATCACTAGGTCAACTTCCCTTGGAATGTGATGGAGGGCAGCTCATATGACACACAAGTTTTCAATGCCATGAAGTGATGGCCCATCTCCCAATAAACATGCAGAACTTTGTCTATGCATCAAACAAAAGATGCTGTGAGCTGCTTTTACTTTGCTTGTCCTCCTCCTTCAACCTTGATGAAGGATGATGAGGATGCACCTTCAAAGCTGAGTAAATGCTGCAGTACATGAGATGAAAGCAAAAGAGTTGCAGCCTTTTAATAGTGTCATTTGACTACCCATAATCTTACTTGGAATTGCAGTGTAGCTTTTCCTCATTCCTAAACAACCATCAAGGGAGCTGCCCATGGTTGCATGTTCTCTTCCAAGTTGTTCAAGCAATCCTACACCTCTCTCTCTCTCTCTCTCTCTCTCTATATATATATATATATATATATATATATACATACATACATACATACATACATAAACTAATGCATTGAGTTGTATGTGCTTGTAAGTTGATCTTCTTTCATTGTTGGAATGGCAGAATCAGATTAGTTGGAGATGACTGTATCCTTCATCATTTAGCCAAATAAATATCCTTAATTAGTTTGCAGATATAGGAGTTTACTTCAGTCATACTTAATTCAACATGGCTCCCACTACCAACAGTTGACATATACCTTCTTGAAGGTAGTTGAAACTAGAGACATCTGAGAGAATTGGATCATGCAATTGCTTGAAGTATTTTGCAGAATCATGGCAATTGAAGTGGCAAACACAATGGATAATTTCATTAGATGAAAAATTGCAATTTCTTTTTTGAAGTTTTGATGAGCAGATGATAGAATTCAATGCCATTGATGAGGAGGAAACCGACGACCAGGATTCACAAAGCATCAATGCAGCTTGAGGAAGAAAACTCTGAAATGACTAAAAGACTAATGAGTTCAGTCACAGATAGCTAAAGCTTTTGGATTCATTAGTGTTTGAATGATGAATTTGTTTCTTTACTAGCTTGACTCACTTCCCATGATTTCTATCCTAATAGGAGGGAGATGAAGCATGTCATTGGCATTGGATTTTAGTGGTTCCTGGAGAGAGAGAGAGAGAGAGAGAGAGAGAGAGAGAGAGAGAGAGAGGGACCAGCTTACACATTAATAATGTTTGGGCACAGAAGAAAACAACAAGATGTGCTGAACCATACAATGTATTGGAATCTCTCTCCCCTTCTCTTCTGGTTAGAATATGTTCAGTACCTGGACTGGCATTGAACAAGTTCCATCCATCATCTGTTGGTCTCACCTCAGCCCTTCCTTGAGAACTGGTAGCTGGTCAAATCAAACAAGGTCACATACATGATTGATATGGCACAACAACAGCAGCATGTTTGTTTTTTGTTAGATTCAGCTATCAAATATGAGAAAGAGATGATGATGGTGGTGCCACATTGACCATATAAAAAGTTGTATGATTTGGCCAATTATGCAAGCTGGCTTTTCCTACTTTCTTTGACCATGTTCTATATGGACATTTAGTGTACTCCCTACTTTCTACTTGATATCACATGTTATTGCCTCTATTGCATGAGGCTACTCAATCACCAGAATTAGCTAAAGGCAAGTACAACAATGGCTGTCCTTGGCCGGAGATCACTTTCCATAGACCAAGAAGCAGAAGGAAATAATGCTTGAGCAACCAACGGGTACACTGGATTTGGATCTCATTAGTGCCTTTCTACTAATTTAATGCTTTCAATATTTCTCTACACCTCACTCTCAATAGAAATTACATGTCTCCACAGCTTTCCTTGAAGCAGGGAGCAGAAACATGCATGTATAAAGATGTCATACTAGCAACTCTGAATCTTGCTGGATTAAACTTGTCATAAAACATGGGCTGATATGATCACAATGAGGCTCACAAAGATGACATCAAACTAATCATGAACCAACTTGTGTTAGGATTCACAGAATTCTTCTTCATTAGCAATACAAAGCAGTACCATGACCACAGGATTCAGGAAACTTTCCTGGCAAACTTGCATACAAACAGCATGGTCTCCACAAAACCATCTCATCTTCTTCACATTTGCAAACATCAAAATCCTGGTGTCACTCGAATGCACACCAAATTCTGTTGAGAGCTTGCACCATTATTTTTCATCAGCAGCAGAAGAAGTGAACACTTAAATATTATCAAAATAATGTTTCACTTGAAGCACCATGTATTTCTATCATCATCTTTGAAATGAAATTGAGCATTTACTGTCATAGTCTGAAAGCTAATGGCTGAAAATTAGGCTGACAGAATCAGAGGATGTAGCAGAGTATAACCTTTTTCCTGCTAATGATTGTAAATTAGATGGCTAAAACACCATGGAAGATTAGATGGGTTGTCCATGAGCAGTCATTTGCAGAACTACTGTTAGGAAGAAGCTTTTACCTGTTAAAAAACTTGAATTGCACTGTCAATCCAAATTCATCTTGATAACATGTCTTCAACAGTTCCTAACATCACCTACAACATACAATAGATACTAGCAAAAGGACATCACAACATTACTGATGCTTCTCCGTAGCATAGGTTTCATACATACAGATAAAAGAGTTGAGATCCATAAGATCTTTAGAAATAGAACTGATATTCAGAAAGTCTTTGACTTCATGATGCTGGTCATCCTTCCATGCCATATAACTATGATTGCAGCAAATTGATCATGAGGTCTAAAGAGACCATTGCATGCCAGGACCTGAATGGTCATATGCCCTATCTGAACCATGGTCAAGGCAGTGTCCATTTTCCTGCGGAGCAAACTCTACTTGACCTGTAAAATGAGCATCACTGACGTTGGTTGTCCCTCCTGCCAATCCCATTTCATGCTGGATTTCATGTGAGCTAATCCTGGCTCCATGACCTCTGGTTCCCCATGAGCTGTTGAAGTAATTGCTGGGAATGACTGAATGGGTTGTTGGCTGGCCATCAAAGGTGCTGCTTGCTGGGATTACCGGAGAACGGTTTCCAGCAGAGTTGCTGCTCCACGGATCAGTTGACAGAAGAGAGAGAGCACAGCTCGAGTCAGAGACTCCTGCAAGACGTTCACCAGGTGGAAGTTCCATGGGGGAACAGAAGGCCCCCACCGGAGGTCCCTGAAAGCAGGGATGAGTAGCATGCAGTGCAGCTGCATGGGATGGAGCATCTAAGACACCATGCCATTCATTATTAGCCATCCGATCACCAGTCCTTGCAGTTGGCCAAACATCCCTTGCAGCACATGAGAAATTTGGGTAACTAAAGTCCACTAGAAAGCTTCTGAATCTACTAGGGTCTTCTGTAGGCAAAGCATATTAGCATGACAATAAAATGCAGCATATTAGACAGCTGCAAGAAGGAAAATGTAAATGCAACAACAATAAGATGCTTCTGACCATGGAAGGATGATGCAATGCGGCCATAGCGTGTTCCAAATGGCCCAGGAGGTGGCTTCCTTCGACGCTCATTATGTCCTGCAAGACGTCGGCGACAACTGCGTTTTCCTTGGTCAAATTCAGGTAGCTGATGAAACCTGTGATTATGTAGCCATGTCAAAACAAACATCATTTATCAAACTTCCCAGTCAGCAACGTGTATATTATGTGCCAAAAGATATGTTGAAAGCACCAGAACATGGATATCACCAGCTGTTATGATTACCAACATCTTCATTCTCCTATTAATACAGACAGGCCATAAGCACAGCTCACCATGGAGCTTCTGGAAGAATTACATCTTATTATTGACCTCATGTCAAGCTTCCCAAACATATCTTATTTTTGGAAATCGCACTTGGTATTTGTTATGAAAGGGAATGATCAGGGACGATCTCAACAACACTCAACCAGACTGGCCGACCCCTATTGAAGGGCCTCTTGAAACCTCAACGTCCTATTTGGCTAGGCAAAGCCCATATCATAGTAGCCCACTGAGCTCAATCCCAATCTTACTAGGACTAGACTAGAGTAGCCCTCACTGAAATAGGGGCAGCCACAAGAAGAGGGTGGCACCAACTCCTAATAGGAGTAGGACTCTCATGTTGCAGCCCTAAAAATGTGCCTTTAGGACCCTCCAAGCCCTAACCTAGCTAGGACTCCACCCCTTCCTCAAGGGAGGAAAGCCCCATCTAAAGCAATCCCCAAAAGCATCCAAGTTGTGTCCCCTCTAGAAAAGCCAATCGACCCTAGGTTGAGAGGAGAGGAGAGGAGAGGAGAGAAAGAGAGAAAGAGGTTTGCAAGTTCTATAGCTCTTCTTACTGCCTACAACCACCTTACCGCAAAGATCTTTTCCAACTTGCTGTCAACCTTAATAGCTTCCAAGGAGGCCTTTGGCAACAACAAGAAGAAGACCAAACAAAAGGCAGCCAATAAGTAGCCCCAGCCGGTCCTAACCTTTCAGCTTGCGTCGAGAGCCAAAAGAAGAGGAATTCAAAAAAGGATTCTACCATCCAGCCGCAACCCCCTCTACCTTAAGTTCGAACAGCCTAAATTCTACATCAAAGCTTTGTCCAGTTGCTGTGAGAAGTCCCAAAACCCTACTGCTCGCTGTCCAAACCTCAGGAGGTTTCAGTGGCAAGAGTGAAGGAGACCGAAACCGATAGCAATAGGCAATCTGCCGAGAGCACTCAAGCGATGGCCAAAGACAACCTACATTCTTATACATCTATAAGTCTTCTATTACACTTTTTATTCGGTTGCTTTAAGTCTTATAATTAGCACTTTAACTTCACAAGCAATGTAGGTTGTTTTCTTTCGGCTTTACACTTGTTTCCTAGCAATAATTCTCACCTCTGTCAAAATTTTCATCCAAAAGGTGATAACGAGTTGACGGATTGTTAGACCCAAACCCCATGTGAATAAGGGAATATAGAAAATTCTCTCTCATTGTTAGTGGTGGTTTGCTGATCAATGACAGAGAAGAGATTATTTATTATGGATCATATAACACCAAAGCCTCTCTGCATGCCACATTAATGTGACGCACACTGAAACACTCAGCATTTGAGATTAACAGAGGTTCATCTAATCTGGCAATCTAATGGAAAGTTAATGATCAAGGATAAAAAGGTTGATCAATTCCATTTAAATGTACATGCTTCATGCAGTAAAATTAATAGTTGAACAACATGCTATGAAATGGATTACCTTTATGGTGGTATTCTACTAAATGGATATTGTTACTGGGTCAATACAAAACAAGTAACATAACTAGTTTACGGCCAAAGATTCTTAGTTGAGTGTTCAAGTAGGGTCAAAACATTTTTAGTGCAAAATTTGGGACAACACCAATCATATAGAGAAAAATAGAAAATGTACACATTGCAGCCATCAATGTGCTTAGGAATCAACCAACAGGACAGATCACTTGATAGGTATTATTTCGACAAGAGGTGCCACTATTATCATAATATTAGATGTTAATATGGACAAGAAGATTCTTGTAGAGGCTAATTATCCTAGAGATCCTAGGATGAGGAAACAAGTCACATGATTATCAATAATTAGATGCCTCATTTAGATATTAAGAATGAGTCCGTAAGATATTCCACAGTTTAATAATTGTTCATGGTGGATAGTATCAATATACATTGTTATGTATTCAAAATGTAAAAGCTACTTATTTCAGCACAAGTCAACACTTTTAGTACTGCACTCACCACATTGTTTAATTTGACTACTATAATGATGACTCTTTCCCAACTCATGAAAGCTTTAGGCAAAAGGAAAATGATACTTATGCTAAGGACTCCAATACAAATTATCAGAAGAGCCTCAAGCAAAACCAAATGAATTATCTGCTGCCACAATTTTCTTCCCATCTATACCACCGGCATCTTACCAGTTTAAATATCTTCTCTGCCTGAGGGATTCATTCTCCTGCTGGATATGCTACAAAGTACAAACTAGGACATGAGCCACTCACTCTAAAGTGTCATTGATACAGATCTGCGTCAATACTATAACTGTGCTTCATAAATATTAGACTTAAATAAACCGAATGGGAAATTATGACAAGTTCGAGGGAAATAAGGAAGCAAATAAAAGAAAACTCAATATCGAGCAAGCAGTCTAGGTGACAAACATCAATAGGATACAAGGTAAGAGAGGATTCCCTGGTTAAATATCAGAGAACATTGAATGTGTAGCAAACTTTTGTCACGAGATTGATAAATGCAGCCACATACATATTGTCTAGAAAGATCTTTCCTAAGTCAGAGGTGGACACTAAAAGAGTACACATGCAGAGAAAAGGTTCATAAATTTGCTTTACAACAACTTCATATATGAAGCAAAATATGTTTGGTGTCCCAGATCATGGGAAAAAAACAGAGAAGTTAATTTGGACTTTGGAGATTGACTTTGACAGTAGGAGATTAGAAGTTAATTAGTATTAGGAGAGGTTTTGTCTTTTGAAAGAAACTCTGAAAGGGGTATTTATACTTATATGAAAGCCATAGGAATTTGTAACTTAAATATCTGACTACCACATGCTAACAAGTTGATATAAGGTGAATGGAAGAGCCAAACATTGTAACAGTAAATTGAAAGAGAAAAGAAGATGTGAGAGAGAGATTGTGTGTGTGTGTGTGTGTGTGTGTGTGAGAGAGAGAGAGAGAGAGAGAGAGAGAGAGAGAGAGAGAGAGAGAGAGAGAGAAGAGAAGAGAAGAGAAAGGAAAAGAAAAAAGTTTAATTTTGAGCTGTAATTATATGTTAAATTATATTGTGAATTTGACCTAACCACATAATCCTTTGCAGATTTATCCCCAAAGAATAGGATGAAAACACCCAATAGACATACTCTTTTTACTTGCAGCTCTAGGCATGAAAAATATGTAAAAACAGGAGAAATTAAAAAAGATTTATATTCACAGTAGAATAGGACCACCACCAGGAAAAAGGAGAAACCATCCATAAAGAAAGTGAAAGATAAGATCAGGATATAGTCTCAAGAAAAAGAAGTGAAAGAATCCTGTCTTCTTAAAGTCCATCCATAACATAAGACTTAATTTTAATATAGTAAATGACATAAAATAGGATTGAAGATATAACCATCCAAGAGAATAATAACATCCATGTCAAAATCTGAATGAATATTCTCCAGCAGTCTAAATAGCAAGGCCTACATGGTATATGATGTTACGTCTACTCTACTATATAGGTGCTCAATCTGAGATTACTTTTGGCAAGAGAAGACCCAATAAATTCAAGAAGGCAATCATCTATGCTACAGCTGGACTAAATTGAGGTTTAGTTTATCCAAGAATCAATCACATTCAACCAGATGCTGAAAACAAACAGTAAGAACCTGCAAATTACATGGATGTGTCTTAGTATGTGCATGGACTGCTCGGATTGAAAGGAACTGCCGAAGATTCCATCACTGACACATTATAACAGAGAATCTATTCAGAGAATTTACTAGTACAGAAGACCTAGGCAAATGGACTTGCATGCCACTGTCCCATCACATTATTGGGACAGTCCTACCATCAATATGATCTTACACCACCTAGTTATACTTGACCCTCTTGTACAAAACATATATTATAGAACTGATGATATAAAGCCTTTAACTTTTCATTCAAGGAAAGCAGCAGAGAATCAAGATGAAGCCAATAGGTGCTGCCATAAAGAGAATAAAGAAAAAGCAGAGTGTGAGCAACTGCTTTCTTTCTTGTGAGAAAAAGGTGTGAACACCTGCCATAATGGAATGTGGCAGAAAGAAAAACAGGATAAACTGCTGACAAATGCTGTAATGAAAGAGCAGAAACAGAATTGGCCAAACAAATGGAAGGAAGACATGACCTATTTCTGACATACTTATAGAAAAGAGCTCAGACAGAGATCATGATACGAAGCTTCCATTCTGGAAAAACCTATCTCACAAATTTTCTGTTAACTCAACAATTGCATGCTAGAGTCAGGAATTTCTGTATAAAGTGAAATTCTAAGATTAGCTTAAGAGGAATTTACATTTCTCTATTCTCTGGATAATGTCCGTATATGGATGCAACAAAAATTTCAACCTAGATTTAAGTTTGTAACCTGACAAGTAGAGCACATAGCAACTGATAAAAATTAATAACAACATGCAAACCCTTATTTTTGTACATATACACAGATGAGACATCCAGAATGTTGATTCCAAGAGAAAAATAGCAAAACGGAATTTGAAAATTACTAGATGAACTTGACTTTAGCAAGGAGATGGCTATCATAATTGGGATATTGAAGATGCATGCACAAAAGAATTGCTAAGGATATAAGCCCAGTCACACGAACCAAACAACTGTGAGAAGACATTCTTCAAGCATGCAAACAGAAAACTGGTGCACTACAAGAAAAGGGAAAATGAAGCCTACAAAATCCCATGACCAATGTCCTAGTTGGCCAAAATGTCAAAAGAATTAAACAAATTAAGAAGACCAGTACTATTGAATGAAACATAGAAATACATTAAAAAGATTAACCAGAAGAGAGGTCACAAAATTGCAATTCAATTAGACGCATTAATGAGATTAAGCATGCCCAATAGTCAATCCACCCAAGAATCAAGTTTAAGGTTGGCATTCAACCCACCAAGTTTCCTGATACAAGAGATTATGAGGTGGCAAATGCCTATTCTAGAAAAAAGAAACAAATGCAAAAGTCGAGACAAATTCTTTCACAAAAAAGATAGTTATATAGCTTAACCAAAGGAAAATAGGAGGTGGACAAACGAAATGCCGATATGAACCGAAAATAAGTTCCAAATATAGAGGACACACAGCCAGAAAGAGAGACAAACAGTCCAGAAAGCTCCATCATCATCCTCCATGCCAGTGTGGTGTCTCTAAGGGAAGTCGTCATGAATAACAACAAGAAAATATGAAGAACCCAAAATCCCATTACCTTGAAACATTTGCCTCAAACCCAACAGAAGAAGGCACCAAAAAGGATCTACATTCATAGGCAAGAAGGCTAACATCATCACAACAGTTCACTATCAAATCAAAAGCAAGATTATCTTTTACACCAAGTCCAGTCCTAAAATCCAGATTTCGAGGGGGAACATGCTAAAAGAATCATTTTTCCTTGCGCTGCATCTACAGGAACACGAGGAACGACCAGGAAGCAAAAACACTGACCTGCTACACTGCTGACAGAACCTCTGCTCCAAGCCTGCAACAATCACCTTAGGTGCCTTCGAATGCATCCCACACACCTTGTGCCTACAGTAGTAAGCCTTAGCCCCAGTCAGATCCGCATTGCACCCCTCCACCTGGCACCTGGGTGGCTGCTGCTGCCCCCCCTGCGCCACCCCCTTCCCCTTCCTCCCCGGCGGCGGTGGCGCCGCGGCGTCCTTGGCCGAAGCCGGCGACGGCTTGGAGGAGCTCCCACTCCCACCACCACCATCCTCAAAGTAGATCTTTTGCCCAAACTTGAGCCCATGGAGAGCATCACCGGAGCCGCTTGAGGCACCGGAGGCCTTGAGAGAGCTCGAATCCATCCCCACTTTTGCAGCTCTCTCTACAACCCATCCATGGACTCAGACACCAGTGGGAGCCCTAAAAGAGGACAGCTAGTGGCTTCCTTAGAGAGAGAGAGGGAGAGGGATGGGTGAAGGGAGTGGTCTTAAAAAGAAGGGGTTGTGTGTCTTCTGCTGTCTCACAAAGCTGCCACTGCCATGTTGAGCTATTTGCTGCATGATGCCATCAGACTGGGAAGTCTGCAGGCAGAGAGATTTGTGCCTGCACACTTTGTTTAACCCCTTTCTTTACTGAATCAGACTGAGAATGAACAGTGACAGTGGTGGTAGGACCAGTGTGATGCTCTCTCCATCTTTGTACATCTCCTTTTGGATCAGACCTGGACACCTCTTCTACTTTCTCGAGGCATACATGTCTATACATTATACAACTCATAAGATATACATACACATGTCTCTCTCTCTTTCTTGAGTTTGCAGAGGTTACAGCATTGGACATGTCTGGGAAAAGTACCTTTGGTATACCTCTGTGCTTTTTTGCTTTGAGAAGATGTGGTTCTTCTTTCTTTTTCTTCCTTTTTATCCTCTGCTATGAGTTGTGTGGCTGAGAAGAATCTTACTGGAGGAGAATCTTTTTTTGAAAGTAACTTGGATTTGATTGAGGGCCCTCATGGGGTCTTCTTCAGGTTCCTCCAAATCAATGGATGGATCAAGTTGCTCCCTCTGCCTTCAAGAAATAACAGAGGCACAGGCATTTTGCTTGTCTGAGTACTGGATCACTTCTCAATGGATCTAGTAGATTTCAAATCTCAAACATTGTGAAGCAAGTCAGTCATATGGAGATTTTTGTTTTTTTATCATCATTGAGATCCTCTATTATAATTTTATTTATTCCCAAATATATCTAAATCAATTTAAATGATTTATCCACAATGTAGCCTTTCTAAATAATTCTTTTTTTTTTGTTTTGGTCTCAGTATCCTCATTTCTACAATATTGATTTTTAAGATATACTGATCTTTTCAAATATTTTCAATAGACAAAGCATAACTGGCAATATCAATAAGGATAAGAAGAACTGTTAAAAAGGGAAGCCTTTTTGTACCTAACATATTTAGGAAATGTCCTACAACCAGTTAGCAGAAAGCTACTAAGCTAAGAAACCATGCAATTGACAAAGTGGGAACCTTTTGCTACCTAACAAGGTATCATATGATGGTCCTTGGTAGAAGAAAAAATGATATCTTCTAACTTCTTTAACTACATGTTTAATACTGAAGATGAAGAATGCTTCCAAATGTACTGCTTCCTGAAAAAATTCACAAATCTTTGTATAGTAGTAAATAGAGGTACAAATTTTGCAATTGCCTTAGGCATCAAAGCATCTTGTGGACTGTTGTGTTCTCCTGTCATGTACAGATTATGAATGAGGAAGTACAACCCTTTCCTCTTCAAAAAAGATTTTGCTGGCTGGATTTGAAGAAACAAGTCTCCTCAAATAGTAGAAAGCGTTTGAGAACAAGCTCTATCAGAAACAAGTGCAACAAAAGGAGTTCTTTGGCATGAGGGATCTGAAAGTGTGTTGAGTACTTCAGTGAAGTTTTGTGGTAGTCTGGCTTTGTGATATCATCAGTTAGTTGGGCAGAAGAGGACAATACAAAAAGAAAGACAGTCTATCATACATCATTCTTTTTATTTTGATTTCCTCTCCCTAGGTCTACTAGGTTTTGAAAGTTGAGATCTCAAAGACATAATTGGATTGCTGCCATGAGAAGTAGAAATCATGAAACTACAAATTATTACCATGAAAGATTTTTAGGAACTATGTTGAAGGTTATACAGATGAATAGGACTGTTGTTATTCTTTTGTGTCATCTTATGGTGATGCAAGAGGACAAGTACAGGTCAAGGATTGTAGAAACTGGAAAAATGGGAAATCCTTGCAGCAGGATTGCACAGTCCTTTCTCTTCTATAGAAGAGCTTCTATGGCAGCATATGGTGTGTCCTCTATCATGTGCCTTTTTTTGTTAATTAGTCAAAATAAGAACTCTGATTCTGGAAATTGGTTTAGTTGCAATTAAAACTATTATTGATCTTTGAGATTAGTGAATTGCTGTCCTGGGAGGAAGAGGTGCAGCAGGAAGAGTTACAAACCTGCATGTAAGACCAAAACATGAGCTAGACAGTGATATAATGAAAAGATGAACCTCTAGGTAGATTGTTCTAATCTACTGAGGAGGGCATCTGCCTAAATCTACTCTCTATGTCTTTGCATGTGATAAATGGCAATCAACACAATTAAATGCAAACCATGTGCATTTTGCTAGTACTACAAAGAGTAGTACATCATCAAATAATGTTAACTGGAACTTCACTCTTTTATTCTCTTTATTTTTTGCTAGGAGAAAATTTATGTCCCTTCTCATATAAAAAAATGATATCTTCTAACTTCTTTAACTACATGTTTAATACTGAAGATGAAGAATGCTTCCAAATGTACTGCTTCCTGAAAAAATTCACAAATCTTTGTATAGTAGTAAATAGAGGTACAAATTTTGCAATTGCCTTAGGCATCAAAGCATCTTGTGGACTGTTGTGTTCTCCTGTCATGTACAGATTATGAATGAGGAAGTACAACCCTTTCCTCTTCAAAAAGATTTTGCTGGCTGGATTTGAAGAAACAAGTCTCCTCAAATAGTAGAAAGCGTTTGAGAACAAGCTCTATCAGAAACAAGTGCAACAAAAGGAGTTCTTTGGCATGAGGGATCTGAAAGTGTGTTGAGTACTTCAGTGAAGTTTTGTGGTAGTCTGGCTTTGTGATATCATCAGTTAGTTGGGCAGAAGAGGACAATACAAAAAGAAAGACAGTCTATCATACATCATTCTTTTTTATTTTGATTTCCTCTCCCTAGGTCTACTAGGTTTTGAAAGTTGAGATCTCAAAGACATAATTGGATTGCTGCCATGAGAAGTAGAAATCATGAAACTACAAATTATTACCATGAAAGATTTTTAGGAACTATGTTGAAGGTTATACAGATGAATAGGACTGTTGTTATTCTTTTGTGTCATCTTATGGTGATGCAAGAGGACAAGTACAGGTCAAGGATTGTAGAAACTGGAAAAATGGGAAATCCTTGCAGCAGGATTGCACAGTCCTTTCTCTTCTATAGAAGAGCTTCTATGGCAGCATATGGTGTGTCCTCTATCATGTGCCTTTTTTTGTTAATTAGTCAAAATAAGAACTCTGATTCTGGAAATTGGTTTTAGTTGCAATTAAAACTATTATTGATCTTTGAGATTAGTGAATTGCTGTCCTGGGAGGAAGAGGTGCAGCAGGAAGAGTTACAAACCTGCATGTAAGACCAAAACATGAGCTAGACAGTGATATAATGAAAAGATGAACCTCTAGGTAGATTGTTCTAATCTACTGAGGAGGGCATCTGCCTAAATCTACTCTCTATGTCTTTGCATGTGATAAATGGCAATCAACACAATTAAATGCAAACCATGTGCATTTTGCTAGTACTACAAAGAGTAGTACATCATCAAATAATGTTAACTGGAACTTCACTCTTTTATTCTCTTTATTTTTTGCTAGGAGAAAATTTATGTCCCTTCTCATATAAAAAAGATATCCTACCAAAATTCAAGAGGACAAAGTAATGTCATGATTATAAGGAAGGCATGTGTTGTACATGTTAAAATTAAACTTATTAAGATATCATAAAGATGATTGATGAAATATATTAATAGCTTATGGAAGAATAAATCAAATTAACTATTAATTCTTGAAAGAATCTTTTTAAAAATAATTTATATTAAATGTAATGAATATAATATATCTATGGGGACTATATAAACCCATGTGTTAGGTCATGAAACATAGAAAGTTTTTACAGTTATATAAAGTTTTTAAGTGAAATGTAAAATATTTTGTCTTGTTCTACTTTTCTTTTGTGTGATAGATCTATCTATTCTCCATATATAATTCAATATTTGGTATCAGAGCTGAAGTTAAGTTATGACCTCTTCCTCAAGCACTATCCAACTCCAGATCTCTATATTGACAAAAAAAAAATCATAATATATGGTGCATCCAAATGAATGTTTTTCTAGACTCTTAAGATATATGGGAGTTTATATAACATAGATTTATTGAACAAGTCCAGCAGAAGAAGAAGCATCGAATACAGAAGCAAGAAAACACTCGAAGGAAGAAGGAGAAAAAACTTTATTCATAATTTCCTAAAGGCTTGATCATTTGGTAAATTACATGTGTTAGATCATAAAACATAAAGAGTTTTTAAAATTATATAATATTTTTAAGTTAAACATAAAATATTTATATCTTTTCTTTTTTTCTACTTCAACAATATATTGGTCTAGAAATCCATTCTTCCTGCTCCTTGTTAAGGCAAAAGTGAAAAACAATCAATTTGTTGGAGAACCAACATAACAAATAAATTAATATTTTTATGAAACAGTTCCCTCAAAGAAAAATAAAAGAAAAGGACTAGATTCATGGGAAAAATCAAGCAAAGCCTTGTTAGATTCGATCAACAGACAACAATTTACTTTAGGTAAGACTCCATTACTCAAGGTTGAAGCTTCCATATGTGATCAGATAGTTTCTTCTATTATTGCACAAAATATGCAATGGATCCAACTGGGAGATGCAGCATAAGATCTGAAAATTAATATACAATTCACTAAGATTTTCTGGACTAATATGGTTATTAAAAAAAGGCAACTGTCAGGCAATATCGAATAAAGGAAAGGACAGCAGCCTCCATTATAGTGTTTAGCAGCACTTACTGAGCAACTTTCAGTTGTGGACCTACACCCTTGCACTGCATGATATCTCCCTCTCTATCACTCTATCTGCACATCTCCAATGGAACAAATTCTTAAAAGCTTATGGTGTGAATGACAAAAGAAAAATGGAGCTGAATCAGTGAATAAAATTCAAATGCAAATAGAGAACAATATAAATGTCATTCAATATGTCTGATGAAAGAGAGTCATGAATTGGAATGCTCTGACTGCAGTCTGTGCATTTTCCACCTTGTCTCTGGCAGTGCTTGACCTTTGTGACCAAGGCAGAGTCTGATGGGTCCATCCATAGTCTACAGGCTCTGTAACCAACATAATTACTCGTAGCAAGTAACAAGATTATTCAAAAGGAGGTACAAAGTATCTGAAAGACTTTGTTGCCAAGAAATGCTCTCTACCTGATCAATAGACAATAATGTGAGTGACCTACCCGAAATGAGTTCCATGAGGGGTTTCCATCATTTATGCTTTATCTTTTACAAATCAAGCCAATTTGCGTATCATAGTGAATCTATGAGGACCATACTTGATCAAATCAATGTGGATTTGTCAGAGATGCCCTGCTGTGGAAAGCATTAATGATAGGAACTGGGAGGGCAACATGATTTGGCTTTAATGCAATCTCTCTGACCTAATCATCATGCTGGATTGGGCCAGGGACAGGGAATTTAGATCCTGTAAGTGCTGTAAAAACTTATATTAAATTAACTTTTGCCTTGATGCAGGCAGACCCAAAATGCAACCTGAAATTGACTTAATCTAACTCAAATACACCTATACATCCTCAGTAACAGTTATCATACCTTACCTATATAATTCAGGGTCATACATGCTATTGATCAGTTATTTATTAATCCAACCCAAACAAGGTTAGATAAACTAGAATTGGCTTGTACGGCAGTAGAAAGAAAAAGATACAAATCAGGGGTCAACTTGGATTAACTTAGGAATGGTGTTATACAAACTGGAGGATTTGGCTTTCAACAAAACGGAACATCCTCAAATGAACCACACGCAAAATGGACCAACAATTCCTGAGCTTTATTGTTGGCACACAAATATATCAAACACATGCATGAAACCACAGGGATTTGAGATATCAACTTTGAGAACCAAACTACACCAACTAAACAGGAGGCTGAGATATAAGCATTGAACACATGGGATTCTGCAACATAATACGCATAGAAAGTTAGGATGAAAAATACAGCTCCTGGCATGTGGCATAAAAAATAAGCTGTCTGGAGATGAAGACCTTGAGTGCAAAAAGACACATGGAAACTACTAATAAAGCTAATTAAATGTTAAACCAAATGAATGATAGTGTAGATGTTGGTTGCGGAGCATAATTACAATCATCAAGCTTAGAGAACATTGAACAGAATACTCACTTTTGTTTTCTGTGAAACCTTTTCGATGACCATCCTGCACAGCTACTTTATCTTAGTTTAGTGGGAATCCTATCATTTTCATTCCCATGTCACCTGATTGAAAAATGTCTCATGGCTTGGTATTGATTGATATTCCATGCCATAAACTATTAGACATTTTCAATCTCAAGTTACATTTGGGACACCAATTGAGATTCCTATCATAATAAATGAATCAGGAGATTGTCTTATAGTTCTAAGACAATACAAATGATAAGGTCTTTCTTTGTTAGGGTTGGCAATCAGTGGGGTAGAAGTGGTACAATAAGGATATCAATCATGCTGCTCTGGCAGCGCTGTATGCAGGAGGATGCAATCCTCTGTTAGTTCTCATCTAAGCACTGCCATCCAACCAAACAAGAGGAGAAGACAGTGGTCGATAGAATGTTAGATCTAACAGTGGATATGCAGAGTGTGTGCAATATTTCAGTATGTAGGCAATTGAAAGAAATATTGAAAATGAAGAAAATGGAAGAACTTGAGAACATAATGCCGCTAAAGAGTTTCTTCACATAGTGCAAGATTTCTAAGATAGATTTCTATAAGAGTTTCTTCTATCATAATCTCCAATTTATTTAATGCAAAATTAAAAGAACAAAAATATTATCTGAATTAAAATTTATCAGAGGGCTCTATTACAACATGACTGACATATTTAATATGAAAAAGAGACTGTAAATCTGAATATATAATAAAGAAAGTTCTGATGAATGATAAAAAGGTTCAGAGGAAGTGGCAGAAGATTTGCCTTAAGAGAGGACTACTTATTGAAAATGGTGTACTATGACACAGGATGCAATATGACACGGGACACAAAATAAATACATTGTTTTATGATGTAAAGCAGTGCCTACTCTGCTCAGTATCTCACTTGCATCTAAATGACACCACCATGAGATCACTTTCTCTTGATCTTATATTCGAACTATGGCTAATGGATTTTTCTTAATTGTTATATTTGAAAAAAAAACACAAATATTATCTTATGCATCTACAATTCAATGATTACCATGAACTGAAACACACATCAAATAAAGTGCTGAAACTTTCAAAGTGTCTTGCTAATATTCAGCACTTTAATGAATGTATTCATAATAAAAATTTCCTCCCAGCTAATCATTACAACAAATGCTGAATTGAACAACCCATCCTATGGAATCACAATTCTTAATTTAAGAAATTCAGACACAAAATATATGAAATGAGATTGCAGAAAGCTAAGAAGGGAATAGCTAAAAGTTGAAGCAAACAACAAGTTGTCCTCAAATATGTTGTATAACTCACGAATAAATCAAAGGATTGTGGGGTGCATGACCTACTAAAGAAAATGAATGATGAATGGTATTTTGTGAAGGAAAAGAAAAACTATTGCCTTGATTATTATTCCATGGGTTCTCCATTTCTATATGTAACATGGTCAGTCATGAGTGAACCATTATAAATGTTTACTGAGACAAATCCTGAAAGCTAACATGCCAATTGAATGCAATAGACAAAATGACAAACTACTGAACAAAGAGTACAATACATGACATAGCATATGCATAGCAAAGAAGCAAGCTATACACATGAATCCATGTACACTAGCAATGTACAAACAAATATATACACAGTACAAAAGCATGAATACACTGCAAACCATGCACTTCTAGCAGTGTACAAAATGACACTAGCAGGAAATACCAGAAGATTACATAAGGCATCTTCAAAGCAAGTACCACTGACAGAGAAAACGAACATACAATAATATACATCCCAGTATAAACTTGATTAGTAATTAGTGGAACACAAATTTCCAGAAACATACAGCAAATAGAATTTTTGGCAATAAGTTGAGTACAATAGAAAAGTTATAAAATCTCCTAACATATAAGAGTCCTCCAGTTGACATCTAACAGTACAAACTTGATTGGTAATTACTGGAACACAAATTTCCAGAAACATCAGCAAATAAAATTTTTGGAAATAAGTTGAGTTACAAGGATTACAGAAAATGGCATGCAAATAACCAAGGATGACAAGTGTCCTAAATGAGAATAATGCAAGGTAAAAAAAATAAAAATAGAAAACAAGAAAATTTGGTGCTCAGAATTCTCAATGAATGGAAATTAAAATTAAGCTAGTCTCTTACCATCTCTGTCACCATGAAAGAAATATTGTATGTCTAGTCTCTAGTTAATTCATGAACACAACAATACTTGAAACAAAAAACAAGTGACAAAACAAAATGAGTGAAATATCAAGTATCTCATCCATCAGCGACATTTAGCAAAGGAATTATACAAGAATTCAGTAAAATTGGTTGAACAGTCTCACTTGCACTCTACTCCTGTTTCGGCAGCTCGACGAGGCTTGCTCTTCTGCCGGCTCCCATTATGCCGGAAACCACTAGATCTAGTTGAATCACCATTTTTGGATTCCAACCCAGAACCATTTTCCTCCATGACCTTGTCAGATTTCTGTTTTGCTTTTGAATATCTCCTCTTCTTCCCATATGCCACTGTCAAGCCTTCAAGCTTTTTGTTTGGTGCATCAAGCTTCACAACATCATCTCCTTCTTCAGTTTTTTCAGTAACGTCTTCCTCAATGTCATACTTCAAAGGCTCGTGAGGCGTTCCTCTCCTCCTATATGCAGGGAGCACCTCTTCATTGCCACTCCCTGGATCCTCACTAGAAGTGACCACAGCCAATATCCTCCCCTTTCCTCTGCCTCTACCCATCAGCCCCAAACCGGCAACTGAAATTACTCAGGCAATCATTTGCACTGTAAAGAGAAACAAAAAAGAAGTCAGACTAAGGGACAGTCAGCTTAAGTCATTACAGTTTTATATTTTTCTATTATTTGCAATGGTGTTATGCTACAACATCCAGCAAGAAAAACAAATGGAATACAAGGGAAAATATTAGCCAGCACAAAAACTGATACTCCACTAGAAGTGGGAAACTAAGGTTGAGGAAAGTGACTAATACAAAGTCTTGCTAAAAAATATTCAGATCAAGCATTGAAATATCATCTGAAGCTTCAAAATGGTATAATGTAAAACGCTAACACGTAATAGCCAAAAAAATGAAGAAAAAAAAAAATCAAAGATCTGATGTATGAAGCAGCCTTAGAGGAACTAAAGATGGATCTCAAAAGTTTCAAGATAAAGAATAGAAATAGTCAAAAAAGGGAAATTCTATCCATGGTTATCAGAAAAGAAAGTAAACAAAGCATTACAAATGGTTGAAAGATATCGAAGAATCAAGGAAAAAGAAACATTTCTTTTTTGGGAAGACAAATCCCTGGCAACTTCACCAAAATTTACATCTGAAAATAAGAACACACTTCCTACCGAACCCGACCGAGAAGCACTTCTATGATATGGAAGATAAAAAAGAAAGAAAAAAGGGAGAAAAGGAACTTTCAACAATGAAGCATGGCATATCCTTTTAAACGTTCTGGTGATCATAAACCGAAAAGATCCTGTCTAACATCAAATACAAGTAGAAAAAAGACACAGTAATTAGAATACAAATCCCTGAAAGAGAAACAAAATTGACATTTTTGGTGTGAAGAAGTCTTGAAACTAACCTTGTCCAAACATCAGGTCTTGACCACTAACCTCTGGCATCTGATGAGTGAACAAGAAGTGGAGGAAGGAGGCATCAAAAAGATGGGATTTTTGTGGTTCTGCCCAACACTAACTCGAAGATTTACTTGTCAAAGAATGATTGCTTAGAAAACAGAACGAGAAGTCAAATTCGACGGAAAAGGGAATGTGATTTGAAAGAGGAGAGAGGGATCCAGAGAGACCAGAGTATTAGACCCCTGCCATGATCCAATACCCAAGCAAAGCTAATAGATAAGCAGAGGCACAAGAAGACACGGAGAAGAGAAGAGAATACGAGACCATAGATGAGATGAAATACTTCCATGTATTGATTGCCGATAACTATATATATATATATGTATATATATATATATATATAAGGTGTTTGATGTCTCGTGATCTTCCTACGTGGACATCAGTCCAAAAATAAACAATCAAGATTGTTCTCAAGGAATATTTTATTAAATATTTTTTATTTGATATAAAATATATATTATATAATAATCGAGATTATATATTTTTTAATATTTTAATTTATTCATCTTGAGACTAACTTAAATGTGAAAAGCAACTAATCGAAAGATCCATTAGACTTTGCTCTACTGGTTATCCCAAGAATGAATCAGATAAGAACATGTGAATCATTAATCTTAACCTTTGAGACAGTACTAAAGATATATTGAATTTGACTCAAATATCATCGATTATATATATATATATATATATATATATATATATATATATATATATATATATATATATATATATATATATATATAGGATTTGAAAGAAGCAAGTCTTCTCTTCCGAAGTAAATATTGAAAAAGGTGCGTTGACCGAACTCTTTTAAGTTACTTATACATAATTAAACAAGGTTAAAAGTAAATTTTGAAGTCCAGCGTTGGTAAAATTTAAAATAGAGAAATGATATCAAGAAAGAAAAAGAAAAAGAGGATGTGTCCCAACAACGTCTGAAACGGTTAAATTAATGTCCCAACGATACGTTACAGGCATCCGTTTGGTTATCCGTGCCAACGCCAGAGTCACAGCACCCACTTCACATCCGCCGTCGCTTCCTCGAAGATGACGCCGGAGCCTTGGAAGGCGCTGCAATCTCCGCCTCCTCCCTCGCCCTCTTTGGTGGCCTCCCCACGCCCCGCTTCGCCGAGCCACCGCTCGTCTCGGCCACCTTCTTCCCCGAACCACCGCTGCCACCTCCTCCAGTACTCCCCTGACGGGAGCCCTGCTCCTTTCGAGCGCCACATTTTGCCTCTTTCTTCTGCTCCGTACCTCTTCCGCTTCCGCCGCCGCTGACTCCTCCCGACGAGCTCTTCGGCATTTCCTCGACCGTTCCTTTCGGATTCCGCTTCATACGTTTCAAGAAGCCCGTCGAGCCTTGCTTTTTCGCTGTAGAAGCTGCACAAGTGGCAGCACCACCGCCCGTGTTCTTCTTGTCTGGCCTCGCCGCCTCCCCGACGGCCGCCACATTCTCCACCGGTTTGGACTTGAGGCACGGAGAAGGAGCAACGTTGGACCTTTTCGCTGCCGGGCTTCCTTCCCCGTTACCGCCCCGGACCTTGCTGGTCCGCCAGCCTCTGGTTCTCCCAGAACGAACGGACCTTTCCTTGGTAGTCTTCTTCGGGAGGCTCTTCTCCTCGTTGTCCGACTCAATTCTCGCAGGATCAGATTTCTCTTCCTTCTCCACTGCCGCCACAGCTGGCTTGTTCGACGTGGAGCTGCGCTTGCGGCAGGCAATCAGCAGCGGCGAGGAGTTCGGTTTGTCAACTAGGCCACTGGAGAGGTCCGGTTCGGTCTCGGATTTCGAGGCGGTTGGTTTGGGCTCAGGAGGGGGAGGGGGAGGGGGAGGCTGCGGCGTGGGTTCCGTCGGCGTCAGAACAGTCGTAGCCATTTCCTTGGTCACGAGCCGTCGAAGATGAACGGCGGCGGCGAACTCGGGGGAGTCTTTGGGGTAGAAGACGGTGGCGTTACCGCAGAGCAACAGCAGATCCCGGAAGAACTCCGAAGTCGCGTAAGAGCGACCGGGCTCTACACGGTCCAGCTTGGCTCGCACCATCTCCAGGTCCACGTGTTGCCGTACGATGCTTCGGTATCTCACGCTTTCCTACGCATAGAAACAACTGGTCAGACAAAAAAGAGTAAATAATTCTTTTAAACAAGCCGAGTTACTTTATATGGTCTAAGACCCCAATGAAGAATATTAACGTTAATAATTGCTTATCTAGAAGACAATCTTGAAACGACAGACTTGACGTGGCAGTTACAAGTGACAGGTCATTTGCTACGTCCAAAGTGCGCCGTCGACAAATAAATAAAGTTATCTACCAAATCTGTAATCTAGTAAGCAACACAATTATAACCAAAGTTCAAAAGCTCAAAGTAAAATTAACAGAAAATTAGCTAATATAGAAGTTGCTATTCTTCAGACTGTCAACTAAATATCGAAGCGAAAAAAATCGAATTAATAGTCACATAGTTTATTAATTTATCGATTTCGGGGTGTCCGAAACGAACTATTAATTGTATATTTTTAACTACATATATTAATTGTCACTTTATATTACCTTTTATATCTCGTGCAGCCGTTTCCGAGAAACGAATAAACGGCGTGTCTTTATCACCACAAGATGACAAGACTGTTTCGCAGGGAAAACGATGAAAGGCTCGTCGGGGGCTTGCCACCGTTGGATCTACGACTCACGGATACAATTACTCTCGCCTTTTCGGGTTCACTTTTGCACTCCATTCCGTCAATCCGACGGTGGAGAGGCGAACTTATACACGTTTTCCAACGAGTCGAGCATATCACATCCAACGGTCAAAAAAGCCCCACCGTAGCCACGCATGAGTTTCTACGAGACCTATCATTTTGGTTCCGAGCACGAGTTGATCAGAATTTCAAGGATGAAGTCAGATTAGATATATGAAAAAAACGCGAGATATGCAAATTGGGGAGAATAGAAAACCTGGCTCTCGAGCCGCCGCTCGAAGACGGACCCGTATTTGTGCGACCGGATGATCTCGAGGAGGGAAACCGACGGCTGTGATACCGCGGCCACCACCCCGCTCATGATCGACGCCTCCTCCGCCTCCGGCTCCTCGACCCCGCCGCCACCGAGAATCGCCTTGCCCCGCCGCCGCGAGAGGCTTACCGAGCTCTGCACGTCGCTGCTCTCCTTCTCCCCCTCCTCGACTTCCTTCGACTCGGCGATCGACTCGCCCATCGCTTGCGTCCGGGCCGCCGGGCTCCCCGTGCTGCTGTCGTACGAACCCTCCGCCGCCTTTTCGTCACCGGCGGTGGATGGCTCGGCCGCGTCGCTACCGGCTCCGGCAAACGCTGCCTCTTCCTCAGGCTCCCTGCAGTCCTCGCCGGCTTTCTGCTTCGGGTCGGTGGAGTTGGACTGCTCGCACGAGGGGCTGGAGTCGCCGCCGGAGGAGATCCGGTTTCCGGAGAGGCTCTCCGGCGTGGATCCCGGCGCACCGCCCCCCTTCTTTGCATCCATACCCGGCTTCCCATCGCCGGACTCCGCATCCCGTGCGCTCCGCTCCCGCTCATCTTGTAGTCTTTTCACCTTCAGTTGCAAAGATCTAAAAAATATAATTTAAAAAAACTACTAGATATATCCACGATCCAGCAATCGGGACCGTCTGATCTTTATCCAACGGCAAAAAGGAGGTACAGAAACCTACCCAAACAAATACGACGCTTATATATATATGTATATATATATATATATATATATATATGATATTAATGATTAATTACCCGATCGATAGATCGTAACGTTGGACTTCGCGGCGGAGCTCTGCGACACGAAGCCTCCGGAGCTCCTCGAGCCATGGGACGTCGGCCGGCGGATGGGGATCGTCCTCGCCGCCGTCATCGTCGCCGCTGCCGTTGACGGCGCCGGCGCTGAAGCGGCGCTGGAGGTCGCGGTATCGCTGGCGGCAGCCGTGGGGAGTGATGAGGTGGGAGGCGGGGGTGCGGGACTGGATCTCGATGGCGACGGAGTCCCAGCGCCGGGTGCCATGGCGGTTGACGGCGCAGGCAAGGAGGAGCTCCTCCCACGTCCCCCAGATCTCCCTCTCCTCCAGGTCAGAAGATCTCGCCATATCCCCCCTCCTCCTCCTCAACCCCGCTCGCTACGCCGCTGCCATCGCGGTTGCCTAGGGTTTCGCCCTCCGTTTGGTTTTTGGTCCTCCTCCGTTTCGGTGCGCCTTCCTTTTAATTTCCTTTTTCTTTTTCTTACGCTTTGCCCCCTTTCTTTTGTTTTATTCTTCTCTCTTGGGTGAACCGTAATGCGATGGATCGATTCGCAACCCTTTTATAGTGAGTGCTTTGCGAAGTGACAATGCTACCCCGTGACTTGGTCGAAATAGCGCGATCCACGAATTAAAATAGTTTTGTAAGCTCCGACCGTTCGATCCTTGGAATCGTCTTTCTGGCCGTTGATCGTGGATATCTGCTTTTCTCCCATCAGATCACCCGACCTTTGTCGACCATGAAATCTCCGTACCCACCAATACCCACCCAGCAACAATGACGCGTGTTTTCACAGATATATCTATTGAATACACTACACGTTCAGGACCCACATGACGTGTGGCTGTGGTTAGTTGATGGTAATCCTGTACCCACTACGAATAATTGGGCCCGGCCGATTATAGCTCCGTTTGCGGATTGCGGATTGCGGATTAGGAACAAAAAATGTTCTCGCCCGTCTTCCATGAATTTATTAGGGAATACATGCTGAAAATTCAGCAATCGCGTATGGTTGTGTCGGCATATTGTCCAGTGGACGATCTAACCCCGTAGTTTTCCCGTCGCCAAACCAAAGTACTCTTTTACTTCTCCACCATTCGTACCAACCCCAGCATAAAACAAATGGACTACCATTTAATATAAACGATTGTCTTTACGAGAAGATATCGACACCTCGTTCTTTATTCTCAGTCTCCCGTATTGGTTTCATTTGATGCAATCCTGCCGGGAATCAGACCACACGATCTTACGGACGACAAACTAAGACTTACAAGCAGCACGTAACGATGCCGGTATACAAAGGCATCATCTATTTGGCTCTACGTGATAAATCTACAGGTTTAACTCGGTCAGAAGACGGGGCCCGTGGTGGAGCCACGACCACCAACATGGGGGTGGCCGCCGGATGCCACCGGAGTTTGGCCAGCCGGGTACCCAGCCACACCGCCGCCTGCAGCTTCACCAGCCCTCACATCCTCCCTTTCTGCCGCGTGCCGCTCTTTCGCTGCCTCCTTCTCGGCCTCCGCCTCGTACTTCCTCTCCTCCTTCCGCCGCCCCGCCTCCGCCTTCTCTTCCGGGTCCCTGGCCCTCATCTTCTCCACCTGCAAGACGACAGATACAACACCTCAAGTCATTCGTCCATAGCATTCATCGAAATAATACCCACAACCTTTTCCTCGACGGAGGCTTTGGTCTTCTCCATGCCGGCCTTGGTGGAGGCGGTGATGTTCCCCGCCGTCTCTTTAGCAGACTCCACCACTCTCTTCCCGCTTTGCATCCTGCTACAGTGTTCAGCGTGCAATTTGTGCTTGCGACCGACGGACACCATCAAACGGCGAAGCTTTATGTAGGCGTGGGGAGGACGCAGCGCGACGTGATAAGTTTGCCACGTCCACAGCGTGTTGAAGCTTCGGTCGACGCATGGAGTCCTGTTCCCGCGGCACGTGTGTCGGAACTGGCATACGTGGCACGTGATGCCAGTCTTATACAGGAGACGCTGCATGACGATACTCGTGGTGCGGTGCTTATTAGCTATATCAGATTAGGGCTTGTAAAACGGACTAATTATATATATTTTTTATTATTAGTTATTTTTAATATTTTTAATCATTATATTTTAAAAATTAAGATATTTATATTTATAAAATAAATTATTTTATTTTATTTTTTCTCACACCAGCAACTCGTCTAATAATAATACTACAAGTGCTGTCAAATAAAAAACTATATTAAAATAAAATAAAAAATAATTTTATAATATTATTTTTATCGATATTAATTTCACCTTATGTGGAAGCAATAGTCAAGAAAAATTTATGTGGAAGAAACTAACTGTTAGTGTCAACGTCTTTATGCCGTGGTATCGGGGCCAATATGATTGGGACCGCTAAGGTAGTCGACTCTGGTGGTCCTATCACGGTGGGGTTACTGTTTTCTCCGGGAGGGGACTCCTTGCTTGCGTGTTCAGTGGGAGGCACTCCGTCTTTGTCCCTGTGCACAGGTCAGGTCGGGAGAGTTCGACCCAACCCTTCCGATGATCAAGTCAGTCGATAGTCTCAAGGGGTTTTTCTCCTTTTTCTCTCTCTGTTCCGAACGCGAGGGTTTTTATAGAGAAGGTCACCGTTTCCTAATATGCTCGACTACAGGGAACAGGATCGTACCTTGGATAATGTCTGACATTGACATTGGCGTTGCGTGAAGGACCAGGCTCTTGCAAGATGACGACGTGTCTCGATCGACGTCTTGGTTTGCTTCGGTCAGGAGCTGTCAGGTCAGATCGAGGCAAACGACCCCTGTAGCTCCTCGATCTACGTGACCTAGAAGACGTCACCCGAGAGCAGGTGATGTTAGTTTGTGTCCGATCATTATTATTACCCTCATTACTACTTCTATGAAAATATTAATCAAAAAATTAATAATCCAGGGTAGTCAATGGATGAGAAGGAAAAGATAGGATCATTAAAAAGATCTCTTTTCTACGGAGTATTTCACTTTTCAATAAATTTTTTAAAGACACATAAAGAAAAGGTTAAACAATGGAGTAGCACTGTCTTACTTTATTTTTCAATAATTTTTTTCTAATTTTTTCTTTTAAATAATAAAAATAATATTATAAAATTATCTTTTACATTCTGCTTTAATATCATTTTAAGTATGTTATAACACGTGATATTTTCGGTGACTTGAGAAAAATAGAATTAAATATTTTAAAAACTATAAAAACTTTAATATAATTTTGAAAAATTGTAAAGATTAAAATGTTAAAGATAATTAATTATAGTAGTAGTATGCTAAGCTAAACTCGCATTCTTCTACGCGTTCTATGCATGTGGAAGCGACTAAATTGCGTGCAGAAAATTGCACGCAGGAAGGCAGTATAATCCGTGTTAACGCAATATCACAAGCACATTGCGGGCAAGAATGGAAGGAAGGAATATATGCGAGCACATGGTGTCGATGAAAACAAGCCCTTCGTTGGCGATCAGATGTCGAGACATGCATTGTAAGGTTCGACACAACAAATCCGACGAGAACAAGACCAGCAAGTCTTTAGGTGAACGGAGCGACGTACGGAGGTTGGGTTGAGACCTCTCAACCAACACGAGTCACGGGCAAGGATCTAATTGGAGGGGGGAGCTCCGCCGTCCTGCTGCTCCTCGTTTAGGGCTTCGTTCCTGCCACGAGTATCGCCCTTCTCCTCCCCCCGCGAGTCGTCGTCGTCATCAGGGTCGTGGGCGGGGTCTGAGCGGGAGATGGCGCCACGGAGGCGGTCGAGGAGGGGCTTGAAGGCGGTTTCCACCGTAAGCCACGCCAGCGCCAGGCCTCCTGACACCAACAGAGCCCTCTTTAGCGCGCTCCCGTCTCCTCCGGCGCCTCGCCGTGCCATCGCTCGATCCCCTCTCCTGTATGATGAAATGTGCAACAGAAAGACAGGGTAAGGGTTTGACGCTCTGGTGAAAGGCTATGTCGCGATGGTCTCAACTAATGGCCTTCCGATAACAGCTACTGGGCCAAATATTATACTACTACAGATGTTTATATGGGCTGTACTAACTCCATGTCATATCTGCTGCCAAGTGTATCAGTATTTTAGGGGTACAAATTTGAATATTTTAAATATAAATATTATTAATAATATTTTAAATTTTTGATCTTTTATAAATGGATTTAATATATCACCAATCAACATTTTAGGTTTACATAATTAATTATCACGTGATAAAATCTTTGACTTATTACTTTAGATCAGGAATTCAAAGTCAAGACGCCATCTTTCTTAGCTGGTAAAGACTTTTAACCTTCGAGGTTTTAGTCCAACTTTCATTTTCATCGCCTTATCCACTCCACAAATAATAATAATAATAATAAATAAATAAATAAACTAGTTTTTCGTGTAGTTTACTGCTGATCATGATGTCGCTATCCTAGCCATTCATTCTAGCAGTAACGAAGGGCTTCACCATGAATGAATCTTCCACAAGCCAATACCAAGATTCACTGAGTGTATAGTTGCTGCTGCTATCTGCAATGTGCTGTCCACCACCCCATGGAACATTTAGATATGAATTTGTGAGATGTAGTATAATTCCAAACATTTTTCATTCATTTCAAAACATCAATTATTATTTTGATGTGTTAGCCATCCTTTTTCTTTGAAAAAAAGTTTATTTTCGATTCCGAATGCAAGTAAGACCCTTGGCATCAGATAATCATAAAGATCAATTATCCTTAAAAAAATTAATTTAACAATTCTAGAAAAATTGACTAACCAGTTAATCACTCTATTTTGTTTTCCTGCAATCATCATAATAGCTTTTAACATCAGAAAACTTGGATATTAATACCTCTCATGCAGATTGGGTTAAACCCATCTTCATTTATTTTGCATCATATACAGCACATGATAGAATATGAATCTAAGTCTGCTTCTCTCATCCCAACCATTTCAATTAGGCATTTTAGCAGCTTAGAGAAAACAAACTGGCTTAGTAGGCAGTGGTAAAGAACTGATGAATTGATTGAAAAGTCGGTTTCTGTATGAACATCCAGCTGACACCCAAACTAAACTGATACAAGTAAACAATAGTTAGCTAGGAAGAGCATGATTAATAGGTATATTATCCATTTAGGATAATATACCTCCTGATTGGTTGACCAGCTCATGTATACATCAACGACCGTGGAATAGGATTAAGTTATTCTAAGAATACATGCAAACTAAATACGATAAGCAACAAACTCCTAGTCATCAATCAACTTTCTTAATTCCAAAATGGTTGATGCACAGATCCAGACAACACTGGTACTCTTAAAAGTAAACAATTTATTGACAGTGAAAGAAGGAATTAGTTGAGTTCTCCAAAAAAATAAATCTGTCACTACAATCTAAAGACAGATAACTACAACAAATATGTAAAGAATTAAATTGTTGAGTACTTTTCTTTTCTATTTGCAGCAAGTAATAGGCACACCTCTTACAAATTCAAAGAAGAAATACAAGTAAAACAACGGACCTAGATAGTAGAGACATTTGTTACATGAATCCGGAAAAGACTGTTTGCAAGTGTGCATCAAGATCACGCATCCACATCAGGAAAGATGATCCCCTGCAAATTAATTGCATGTGGAATTTGGATACTGGAATGAAAGCTGAGATGACCAACAACAAAACATTAATGATCAAAGATTCATCATGTTACCTGAAATCAATAATTAGTTTACATAGCTGAAGCCGTCATGCTTCCTTTTGTTAGGTCTACAGAAAAAGCAATACTGAACCCAACATGGCTTGGACTTTTCAGGTTGCACCTTAACATCCTTTTTAGCGACATATTCAGCCATGTACTGCACAACAGCCTTCAGAAATATGAAAATAAATGATTAGATCATCCTCCAACGTAAAATGAAAAGTGTGAATGTAATCAAAATTATGCAGAAAATATTTACTTGTGCACCCATCTCAGCTATATGCCTTGGTGGAACCTCCAAGGGGTTCTCTTCTGCATGAAGCACACGAAGCTGTGACAACATCCCAAAAGAATCAGGAAGAACTCTAATCTGGTTATTGCTGATATCTAGCTCCTCAAGCAACTCAAGATTGCCAATGGAACGTGGAAGAGATTGTAAATCGGCAAAGTTATTCCCTACGTTTAGCTTGATAAGTGTAGTTGCAAGGCATAAGCTCTCAGGAATTGATTCAAGCTCATTAAAGCTAACATCAAGCTCCTTCAACTTTGATAATGATGCCATTGTTGTTGGAAGTCCTTTGATATTATTGTAGCGAACAGAGAGAATCTCCAAAGATTCTAACCTCCCAACAGCTTCTGGAAGGCCCTTCAGACGATTATAATCTGCCCGAAGCTCAACAAGACCGACACAATGCCCAATAGTGTGTGGGAGTTCCTCAATGTCATTTGTTTCTGCATTTAATTTCTTCAACCGTATAAGATTCCCAATTGCGTCTGGCAGTGAGGAAAGCTGGTTTGAGCTCAAGTCAAGTTCCTCAAGATGCACTAATTTACCAAATGTAGATGGCAACGATGTTAAATTATTCCCTCTCAGATCTAGAAACAGCAGGCTACAAAGATCCCCAATAGAATCAGGAACTTGAGAAATTCTATTCGAGTGGAGGTCCAATCTTGTTAAAGAAAAAAGAGAGCCGATCGTGGCAGGCAAGGCTACAATTCGATTTTCTGAAAGGTCAAGAGTAACCAGGCCAGAGAGCTTCCCAATCGAATCAGGTAACCAATCTATTTGATCCATCAGCTTATTCTGAAGATTGAGTTCACGAGTGCCTTTCTTTGCAGAGACTTCAATCAAGCTAGCTAGTTTAATAAGGCTCAGCTTCCCACCTTCTTCTCCTGCACAATACATCAAGAATAAGCAAACACAGATAACCATATATATTTCAAGAGCTTCCATAACGATGTACATGCCTACTGCTGACATTCCAATCCTAAGCTTCTGTTAGAAATGACTCAATGAACTTTCCTGCAGTCATGTTTCTCTCTTCTAAACAGTAGATATCTGTATAATACTCTGAGCACCATTGCATATATAAAACCTAAACCAATGCTTGATTGGTCCAAAATTTTTTGTAAAGAAAATTATCAAGCATTTCAAATATTGCACAAATTCTAGCAGGAGCAGAAGAATACACAAACTATAATCACTTATCACAGATAACTTCTTGGCCTAATTAAATTACAATCACTTACCAGAAATAACTTCTTTCCTAGTTGTCTGGTTTGGGATCATTCCTCCGGACAGGTGGGACTTACTACTACCAACCCCATCTATATGGGACTTTGGCATTTTCAGGAAACTGTCATCTCTAGTAACACGATCACTGCTCCATCCAGCCTCTTTCTCTGAATGGAAGACAGATGTGGGGCTACTTGAATAACCAGTAGGAGTCTTGGGATTGGCCGTGCTAACCTTCTCAGAGTTCACAGGGATAGATGGAGCCAACCCACTTGAGCTTGAAGGAAGACAGCTGGATGCTCTCTGGATCAATTTATCAAACAAGATATGGACGTTTTCCAGATCAAGCAACTTAAGAGCTTCCCGCTTCTGTTGTTTGCTCTGATGACACACTACATTCTTCTGCATCTCTTGCAGCACAAAGAAGAGCTCTTCGGGGACCTCGAATCCCTTATTCTGCTTCTGGATGGCATCGATGCGGGTTTGCTCTTCCTTGTCCACGTTGCGAACTAACGCCATCGCAGCCTCAACCTCATCTATTCCTGGTCGTGGCGGCAGAGATCGATGAAGCCTCATGATCTCTTCGACAACACTGTCGACGGAATGTAAAGAAGAATCCATTTCTTGCAACAAATGCAGACACGCAGATCAAGAGGAACTGTCTGGGGAGCTTCGATGAGAGGAAAAGATATCACCTCACGAGCTCCTTTGCTTTTCCAGAAAAAGTTTTGGGTAGCAAGCAACAAAAAGGAGACCCCCTAAATCATCTTCCCCACACAAATTCAACAAAGATCTGAACTCTGGCGCGGCACTACCCGAAAGGCGCCGCTTTGAGCACAATGGCGATGAGCAAATCCAGAAAATTCTCCAACCACGAGAAGAATCACGCGTAGGAAATCTCGAAAGACAGCCTCAACAAACCCATCCTTCCCCACAAACCAAGAAGAAAAACCCAATCTTTTACATCAATTCCCTAAAGTCTCACCCAATTCTAACGGGATCTCACCAACACAAGCTCTAATTGAGAAGAGAGAAACAGATGAACCACCAAGGGAGAAGCAAGAGAGATAGAGAGAGCAGGGCTTCTATCTCATGGATCCCTGAGGAAGACAGCGAGGCAACAGTGATGAGGAAACGGAACGGCCGGAAGGACGATAAAGTAGCGATATTTATTACAAATCGCGTACATTTCTCCCTCCCTCGTCTCGCTCTCCCTCTCTCTCTCTCTCTCTCTTCGAGATTTCGCTTCACAACAGCGCACTGCTCTGCCATTAAAAAAATAGAGAAACCAGTGTAAATAAATCAGAAATATATAAAAATAGGACCTGGAAAAGGAGCTCAATAAATAAGCCACTGCACCTCTCTGTGTCCCTCAAAATCCAGCTGTATCTGCTCTCAGCTATTAGGAAATTGTCCTGTAATAATAAATGTAAGCTGGAATTATGGGCTACTGTTAGTTTGATCCTAAAAGAGAGAGAGAGAGAGAGAGAGAGAGAGAGAGAGAGAGAGAGAGGAAGAGGCATTCAAGAAGGCCACTTTGTCTTAATACAAAACAAATGTAAGCTGGATTTATGGGTTACTTGCTGATCTGATACTATAAAAACAGAGAGCGAAGGAGAACATGGGAAGGGAAGGCAAGCAGTGGGCGATGGTCCTACCGGCGCCGGCGTAATGGATCCACCAACACGTCCTTGTGGCTCTCGTGGCCCATCATTTATTATATGCTTCTCTTGATCTTATCTCCATTTCCGAGACCTACGGCTCATTTGCAGGTAAATCTACTTTGGGTTGCCTTGTTGAGCACTGCTCTCACTTCATCATCACAAACTTACCATGAGAACTGGACTCGAGATCTATTAGTTTATTAATGATGCATACACTTACTGCATTCTGGTCTCATGAACTGATGAGTATGGCTTCTTCCCCAACGGATTGATTACTAATCTTCCTTTTAACTTGATATGAACTGAGCCTCATTCATCGAGCTTTTGACGTGCTACAACATTGCTTCTTATTCACAACAACATGCATTCTCTCCAGGTTTTGAGCTCAGTACGATGAAACAAATCTCATATTTCTCGAGAAGTTTACTCGATAACAGAATTCTTACAACTCGGAAACATACACAGGAATCTGATGTGAATAGGGAGATGTAGTCGAATATATATATATATATATATATATATATATATATATATATGAGTAAAATTTCTTAAAAAAACTTATATATTTGAGAAATTCTCACGGAACCTCATTTGTTTGTAATTGATAAATTTACCCTCGGCTCTTGTCAAACCCATATCCATCTTTGTCTTATGTTGCCTCTACACCTGTAGACTCATCGTCTTACCTATTATATAAATGATTAGTGTGTAGTCTCTGTATCAGGAAAAAAGGAATGTAAGAGTTGTTGTCATCTATGTAGACTCTACTGGCCCAATCGAATTCTTTCTTACGTGTCTTACTCTCGCCATGCTCATGTACGATGAGCGAGATAAATAAAAACAAATCCAATGAGTATTAATGAGGTCCGCGAAGGTGACAATATGCGTGGCTCAAAATTTTTGAAAGTTACATGCTTTATAAGAATTTCTCAAAATAATGATTTTTTAAAAAACTATATATATAGGGTTGCTGGAGCAGCCGTAATGCCCTTCCCCTCCTTGGAAGATGCGCCATGGGAGAAGCTTGATTGGTCAGCAGATCAACTGTACCGAGCAGTCATACGGAGCTACCGGTGGTGAAGCATAGTGCTTGGGAGGAAATCTGGGATCGAGTGTTCCTTCTCTCCGTCTCTGCCTTCAGCAAAACTAGCACAGTATAAAGTTTTAGCATCAACCAAGTATACCGAGATGGCTCGGTTCTCGAGAGCAAATTTGTCGAGGAAGAACAACTGGCACAGAAGTACTACTCAACATATTTTACATGATTCAGTTCTTATTCTCAGCATCAATCATCAATGCAATGATTTGATCAAACAGGATGATTCACCACTCGTCAGTCCTACACAACAAGCAGTGTGGACTAGCAATAAGTTTATTAGAAATTGATGATAACCCAAATATTCTGTAGACTTTGTTTTGCTTAGTAACCATAACCAGTTGAGTATAAGTGTTCTTCTTATAAAATCCAATGTATTGTTTCCACATAACCATTCAAATTGAAATTATATCCTCTTTTTCTTCACCACACTCTTATCTTTTTGATATGGTCAAATTTTCTTGCTCGTACCTACCATTCCACTCCTTTTTATCCTGGAAATGAATGATAAGTTTGTGAGTTTTGACAAAGTGGATGTGAGAAGCACCTCCCAATGCAAGCTGGGCAACATGGCTCATGCCTTTATTCAGCAAGTTGAGGAACAAAGGCCCCCACTCCTTGAAGCTCATATACTACACAATTCCATCTTTCTATATCTTACACTTTCTTACTTTCTCACAGATGCCCCCATCTCCCACAAAATCTTTTTCCATGGCACCAGTTTCCCCCTGATGGAGAATCCCAGACTCACCTCAATGAGATAGTTATCATGTGTTAAGTAAATAGTCATGATTTACAACAGAGAGAGAGAGAGAGAGATTGAAAGTAATTCCTTATTACTTAGAAGAGAGTCGGATGATAAATATATAAAATTTAATTTATAAATCTGAAAATTAATATCAAATTTATCGTATGTTAATTTAGTTGAGGTATGTTGTAATTTGATTGTGTCCATTAAGTTGTATTAAAATGTAAAATTTTAATAAAAAAATTTATTCTTAGAAGCTATTTAATGATGAAATTATTCGAAGTTTTATGGTATCGATATCACACCTGTTCTTGTATGGAGTGTCGAAACATCGATATATATCGAATTCTAAAAAATAAAAAATATTATTTAGTGTTTTTACGAAGCATATGTCCGTATTTTTAGTTTATGTTGATTCGAATATGTATAATGCTGGGCAGTATTATAAATAAACATCAGAAAAGATAACTATTTTACCGCAATGAAATTTGGTAATGCTCCATTAACTTCGACGAACTTAAGAAACCAACACACACATCCAAATGTCGTTCATCAATCTCTCGTTGCATATAACCTTAGAAAGACATTCGGTGATGTTTTCCGCCACAGCGATGATGTCTCCAAATGCCTGCAGAGAGTCATCCTCCTGCCCCATCCCAAGCAATCTCCAGACAAAAGAATACCAAACTTGCATCATGGTCTAATTCTCGACAAGAGATCTCTCTCTCTCTTCTTTTTCTTTAGCCACTCTCCCTTTCTCTTTCCCTTTCTTTTTTAGTATCCTTGCCTGCAATCTCCAGACATTCTTAACTGTGTTGTTGTCTGTCCTCTCCCTTCTCATACATCCCATAAAAGCCAGCTTGGACTCGTCAATGGCCACCGCCACAACCACCACCACCACCACCCTCATCATCATCACCCATTGCTCGCAGCTCCTCTCTCTTTTCCTCAGGGCAAGCATAGATTCTTGAGCTCCCCGCAACCCCATCCACCTCGGTCCACTCGCTGCCTTGTTTCTAGCTACCACGCTTTCCTTTACAAAAGCAGCCAAAGGAAGAATATTATTCCTTAATTGAACTCTCGGAATCACTTCAGCCCCCTTTGGCATCTTTTGCTGCCTTCACTATATAACCCACCCGGCATTCTCCTTCCAGACTTATCGATTGCCTCTACTTTCATGTTCCTGCTTCCTTCTCCCACACTCTCCCAGAATCACAGTGCAACCGTGGAGTCTTCTTCTTCATGGAGGTAATAATCTAGCTACGATTTCATTTCTCTGCATTACAGTATATGAACCATGCAAATGGCTTCTCGAGTTCGATGAGAACAAGCTCATGTTAGCATCACTTTTGGTGCCACAGACTATTGAGCTGAAGGTGGACATGGTGGCATTGCATGAGAAGAGATTGAGGAAATGCCTATCCAAAGTCAAAGGTGTGATCCAAAACTCTGCAATGTTCACCCGGTGACAGTAACACATCGTGACGGTCTCTGTGCTCATTGTTAATGTTTGGCAGGGATCGAGAGGGTTGAGGTGGAGGCCAGCATCGAGAAGGTGGTGATCACCGGGTATGCAAACAGGAACAAGGTCGTGAAGGCCCTCAGGAGAGTGGGGCTGAGAGTTGAGTTCTGGTCTGCGCATAATGAGATACTCAGCACCTATGCCACCGGAAGCGTCATGTTCAACACCTACAGTTTCTTTTAGGGAGCCGCATGCATGCATACACATCCTAACAACACTATCATATCTTTGTTCATTTGTTTCTTCTTCTGCCTTTTCCTTTGCTTGAGAGGGGACCGGTGGCCATGTTTCACTGCCACAAGCTCTGAGAAGAGTTGTGTGTGTTCATCCTAATAACCCCCCTGTGTTTTCTGTAACTAAGAGGTGGTAAACCAGATGGTTGAATTCAGTGGGGATCTCTGCTCATGGAATGATCACAGAATGAGGAGGGTATAGCCATAGATGGCGTGTGGTGTGGTTCTGCATGCACACGCAAGGTTTTCTAGGTTACAGAAGTCGTCTTCTTCGAGAAACAATAGGTTGCACACCCAACGTTTTATGTCAATGAGCTGGTGGTTTAGTGCACAAGGAAGACGAACCTGCATAAAGGTGTTAATGGCGACATTAAATAGTAAACTGGAGTGCTACATCAAGGTTCAATTCAAACATAATTCAAATATTAAACTTGCAGTTCTAATTTGATCCGAAAAAGTAACTGAATAAGTGATTCAACATATTTAGGTTCAAATTAATAGTAATAGACACATCTAGACCTTATAAACTCATATCTGATGCAGAGTAAACTGAAGTATTATAGCAGCTCAAAGCAATAGGATGGATACCATTGGCTGAAAAGCTGAAATATTGCCGATCCTAGACTCGATCCATGCACCATTTTATGTAATCATAATCTACACATATAAATCATGAACGCGCTAATAAGTGTTGAAGGTTCAAAAAATGTCTACACATGCAAGTCCACAAAGAGTACTCAGATACATGATAATCTTGTTTCAGCAAAGAACCTTCATCATATGATCAACCAGATTTGGTGCAAAGGACCAGAAACATGTTTTCCCAGCAATTTGTTTGCGTAGGTTCGTCAGTACATAGCAAGGGACAAATTCCAGAGTTGTTTGGAAGAACAGACTGCTAAAAATGCGGCTGGGAAGTTGATATGTATGTTCTCACTGAACAGCACAAATGAAAAAGATGAGAGAATTTTTAAGAGGATCAAGGCAGGCAAGAGTTTGTTTAAAGAGTCAGGATGGTTCAAGCAATGTCCTCGACATAACATAGCTGCCATAGAAAATCTAGATCTGAAGGGCATTCGCAATAGAGCCAGCAAGACTGAGCACCTCAAATGGAGCCTTGTTAGCTATGGCCTTCACCGTAAGTGGGCATGAGTCGGTTATCCAAAAGTATGCAAATTGATGATCTGAACCCTCTGGAAAACAGAATATCATTAGAACATGAAAATGCCATTGAAGAACTTGCCCAATATCTAAAATGAGTTTGTACCAGCATTATTGTGTAGAAATCGCTCCCACGATCTCTTGGGGAACACACCATGGGTGACATAAGTACTTACTTTTCCAGCACCATGAGCAGCTAAAACTTTCTGCACATCAAAAGCAAATGGAACTATTGTGTCGTGTGACCAAGTCTTATGGAGACTGCCAGCATTATTTGACAGTAAAAAAGCTCAGCGATTGGTGATTCAGATGTAAGCTAAATCAACATTTACCTAAAAAATAGCATGTATGTATTTGATCCTTTGTAAACCAAGAAGCATGAAACAACAGGAAAATGATTGTGCTTCAGCTGGTGCCTTAAAATATTTCTGATGTTGATCTTCATAGGTACAATAACATAACGAGAATCTTTGAAAGAGTACTAAGGAACCAATAAAATGAGTTTTAATAGATTTCCTGATGCTCACCACTCTCTTTATCCGAACATTCTTTAACGGAAATGCATTAAAATGCAAATATAGTACATAAAAAATTAGTTCAGCTCATTCTTATGTTGAATGTGTATAGATAGATCAGCTATTCCTTTATATCGTAAATGACCACGTATGGTTTTTAAATTTAAAAAATAAAAGTTAAAGAAGGAAGCCTTCTAGATATCTTATCCAGCAAAGCTGCATTGTCTAATTTAGTGACTAACAAATATCTACAACAGTAAGAATATGTACATGAATTATCCTGACAATACAAATATTTACAGGAGGGTTTTCATTGTCTGGTGCCCTTTGATCCTCTCATCATAAGGACCTTCTGGTTAGAGCATTTTGCCTACTGGGAACATCAAATTAGTCTCAAATTACTTCGGGTGTTCTAGCTGCTAGACACACCAAGACCTTTTTGTCAAGAGTATATCACTTTTAAATTGACTAGCATTTCTCGGATATAGCAAAGCAGATAATAGAAGGATAATTAAGAATGTAATTAGAAGCATGTTAATTATCACTACATTATAGATTGGAACCAAAAGTACCAACTACATAACTCAGTACAACTGGTAGATTGAACAGTGCAAGATGCATATGAATTGAAGAGCGAAGAGGTAATCTACGCAGAAATTTTAGACCACCACTATCATAGATGAACTTATCAGTATACTTCCTGAGATTAAGAGCTAATAATACAGAAATTCAGGGGTTAAATTTTCTTTAGCTAATAAGGTGCAAGGTTTTCATCAACAGGATGCACAAGCAAGAAGATAGTAGAGTCAATACTCTACAGAACTTCTGTGACTCATCTCAATTTGATACCTGACATTCAATAAGAGTGCCACCAGATTGCACCAAATCATCCACAATAACAACATGTCGACCCTCAGGATTCCCTTCCTTAATTCGAACTATTCTCTTGTCACCTTCACGAACCTTTGCACAAACAACCTGTTATTTAATAATTGAACCTTCAGTCAGAAAATCCTAGAGAACTACATTTATTGTATTCACTGTTCGTGACCAACAATCTAACCATTGGAAAGTGCATCAACAGCTTGTGAAACCGCTTCCATGCCCCATCATCTGGGAAAGCTATAGTTATCTATGTGGGTGACAATCACATGGGTCAGTGGATCGAGTCAAGATACATAACAGCAAAATTGCGATACAATATAATTTTTAGATCTAAAATAACTGTGTGGATAATTAAATGGATACATTATCTGCATCGGGAAGTTCATGAAGACGCTGCAACAATAGTGGAATACCAGTTTCAAAGCAAGGCAAGACATCATCCCCAAAGTAAAATCTTTCCTGAGAAAATCAATAAGAAGATATGACACATAATGCTTGGACATATGAAACAAGGTTGATATATGAAAAATAGGCATATGAAATCATCTTGAGACTTGAACTATATCGAGATCAGCATACACAAGAATAATCTGAAGCAAAGAAGTCATTGCAAAAAAAAATTAGGCACCAAATAAATGTGCTTTTAACATATTTTCATATCAGACGAGACCAGTTGTTGATATTTACATGCACTTTCTCAACAATTTTGAGCACTAAACCATTGTGTCAAAGCCAAATTCAGAACCAACTTGTTAAAAGCTGGAATTACAGATGTGGTTGTAAAATCAGTAAAAGATATATTTGAAAGTTGTTGATATAACTGAAAGTTGTTGCCAACAAGATTGTGCACATATCCCATCAAGAGAAATTAAGGTCAGGAAAGATGTTATTAAAACAATATTACAAAAACAACTTTATGATGCAAAATATGAATTTTTTTTTAAAAAATATAAAGCCAAATAAAAAGCACCCATCAATATAGAGCCCATGGAGAGATTATTTCCATAACTCAAGTTCTAGTACCCAGGTTGCAAAGGAGCAACTTCACCATTGTATTAAGGGTTGCCCACAAAAACATGATGTGAAGGTCGAACAAAACAAGAGTGAAAGAATAAAGACTAAGTAGATAGAAATAAAGCAAGTCTGTTAAAGGACTTGATCGGTGATTTATACTAACAACATAAGAAGTATATTTATTGAATGTATAAAGAATATACCCATGCACTTATAGTCCTTAAACATTAAAAATTTGGATCACGAATGCCACTTGTCACTAAGTTGGCATGAAAGAAAGGGTCTAAAACTCCTCTGTATATCTTTCAATGCTCAGGAATTTGAAACATTACACCATCATTATACCAGGACAACAAGAAAAACATAATTTTGACTGTACCAGAACATTCAAAATTTTAAGGTTATGCTTCAAGCTAGTGCAGCCCATTAAGCCTTGATTTTACTTTAACATAAAATAAGAAGATGCTTTCCTCATAGATCAATTGTCAAACATAGGTCAAATATAGTTAAATTATGGACAGGTGACGAGCTAAAAGTTATTGCCCATGAAAAAGCAGTAAGCACCTAATGAAAGAATACATGATGTGCCAATTAACAGGACAAATATTGATGCATGCTATTTATGAAGAAAAGGCTGTTAACAAGATCACAAGGACAGAAAGCTGCTAATTAAGATAGAGAATATTCAACAAAAAATTAAAACTTGAAAATAACTTCTAGAAACCTGCAATGCATGTATGTCGTAGATGACAATACTAGTCGGACCACCCCTAGACTTAGGAATCATTGACAATATCCGTGCCATTGTAAATGCAGTAGCCACATCTCCTTCTTCTTCCATCCGTTCAAAAGAACCAGTTGGGAAGAATGGCAACACCAAGGTGAAAGAAGAAATAAATAGTTTTGGCAAGGCAAAAATTGCAGATATTTGCTCAAAAATGACTCCTGGTGAGCTGAATGAGGCTAGAAAGGCAACATGCTGTCCTCTAATATCATGCGCATTGTTAATAAAAAGGTTGGGGAATCCATCATCAAAGTTCCTGATAACATAATAGAAAAATGAATCGGTTAAGACAAAACATTTCACTTTGGCAAAACAAACTTCTAACAATAATTTATCATGAAGACAAAGGAAACATAACCAACATAGTCGATGAGGAGAGAAATTATTAAAGTTAAAAATAAGACTTTCTCAACTGAAGCTACAGATGAACAACCTATACAAGCTTCCTATGGGATAGACTTGATCGAAACCCCCTTTATACCATAAATACTAGTTCCCAGTGATATGGTCAAATCATTTAAAAGAAATCAACTTTGATGAAGCATACACGATAGGTGATCCTGCTTCATCCATCAGAAAGATGATACTCCTCAAGCACTTAATTCTGATGCTCTTGTAGAAGGTAAAAGACCAATCAGAAACCTTGTTTATTAACTAAGCTCAAAAACAAAGTAACTTCATAATCCTTACCATAATTTGGACCAATTCCACGTTATCTATTTAGTGGATTCTAGAAACATCAATTTTATTAAGGTGCAATCCTCAAGCAAATAATTTATGTTCTGAGTCTTTTGACACTAGTAATTTTCTCACAAAGTGTGGAGGAGAAGACATTTCAATATGGTTATAGGGGTGAACGAAAAGACCTAATAGATTAGCATGTACATGCTTTACTATAATATAATCATGAATTCCCATCTTAAATCTACTCTGGAATATTTTAGGGTCAAGTTAATCCATTTGCATTTAGAGACGTAACCAAGATACACCACTTTCTAGACAATAATTGATTTGCAAATAGGCAGGCAGTCTGTTCAACAATCGGACTGCTCTTGGAGAAAACTTCTCAAATAAGATCCCCATATTCCACAAATCAACAACGTCAACATTTGTTCAAGAGATAACAACAGAAGGGACGAAACGAAGTAACTTTATGCGGTAGAATGATAAACCAACCTCACAGATTCATACATGATTAACATAAAAAGTGAAAGGCACAACAGATTAAGTAAAAAAAAACTTACCTTTAACAAAGTCAACCAAACGAGAACTCTAATTTTGACGAGACACTCCAAATACGCAGGAACAGATAAAAATCAAGAGCTTAGGGGAAAACGCATCACTAAGAGAGTTCAGCAAAATGCATCTGGCTACTTAATGTACAGAAGGAAAAAAAAAGCAAACAAAAACCTATTTCAGTTAAAAAAATCATGCATCCGCTGTGCACACACAAAATTCAACGCGCAGGACAAGAACGCTAAAGATCAAATCTTTAAGGCAGAACCCTTGGAACCCATCTCAGTTATCTTATCTACTCGATAACGGCTCCTACACGAAGCTCGCGGAACCACAAAAAGGAACTAAGGAAATCAAAAGATGGTCTACCTCCAATTGATGGTCTGGAGCTGGATGACGTCGGAGTGGTCGGCCACCTTCCTGGCGAGCTCCTCGGACTCAGCGCAGTAGAAGAGGTTTATCTGCTTCTTTGCTCTTTTAGCCATCTCCCAGCACCACCGCTGCCCGCTGCCGCCAAAACCTACTCTCTTCTCCTGCCTCTTTAGGAGGAAATGGATTGCAACATAAAGAAGAGGCTGAATAAATTCCCCCGCACCACTGCGTACGCCCCAAAGTCTGGCAGGTCTTTATTCTGATGACTTTTGTAATTAAAATTACTTTTTTATTTCAACGGTGGCGACTGTTGAAGCATGACATTGGCGACACCCCCCAACGGACGCAAAGTCCTGCTCAGGCGAACCCTACCCGGGCGAGTCATAAGGAGTCTCTCCATCACATTTTGGGCTCTGGGCTCGAGATAACACAGGCCTACAACCACAGCCACCCTTTAGCAGCGGCATCTGATGATGCAAAAGTTGCAGGATGATACAAAAGAATCGCCTCGGTTCAAGACACAAGCCTCGATCAAGATATACAGATACAAAAGAATCGATGCAGCAATTGATGGAATATAAGAAGAGCTAATCCCAAAAACCAAAACCTGGTAAGAAATGTCTCAAATCTAGCGCCTAGAGTAAGCAGGTCATTATATCGAATACTTGGTGAGCAGATTCTAGTGTTTACAGCACTATACCGGGCCCGAAAAGGACCGCCGCCATCGCTGGGAGGCACGGCTGGGCTGTTCTCCCGTTACCTTCGCCTCATCAGCGATTACTTTCCGTCTGATTCTAATTCAATGGCCACGACAAGTAAACTCGAATACGGTGTGGTCCCGGTCCACCAAAAAGACCCCCATGGAGGCTGCCACGACGGAATTAGTGTCCTCCCCCATTCCGGGGCCCGTGGCTTCTACCAATGGGAAAGCTGTTTCCATTGTATGGCAGCGCGGCCAAGACATGTGAACTGAACTTTAATATCTTTATAGATAGCGTAATCTGTTCGTGCGTTTGGTAATAGACACGAGAGGGAGATGGCGAAACTTGTGGGATCGCCGTGGGCTCGAATTAGGGTTCTTCCGGAGCTCCCTGCTCCTCTTTTCCGACGGGGCTTCGCAGCTAAACCCTATATCTCGGTTCGCCGGAGGAACCTCTCCGTGTCGGCTTCCTATGCAAACGCCGGCCCGACCGAGGGGGAGGTACGGGTCCGGTTCGCGCCGTCACCGACGGGGAATCTGCACGTTGGGGGAGCGAGGACGGCGCTCTTCAACTACCTCTTCGCCAGGTGCGTCCTTGGACGTTTCCTCAATCGCCTAATGCGAGTGTTTCTTTGTGTTGGATGAGTATACTGTTTGTTACTGTTTAAATAGTTTTATTGGCATATATTTCTGAGCCATCAGTGATTCTTTGATTACTTGCGTCCTCTTTCCTTTATCTAATATGAAAAGAGACGCTGGTTTATGTATATTTATCAGCATGCCTGCCTTGAAATGCATACCCAACTATTGTTTCTTGACATCATGCGACATTATGACTCCGCATTTTGAACTTCTGATCTTCATAGTCATATTAATTCTCTAGAATATTTTCTTGTTTGGAACATCTTTACAGATCACAAGGTGGGAAATTTATTTTGCGGATCGAGGACACTGACTTGGAGAGATCCACAAGGAAATCAGAAGAAGCAATGCTAAATGACCTATCTTGGCTTGGTCTTAACTGGGATGAAGGTATGTTTTGTTGATTTGCTGCAAATATATCAGTTATTATTTGCTGTGCTTTACATTACTCTTTAATTCTTACTTTTTTGTTTTCATGTACATTTTTGTTAAATATAGTGTAATGCATTGTACTAGTGGGAGAGCCTTATCTATCAAATTCTTGGTTCCGATGGCTATCAGTCTGCATCCTTTGTGTAAGACAGATACACAAGGGAAGATAATTAATCAATTGATTGTTTAACAACCAAAGCAACTAATTTCTTTTGTTAGAAATCCCAATTTCATTGATGCTTGCAGAGAAATGCATTAGGTGATAGTTTATGAACATAACAGAAGGCCTGCCATTATTTTTTATTTGCATTTTTTAGCTTCCATGTTGATCTTTCCAATCTCTGTTCCATCTTATTTTGCTTATAATCTAATAGGTACCTTTTTTCTGTTAACTTTGATGTGTTGCTGAATATTCCATTTCTTCTGCTGTTCCTTATTTTGGCAATGCTACTAAACCAAATTATTACCAACTTTATGGTGAAACTCTAGAATGACAAAGTTGCGAAGAGCAAGAGGATACTATGGTGATTATTTGTCAACTGGAGGTTTTAATATTTTCATGACAACGCAGCTTACTATAGCAGTCAAAACCAGTATCTCAAGAACTTATTTAAGTACTAACTGAAGAAAATATCAGCTCAATAGCTTATCATTTTCTCTTAGTTTGAACTCTTCAGTTTTGTTTTCGTGCATCTATCTTGCAGATGCAATAAGTGCATCCATTTGTTGCCCTATAGTAGGTAGTAGACATATGTCAAATTCAAATGGTTGTTTTTTCAGAACCCTAAGTCATAGGACTAAAAATAATCCGTTCTTAAGGTAAGAAGCAACATTATGATATCTATCTTTGAAAAATGTATAACTGGGTTTTCCAATTGTTGTATGAATTTACAAGAGAAAACTAACAAATAAATTTTATAGCAAACCAGCATAGCTAGGACTATATTTAGATTTAGGAACAATAGAGTCTATGACAGAAGTCATGCATCTAATGTATCTTTTAGACACTCATGCATGTGCATACATGTTTATGTATGATATAGTTTTTTTCTTTTGTGATGGAATATATATGTGAATAGTTATACTATCAACAACTTTAGTTTACAAAATCGGTCTTGTCCAAATTGGAGTTGGCCATTTTGGATCAGGATAGGCATCAGCCAAACCAATTCTCTCGATCTATCACCTGGATCCTTGGTAACTGGAAAGAATGGCTGGAATATAAGCTAAAACAGCTAAACCTGCCATAAATATACTGGTTGCTAGAAGAGGAGGTCATGTAATGAAATTCATTGTGAAGTTCGTGGCTTGTATTCATTGTCATCACACTTGTTTGCTGAGGTCGCTGGCTAAACCTGCCACAAATATACTGGTTGCTAGAAAGGGAGGGAGAGGAAGTCCTGCAGTGTAATTTGTTGCCAGGTTTGTAGTTTGTATTCGCTGTCATCACTGCTGTTTGTTGCTGTCGCTGTTACCATGTCAATTGCAATCTGTTGCCAGCACCAATCTCTATTGTTGTTGAGAGAGAGGGAGGACAGGAAAAAGAAAATAAATAAAGTAGTAGTATCTTCTCTCAGGAATCATGAGTCTTGTGACTCTTGAGAGACTGGTGATTCTATGGCTCCAGCTTTAGAAAAATAAAAATATAAAGAAACTGTTTATCACTTGCCTGATCACATACCTACCTTGAGATTGGGTCGTAGGCAGGACTCAAGCATGACAAAACAATCAGATTTCTGCTGTGTCGAATTACAGTGCAACTATGTGAGTAGACATGCCATGAGCAAGTAATCACGATACTTCAAAAAAGGATGTCCTACTTATGGAAACTATTCTATATTTTCTATTGACTTTGCTGTTGTTGTTGTATATTTTTTATTGGAGGCAGCAAATGACTCTAGTGGATTCATATGAGGTTGTTGCTGCCTCCCACTGGAAAGTAGGTTGGTGAGGTGGTTGATACCTGTACAACAAAATTGACATGAAGAATTAGATTTTTGTTTAAAAAAGTTAAAATTTATATAAAACTTTTAGATTTTTTTTGTCTTCTAAAATTTTCTATTTTAAGTAAAAATCAAGAATTAATTAGAAGTAAATTGCTTTTGTTCGCTTTGGTAAGGTTTGAAGATACAACATGGGGCATGATTTATTCTTAGGTAAAATCTCTAATAATTTGTCACAAGTGTTTTTGTTTTCTTGCCTTTGTTTCTAAGTTTTCTGTTTGTATATAGTTATTTCTTACTGAAGTTTTGGAAACAAGAATTCATTTGAAAAGAATAGACAATGTATCAAATATATTTTATCCCTTGGTTTTTCAGGTTTTGTTTCTAACAGAAAAATCAAAGAAGGGACTCCAGAGAGCCCCTAAGATATACCTTGCTTCATTAAATAGTGTATGATTTATAGTGTTTCAGCTAAGCCTACTTTTTCACTATCGTTTCACTTAATTAAAATATGTGATATTGTGTGCTAAATCTACAGGCCCTAGTGCGGGTGGAGATTATGGTCCGTATCGGCAATCAGAACGAAATTCCTTGTACAAAGAATATGCTGAGAAGTTGTTGGAAAGTGGTGCTGTCTACAGATGCTTCTGTTCCAATGAGGTAATTTATGGAAACTTTTTACCAGAATGGCTAGTTAGGTGCTTGCTTTATATGGTTTATATAATATTCACTAGGATATCTGCAATTGCTTTCACTAGAATACCATAAGTTGTAACCTGTTTTATCTTTTCAAGAGAAGTCTCTCTCTTGTCAATAGGTACATGAAACTTATGGGTTGACAGTAAGATCCAGTGCCACTGTTCTTTTTCTTCTTTGCCTTCTTTTTACCCTTGGTTTCATCTTAAATATTTATGTATTCTTTTATCAAACAAAGAATTATTGGTAAATCTAAATTCAACCTTCAGGACTAATTGTTCTGCTTTTCAACATGTGAACATTCTTTCATGGTCAATTAATTGTCTCTCTTCTGAATTTGAGTTATTAACCACTAGTTTGCTGTTCAGAATCAGAACATCTTTTGAGTCTTTGGCACAAAATTTGAAGGCATTTCAATTAAAAAATTAGATTCTTACATGTGATCTGCATGTGATGAGTCACTTGGAATCCGAGACATTGCCATATTTTATAGATATCAATGGTTACTAAGAAGAAAGAAGATTATTTTGGAAATGCTGGTTTTCTATATGGCTGCAAAAATAGCATCATCGCCATGTCTGTGATGGCATGAAAGGCCTCTTCCATTGTACATTGTAGTTATATTTAATAATTTAGGCTGCTAATAGCAACAATGCTTCAAATGTTCTGGAAAAGAGATTTTGAAACAGTTTAAAGTTGAAGTTGTTGTTGTTTTAGGTTGTTCCATAAATGGTACTCCTGTTACTAATCTCCATGCAAAGCCATATTTCTACATTTTTTGATTTGGTTGGTCATTCATTTTTCCAATATTTAACCTTTTCTCCTATAGTATGTGCTTTGAATGGTTTCTTTAGACTAATTAAGAAAAAGAAGAAAAAAAAAGAAAGAAAAGCATAAAGTCATGTATCCTATTGTATTTATATTGATGGTTTGTTACATCTTAAATGCATACACAGCTTAAAGATTCTATTTCATACTTTTATCAATGAGTGGACCATGACAAATGCCTTGAAGTTTTGTAGGAAAACTATATTAGTGAAACCTGTCTTTAAAATTTCCCTCAACATTCTAGAGGATCAAGGATTAGACCATAGCCATGTGGTGTGTACCACCTTAGGTGCAATGGTGCATTCTGCACCATCTATTTTGAGTGGCAGCACAATTTTAAAGGGATAGCCAGGTGCTCAATTTCTGATTAATGTTTAGTACTCTATGGACCTGTATTTCCAACTTAGCAACAATAGCAGTGGCCGTCCAACATAGAAGTAGTATCCAACATAGTTGAAAAATTTTCTCTGTGACCATGAATAATGGGAATATGTATGTTGAATTATTAAATTGGAAAAGTTTAAATATCTGGAAGTAAAAAGGTCAAGTACAACCACTGTCCAAGAACATTAACTCTTTTATTTTACATTTTCTCTTGGTTGTTGGGAAATCCATTATGGCTTATGTGATGCATTTTTTGTCTAAACATATAATCTTGGATCTTAATTTTTGAATGATAATTGTATTAATAAGAAACAAAATTTGGGGAACTATGAGGTTCCTTGAAGAACTACTGATGCTAGGGCCATACATAATCTCAAGTATACCTTGCATCGAGAAAGTAGAAAGATTTTCTCTTTTGTAATGTTGTTCAAATCCAAGCATGATGATTGTGCTTCTTCAAATCTGATTTTAAATGTCATTCAGCCCATCAAGGAAAGTCCATAAAAGAGTAATGACTTAAATCGTGAGAATGAAGTTTGATTATTCTATCTCCTTTAGTGTTACCCAGTCACTCTGTGATGATTGTGCTAGTTCAGTTTAAATTCAATTTAAAATTGTCATTCAGCCAACTGAGGGAAATCCTTGAACAGAATTACTGACTTTTAACTCATGATAAATGATATTTTTTGATCTGAAGTATTCCAATTTGATAAAAATGATATTGCGTGGATTACTGAGCTCTTTGACTGAAGATCACATTTATACTTGAACTTTCTGTAGTTTTGAATGTTTTATTTGTTAAGATATCATAAAACCTATCAGGTTTGTTGCTTATATGTGCTTCTGGGCTATTTTTCCCTGTGACACAGTGATGTTCTTTGTCATATGTCAATCAAGCATGACACCTCACTGATATGCTAGACTAACTCTTTTGATGTCTGAATGAACCAACTGTAGGTATATAAGCTACAAAACTGATGATAGAATGAAACTGCATATTTTGCAGGTCCTAGTGGAAAACATAAGTTGGGAGTTACAATAAGAGACAAGAAACTTTGTCTCTATTTCTTTTTAGGTTTTTCACCAACATTCAAGTATATAAATGTCAAGTATGCTAATAATCACAAGCATATGTATCTTTGGCACTACAATATCTGGAGCATGGATCACCCTGGTATGTGGAATGAAAACAGGAACACAGAATAGTAGTTCCAGAACATGATAAAATAGGAGTGGATTTCTTCATATTACTTAAATCGGAGTGAGACAAGTTTATTTGGAAGGGGATTGTACATATTATGAATTAGGGTGCAAAAATTGATTCATAAGGATGACCGTCTAGAGATAAATGCCTCTGTATTAGCCCTTTTCTGTTAACACAAGATTTAGCAAGTAGATAATCCAGAATTTCTGTAAGATGTCCAGTAGAAAAAGATTCAGGACACATGATTTTCTTTCTGTAAAGACTGCATATGCTGTCTTTGGAATATTTTGAAAATTTGCTATTAGGTACTTGGTATGGTTATTTCAATAGTTGTATCTGAGAGCAGATGTCCTTTTTGTTCTAGTATTATACAGTATCCTTCTTTTTTTCAGTTTGTTATGTTCATATAATGAGTTTCTTGTTAAATTTTATTTCTAAAGGAACTAGAACAAATGAAGGAAAGAGCAAAACAGATGCTGCTGCCACCGATGTATACGGGGAAGTGGAGAACCGCATCAGATGAAGAAATAACACAGGAGTTGGCAAAAGGAACACCTTACACATATCGTTTCCGTGTACCTAAGGAAGGAAACTTGAAAATTACGGATGTTATTCGTGGTGAAGTAAGATATTTGTTTATCTTGCTTTTTAGAAAATATAATGTTGGATTAATATTGTGCATACCACCATTTTCTTTCATATTTTGAGACTCCTGGTTTCATTAATTTAATTTTAATTCATGGGCTGCTAATTCACTACATAGTCTCGTGAAGGTCAGTTGGAGCTTGGACACACTTGGTGACTTTGTCATTATGAGAAGCAATGGCCAACCTGTATACAATTTCTGTGTCACAGTTGATGACGCCACAATGCGAATATCACATGTCATTAGGTAGTGTCATACATATATTATATGACATTTTCTTTCAAGTTTACAATATTCTCAGAATGGATTCAGGATGAGCCTTCATCATTATTTCGTGTCTTAATTTCAGAGCAGAGGAGCATTTACCTAACACCTTGCGACAAGCACTTATTTACAAAGTATGCTCCTGTTTCTTTTATCCTTGTACTTTATGTTCAGATGTAATGCCAATGGTGAATCACTACAAACATGAGCAACGTGGTGAATCATTATTGATACTTTTTGCAGGCACTTGGATTTTCAATGCCTTCCTTTGCACATGTTTCTTTAATTCTTGCCCCGGATAGAAGTAAGTTATCAAAACGTCATGGTGCAACTTCAGTCGGACAGGTAACTAATTCATTCAAGGATAAGTTTCATGGCTGACCTACCGTTACCACAAAGATACTGTTTGAAATTCTTTCAATATGGTCAGCCCTTGTAGATATTGTACATATTATTTCATTCATTTGTTAGTTCAGGGAGATGGGGTATTTACCCCAGGCAATGGTGAACTATTTGGCACTCTTAGGTTGGGGAGATGGTACCGAAAATGAATTTTTCACCATTGATCAGCTTGGTTGGTGGTTTTACTTTGTTTCTTCTCATGTTTATATATGTTTTGATTCATAATGATAATAATTAGAAAGGAAGAAGATTGTCATGTGTTTGCTTACTGAAGTGTGCAATTCAACTTTGCAGTTGAGAAGTTCTCAATAAGTCGTGTAAATAAAAGTGGGGCAATTTTTGATTCTACAAAGTTAAGGTACAAACTAGAAACAATTTAATTTATTACAAGTATGTTGAATTGTGCATTGAGATATTAATGATGCTTTGTTTTGATGCAATTATTATGGAGCTAAATATTCATAAATGTGAATTCCTAGTTTAATAAAATTTAAAAATATTTTTGATGCTGTTCCATGTCCTCAAATTCTTAAAGTAAAAAAAATGAAGTCAAAATACGTAAAGGGCAGAATTCTTTTAATACTACCAATGTGTCCTTTAATTTGTTCATAAACATATAATCTTTGATTATCTCATTGGCACCTCAAATTTAGTGCCATGTCAGATGTACAATATCAGTCGAGTTGATTTCTAGGGTTTAGAGTGAGTCTGTTACTACTGAACTTATTAAATTAATGAATTAGTTATTCAACCGAATGAATCGTAACAAATGGTATCAACATGAACCTATTATTGGACATGGTGAGTGGCACAAGTGACAAAGAACTATTTGTGTATGGGGTTGAAAGTATCATAGTGTGGAATCAAATCATCATTAGGTTGAGTCACATGCACCATACTAGGATTTGATTCCCATGGATGGGATTGGAGGCACATCATGGTATTCTACTAGGTTGAACCTCACATGCAACATATTAGGATTCGATTCTGGACTATATTCGGACATTGATGAAAACATTCAGCTTAAATATAAGAGATGTGAAACCTCATGTTTGATCCTACATCAGATATGGGAGGTCAATTGAGTTGGTTTGTTGGTTTATAGGGTTATATTGAGTATACTCTTATTAATTTAGGCTTGAGTATTTTGGGTTAGTAGTTGAGGCTTATCAAGTTAATGACTCATATATCCCATTGGATTAGATTTTGACAACATTCACAAATAGTGTTACTTCAGAATAGTTTATTTGCATTAGGCATGTTGGTTATGAATAAGAACATACTGGAAATGGTAGGTCGTTGTTTAAGGCTTGCTACAATTACTTCATATGGTATGATTTTCTGTGCCCCTTCTGTTTATCTAGGTGCTTCTTTGCATGCACCTGTGACTTGCTTCAGCAGCATGAGCTGCAAAATTGTATAGTGGTTTTCTATGGTATAGGTTGCATGCTAGGTTATTTTTTCAGTTCCGTTTTAATCCTTTCATTGTTTTAATTGGTTAAGTAATTTCAGTTAATTTCTCTTTCTTTTCTTATCCAAGTTATCAGTTATGTATGCTTAAGAGTAAGCCAGTGGAGGCTGACCTTGTCAGCAGAATTTCTGCGGCTTCAATGAGTACATAGGGTTTTTCTTTCTTGTTGGATAATCTCCATTGTTTTTGCCTGTTCCCTTACATGATCTGCTATCCAAACAGATGGATGAATGGTCAGCATTTAAGAGCCCTTCCGCCAGAAGAGTTGTTAAAGATTTTTGGAGATAGGTGGAAGTGCACTGGTGTTCTCTTGGAATCTGAAGGAATATTTATAAAGGTGAGATTTAGGTTTCATTTTTTGCCATATTTGTGCAATGTAGGGACTGACATCATTGTTGAAATTTGAGAGTTAAAATCTTGCATATAAAAATTTAAGGCACCATATGTTGTAGTTGTCTCAGTTCTACTGTAGTAGTTTGTTTGAAAATTTAGATTGGAAGGTTTAATTGGAATTACAACCAAGTGGATGTCACTTAAATGGTTGATTTCCATGAGTCCATGAACTAGGAATCAAAACAAAAATTAATAGGCTATTTTGTTATAAAAAAATTAGGGATTTTGAAATGTTAGAGCTATTTTTTGTCACTTGAAAGTTCTTTGTGACCCATCAGGAATAGAAGTCGAAATACAACTCACCTAGTATGTGTTTAAAGTTTGCCAACATCTAGCACTTGGCTTCCTTAAAATCAAACATAAATTACCCATTAGGATTCAGATTCTATTACCAAATGTCCCAATATCTGTGTAAATTTGTGCTAGGATTGGTTAGGTCTTTATCTTGTTGATTCCGTGCTTGTGTTGAAGAATTTTTCTTATTCTTGAGCCATATATCTTGTTGTAGATTGAGTCAAACTAACTTTCAGCATTAATAGTTAAATGATTATTAATATTAAACAGTAAACACAAAGTTACAGTGACCTTGTTGAATATAGTCATGCCTGCGGGCCGGGCCTGGGACACAATAGGCCTCATCCATATCCACACGCACTATAATCTCATGTATAGGGTCCATATCCAATTGCTTACATAGTACACGGTGGAATCATATGTTAGTTGCACATATATCAGACAATATTTACTCTAAGCTGATTCAAACAATATGTATCAATTAACCAGAAGTATTAGAAGTCATCAACTCAACATTGTTGCAATATAAATTGTTGTTGGCCTTTTTTTTCTCAAGTAATTTCCTTAGATGCAGTGTTGGTCATCCTTGATCCACTCCCTTTCGTTCTATATCAATGTTAGCAGCAAGACTTGTTTCTCTAGGCTCTGGCTTAGGCTCACTAGCTCAGGTTTTTCAACCATTTTAGTTGCATGAGCATCTAAGGATGGAATTGATGAGTATATGAGAATACACAGTAAAACTTAGCACCACTAGTAGGTGAGAGTAAATAAAAAATAAATGATTGTAATACAATTCATATAATTGCTTCAAACATTTAGAGCATGCATGAGGAAGTGGATATGGGGTAAACATACCTTTAAAGGACGTTTGGTCATTTCACAGTAGTCATAATAAAATGTGATATAATCACTTAAAGGGAATGAGGTCATTTGGAGAAGTTCATGAAAGCTAGTTTGATCCAGTTGGGGGTTCATTTGCTCAGGTTATGAAGCAAATGGTAGATCAGTGCATTTCAATTTGATATATTGAGGTGATTATAAGAAAGAATGCTAAAATGCACAAACATTGCCCAAATTGTGGAACCACTGTCTATCGCAGATTTTTGAGGAAATCCCTATTATCTTTAGACAATATGCAAATGTGATATAACAGAAGTTAACCCCTTCTCGACCTGCGTGGTTTGCTTGTTGTTTATCATTGATTTTATCAACTTTCTGGACATGTTTGATTCATGTTTTACAGTAACATGATTACAGACATTGCACACTGATGCTTGCTGCACAAATATACATGCAGGATGCGACAGAGTTGTTGAAGGATGGGGTTGATCTAATAACAGAAGTCGACACAGCTCTGTCAAATCTATTGTCTTATCCATTGTACACTACTCTATCCAGGTGAGGGGGAAAGCTTCTGCAGATCTTATTACATGATATTAAGATGATCAATACATGATTCATTTCCACATTGCTTAGGTTGTTTCTCCTGTTTTCCAAGTGAATCTTGTGTTATTATTCTAGGTAAATTTAGATTGGCCACAATTGGTTTGACACCATTGAACTCAAGCATATAAGAAATAACTTCCTCAAGTGAATTTCCATTCATTTTTAGTTGAGTGCAACTGAGGGATAGACTATATGTGAGTTCTAAATATGATTTTCTGATCAAGTGTCATCACATACAATTGACAGTGAAGAATGTAAACCTATTGTACAAGACAAGCTTTCTGAGGTGGCTGCTAGTTTAATTTCTGCTTATGATGGTGGGGAGCTCCCTGCAGCACTGGAAGAAGGGCATGCTGGTTGGCAGAAATGGGTGAAAGGCTTCGGCAAGCTACTGAAGCGCAAGGTCAGTTCTTTCTGATACATTAATAGTGTCGATAAGTTTACTGTGTCATAATCGAAACTGTGGCCCCTTTGGATACTATACATTTAAGGTGTGCACAAGTTGCAACTTTCAAATAATCTACTACATCAACATTTTGTCAGTATGGAGCCGGGGACTGTTGACTGGTGGTCTGAGTCCATGCTAAGCAGTCAAATTCTATTAGTAATAGTTTATTGCTGATAGCTTGATAGTGGCGATTTTTCTAAAAAGTCATGCAAATGCTAATCCTTTTTTAATGTAATCTTTAACGGCAATAAAAGGACCCTTTTTGGGCTCTGTACTAGTGAAGTTTGTTGTCTTTCCTATTATAAATGTAATTTGTTTTGAGGCAAGTTCGCGGTACCATAGCGTACAACCTGGTACAGTGTCAATCTGACAGGGGATTGGTATGGGCTGGTACATATCAATCTGTTGGTATATCTCACCATATCATGTGTTGGTATGTATCATACCGATGATCGATCGATATATTGGTACGGAGCAGTAAGACGAATGGATGCATGAGGCTTCCACTAATGTGGGTACAGGGAGAGCCAGTTGTTCTGAAATTATCCTAGAGATGAATTAATCATTCATTGAATTTAAATTTTCTTTGTGAATTTTCTCAATATCTCATGTTAACTGTCAAATTTTATCTGCTCATTCTCTATGTTTAACACCTCAAAGCCCACCTTATGCCTTACACATTTTTGTCAGGGGAAGTCTCTCTTTATGCCTCTGCGAGTCTTGCTGACAGGAAAGCTTCATGGCCCAGATATGGGAGGCAGCATTCTTTTGATATATAAAGCTGGTCTTTGGGGAGTGGTTAACCCAGAAGCAGGTTTTATAACATTAGATGAGAGATTTAAAATGTTGAGGGAGGTCGACTGGGAAGCCTTGGACAAGGAGAACAAACAACTTGAATCTGTTGCTGGTAAATCTGATTAAGTTCCTTTATACCCTTCAGGTACATTTTACCACCAGGTTGGTGCAACCAAAGTTGTGTTTTGAGCTCTTTTGATGGTCTTGTGTGGGATAAAGGTCGTAACCCAACTACCGAGCAAATCTGCACACTTGTTTTCTGAATATTGACCCTGATTTGATGAAATATTTTCTTTCAGTATGAGGCCAAAACAAGTGTGTCAGCACCCCTAGATTTCCCTTAGATTTTTCAAGCATGAGATTTTGTTTTTATTGTTATTTGGCTGCGTATGTGATCATCTAATCTGTCAAGACTGCCAATTGCTTTTGTGGAGTGCCCTTAAATTTTTCCAAGCATGTTGTATGACCACCTTTGGACAGGCTGCGGTGCTGTGTTTCTTGCTGCCACAAGTTTCATCCAGTTCTGCTGGATCAGTTTCACCTGCTGGTTGCTTATGCTGTGTGTTGGCATGTACCTGTCTGCCTAGGTATGCTCTTCACAAACATATAGGCCAACTGTACGCTTGATAAAACAGCATAGCTTAGCATTGCATGATTTTGATTCGCCCATTTATCTTTGTTAGATGTTGTAGCATGTTTTGATTGTTCTTCATAACCTACATTTGTCGAGGTTGTTATCCATGAAAATTTTGAAGGCTATGATTGAGTTGATAACTGTGGGTTTTTTATGAAACCGGAACACAGTCTGGCGCACGAACGTCTCAGGTATTATAGGCTGTCTACATGGCATGTCTTTGGTAGATGCTCATTGCTTTCTCTAAAAGCAGCTTAAAACAAAGATACTAGTGTTATGGTAAGAGCTTCTGTAGGGTTTAAGACACCATCAATCTCAGTGATTGTAAATACAATCACTGGTCTTTTAGCAAAAAAACAATCAAAGACTTCTACGAATTCCAAGTACCAAACACTGGTCTTTTAGCCAAAAAAAACAAAAAAAACAAAAATGAAAGAACAAAATAAAACGACTGTCGGCACACAAAACTTGGGGTGATTCTCTGGTTGCGTTGTGCATGGATCCTCAGAATCTGCAGTGAGCTCTGCAGTTGCTGTGGCAGTCGTAGAAGCACGGCCCATCGCAGTGCATGGGGCAGAGCAGCTTCATTCCGCCGCACCGCCCCCTCCCGCTGCACCGGGCGTACTCCCCCACCCTGTACAAGCTCGAGCTGTAGTTGTGACCGCCATCCGCCCTGTCGTCTCTGCTTTCGTGCCTACTCCGTCTGCTCCTGCCTGCACCACCGCCTCCTCCTCCTCCTTCGCTGCCACCCGAGCTGCCACCGCCACCACCTCCTCCGCCTCCGCCACCACCATTTGCGTTGCCCCATCCCCATCCATAACCCCAACCCCAACCCCTAGTACTACCAGCTCCACCTTCTCCGCCGCCACCTCCTCCCCCTCCCCCTCCCCCTCCACCTCTCCCACCTTTGCCGCCGCCGCCACCATTTCCACCACCTCCTCCTCCTCCCCCTCCCCCTCCACCTCTCCTACCTTTGCCGCTGCCGTTACCATTACCATCCGTCAACCATTGCCTGCGCTCGTAGACGTCGCCCGGAGTAAAGTTGACATCTCTCTTACTGAGCTGCGCGGGTTGCAATTCATTGCGTGGCGACGGAAGGTCACTCGCGAAGCAAATCATGATGGTGGAGACTGCGGCGGAAGCAAGACACAAGAATCCCTGCCATGGATTCCTTCTCGTTCTTCTTCCTCCTCCTCCACCTCCTGATAACCTCATTTAGACTGCCTCGCTCCCTATCTATTTGCTGTTCTCAGGACGCCAGCAGACGACCATTTGATAGCTGCACATTTATTCTAGTGGAGCGTGTGGTGACCGTAATGATGGGAACAGCTGGGCAAGAAGAACCGAGAGAGACTGCGGGCTCAAACGCGCGCACCAACAGACAACAGAATAATGGCTTGCATTCTACTCTTCCCCGCATGCCGAAGACTGCTTTCTATTGACCAGTGCGTTAGGGGTGGAAATGATTGCAGGATTAAGATGGGGTTGGCAATGCTCGCTCATCCTTCTCTTCCTATTACCTCGCACACTGTTCCCCTCAACGGAGGCTTGCATCAGCCATCCTCTTTCTTGCGTCCACTAGAGCTTTGCCCATGTTGGAAGTTGGGATGTGAGCTTCCATCTCTTTTCTGCATTGAGCTATCAAGGAAGCATTCGTGGTGTTCTACTCACTGCGCTACGATTGTAGGTCCATCGTTTCCATGTGTCAGTGCTTCATATCATGACTGATTGAAGCATCCACCAAGCTGATATGATGAAATCAAGAACAAAATGTGTTCTTGTCGATTCTTATTTGAGTCTTCTATGGATTGTTTGATACTAGAAACTGACTTGATGCAGGCAGCGCGAGATCGCCTACATTGGAGGCGTTTTTGCGGGCAATTGTTTCGGGTAAATCTCACAATATTTGGTCAAATATATCGACATTTCTTTCAAATTCTCAATATCAAGTATATGTCTTACCACTTTAACATTCTCTAATCTTTGGAAATCTTGTCCATGGGTGTTGGACTAGTGTAGAGAATCAACCTCTGCATACCTTTTGGTGCAACAGGAAGTCTAGCAGAAAACATCAAGTTTTTCTTCTATTTCTTCCCTTTTTTCACTCGAAGGACACTGACCTATCATCTTGAATGCCATTAACAAGTATTAATTTGAGAATAAGGATGGGTTAATGAAGTGGACAACAAAATGTGCACTTAATATTGGATGGCCAATTTTTGACCAGCAGCTGAAAGATAAAAAAGGAGTTAATGACCTAATACATATCATTGCGAGAGAAGTTCAAACTAAGATTTCAATCATTAAACATACCACAACAGCTTAATTTGTTGAAGATTCAGAACGTTCAATATATAGATTGAAGTTATATCATAATCTTAGTCTAAAGAGTATGAGACGAATTAAAGTGAACTTGATGAAAGACTCAAGGAAACAAGTTGTAGCTTACTTGAAAGTGCTTTTGGCTTCATAACATAACATATATTTGCTGGAAAACAAGATATCCACTGTGTGGCAAAGTAATTCCAGGGATCAAACTTCAACGCTCAGAAAGGTAACACAGTAAGTTGGGAACTGAGAAAGTGGAAGATAGACAGGAGAAAGGTACAACCAATTAATATGTTATTAGAAAGAGAGACATAGGTACAGAACTTTCTATAGGAAGAAAAAAAAGATACCGACAGTTCATACTGGCTCAGGCTATTTCAATCTCCTTTTAGAGAAAGATATATGGGTGAATTTTTTTTGAATATTTTAATTTTAAAAATATTTCAAATAATACCCTTAATCACATGAAATGATTATTTTACTCCTGCATTCGTTCGTCAAAACCACCATTGCCTCCTCCTCCCTACGCCACCTCTGTCATTACCCCTATGTCTTTATCGAATCCTAAGAACATCGTATGTACACATGAAGGAGGGGTGATCGACGAAGTTAGCTCAAGGTTTAGGAAACTAAGTGGGAGGAGAAAGGGGAAAGACATAAATGATCAAGAAAGAATAAGAGGGTTACTGATGAGATCTATCCCCGTGCATGCGAAGGGGGGCGGTTGACAGGGCCAATCTACACGTAAATGCATATGTGATTAAGGTAAGACATTCGGTAGAGTGGAATGGGATAATCGATGAATAAATTCGTAGTAGATAACAAGGGTAGAATGATCATTTAAAAAAAATAAATGTTATTTGATTTTTTTAAAATTAGAGTACACTGCAAAAAAAAATTTAAACTTAAAATTTTTTTCTGCTCAAGAAATATTTGAAGTTTATTATAAGTGATAAAGAACATTTGAGTTATTAAAAGATAAGTCTTCAATCTTCTTTTAATTCATTTTAACTCTTAACTTTTTAACACAATAGGTTCTAATCATCCCAATGTCTCTTGGAAAATTCTCATATATAAGATTTAGAGTATGGAGGTGTCAACTAGTTAAAGATTTTAAGGATTTATCATATTCTGTTTTTGTTATTTTTTTAAAATAAATTATCTTATGATATGATAATAAAGATTTTAAGTAAATTATAAAAAAATTAAAAACAATAAGCTATTAGGAAATGACTCAATATTATACAAATTTTAACAAGAAGGTGAGTATGATTGCTTTCATTTTTCATTTCAAGATTGTTTTTAGTTTTGGGTAACTCAGAAGCTTGAGGAATATACAGTTAGTTAGTTGAATCAGAGAAAAAAAGTAAAGCAAGATATCTGTTTTCGCCAGGAAATAAAAGGGTGCATGAGAAAGATTTAGGAAGACAAAAACAAGAAAAGTTAGCATGGAGTTGGTTGTTCATTCTATGCATCCATGCGTAACATAAACATAGTATTGCCCCTCCACTTGAAATCTTACCTTAGCCTTCTTTGTGATCTAACATCACCCTGTTTGCAGCAGCAGAACCTCCTCAAACTTCAACAATGGCGGCACCTTCAGTTACTATCAAGAGGGATAGGAGGAACTTATGGCAAAGAAGGAACTCTGAGGAGCTGCTCGTAGCTGTCGCAGAAGAGAAGAAAGTATAGCGAGCAGGAAAAAGAAGAGCGAGAAAGAAATAAACGAATTATTATGACCCTCCAAAATTTGCATCAAAAACCGCGTTTTGTTATGATTTATCAGATTTCGATGACAACCCGACATACATACCATAAACGCCATACCGCGTGGGTCCGCCCACTACCTGTTGGTTTGGACTTCCTTTTTGGTGGGTGGGCCCACCCCACATCTGTAAACGGCTCTGATGATGATGACGCAGTTGCACGGATCTTATGCGAGGCGTCATTGGAGAAGATCCCGCTGGCCTTTCTTTCCTTCCGTCATAAGCATATCTAATGCCCATCTCGTCCTCCACCTCTGTCAGAGAAAGAGTGTGACAGTAAGCTACCTGCCTATCCTCGTTTCTGCGGGTTCCGCTCGAGAGAACAGGGCGTCTCCGCTGCAGATCAGGGAGGAGCGGGAGAGAAACACCGAGAAATGAAGGCCAACGTGAGAAAAGAAGGGGGGCATGGAGTTCCCCCAGCCATGCCGCTCCCTCTCCCCTGTTTCGACTTGAAGGCCTTCGTGGTCACCCTCGTCGTCCTCACACTCCTCATGGCCGCGTGGCAGCTCCAACCTTACCGGCCCTTCCTTTCCTTCCGCGCCTCTTGCCCTCCCCCCACCGCCGCCGTCTCAACCCCGCTCCAAAGTTCGAAGCTTGCTTCCTCCTCTCCCTCCACTGCATCCGCTTCCGCGATTCCGATTCCCGGATCTCGACTTCCCGTCCAGGCTCCCTCCGACCCCAACAAGCGGGTCTTCCGGGCCTATGGCAGTGCCGCCGCCCTGTTCGTCCAGATGGGCGCCTACCGAGGCGGCCCGGCCACCTTCTCCGTCGTCGGCCTCGCCTCCAAGCCCACCCACGTCTACGGCACCCCGTGGTACAAATGCGAGTGGCTTCCCAACCCCAATCCCTCGGCCGCTGCCAACGCCTCCTCGCAGCCCATTAGGGCCAAGGCGTACAAGATGCTCCCCGACTGGGGCTACGGCCGCGTCTACACCGTCGTTGTCGTCAACTGCACCTTCCCCTCCAACCCGAACGCCGACAACGTCGGCGGCAAGCTCCTCCTCCACGCCTACTACTCCGTCCAGTCCCGGAGATACGAAAAGTTCGTAGCTTTGGAGGAATCTCCGGGCGCCTACGACGAGTCCCTTTACCGGCCGCCGTTCAAGTACGACTACTTGTACTGTGGATCCTCCCTCTACGGTGATCTGAACCCCAACAGGATCCGGGAGTGGATGGCCTACCACGCCTTCTTCTTCGGCCCGAACTCGCATTTCGTCTTCCACGACGCCGGGGGAGTCGGGCCCGAGGTGCGAGCTGTGCTGGAGCCATGGGTGAAGGCGGGTCGGGCGACGGTGCAGGACATCAGGGCGCAGTCAGAGTTCGACGGCTACTACCATAACCAGTTCTTGGTAGTCAACGATTGCTTGCACAGGTACCGACACGCCGCCAACTGGACCTTCTACTTCGATGTGGATGAGTACCTGTACCTGCCGGAGGGGAGGACGCTGGAGTCGGTGCTGGCGAACCTCTCTGCCTACACACAGTTCACCATCGAGCAGAATCCCATGTCCAGCAAACTGTGCTTGCTCGATTCCAAGGACTACTCCAGGTGAGAGCTCATTGTTACCAACTCAGAGACTGTTTTCTCTTCGTTCAACTCTAAATCTCTCTTCTACCGACGGTCAACAGAGGCTGGGGTTTCGAGAAGCTGGTGTTCCGCAACTCGATCACCAGAGTGCGGCGAGATCGGAAGTACGCGATCCAGGCCAAGAACGCGTACGCCACAGGAGTACACATGTCGGAGAACATCATCGGAAAGACTACCCACAAGACCGAGGACATGATCCGCTACTACCACTACCACAACTCCATCAACGTGCTGGGCGAGCCGTGCCGGGAGTTCGTGCCATCGCCGGCCCAAGGCAACGTGACATGGTTTGAGAAGATCCCGTACGTGTATGATGACAACATGAAGCGTCTGGCTGAGACCATCAAGCGCTTTGAGAAGCAAACCATTGGAAGCATCGGAAGATAACAGTAGGAGTAGCAGAAGTGATGATCCATTCATACGTCATACAGTAGACATTCGTCAGAATTCTTTGGGAGATCTCTGTTCCTGAGCTCGGAGGTGGATGCAGATTCTGCTCGTATCTTGTTGGGTTTTGACCAATTTGGACTGATCAAAGTGAGATACGTGATTCAACAGAGCTTCTGATTTCCTTCCCTTTTTTTCCCCCCCCCCCTTTATTTCCCATAATATCTCTCTTGGTTGGGGTCATGTGAAGAGGTGGGTACATTGATTGAAAGGAATGTTATGTGGGAAGGAGCTTTAGGAGCCCGTGACCTGTGTCCATCGAAATCTAATGCTTGCAATCCAATAATACATTTCTATGCGAATGTGGTGGAGGCAATTACATGCATGCATGTGATCTGCTCTCCACGCCACCACACGATCCACCCAATGACATGCACTGTCCAAGACTTCTATTAAATCTAAATTTATAAATATATAAAAAATTTATAATCCTATAAGGATGACTTTTTGATTTTCTCAAAATATATCCCTTATTTTTAAAAAATTTCTAATAATATCAGCAATACTCAGCATCTATCCATTTTTTTTTCTACATTTATATTTTTATATATTATTTAAAAAAAATACTATAATATAATATTTTTATACTATTATGTTTGTATTTTTAAATATTATTAAAAAATATTATATCATAGTATAAAAATATTGTAACTAGATTGATTTATCATGTGAATTATTTCATAGAAAAAAAGAAAGAGATACAAAGTAAATGACTTGGTATCAAATTAATAATATTTTAGGTATTAGATAAAAAGATACTGTTAAAAAATTCTAAAAATGAAATATTTATCATAGAACAAGTGCATGAGTTTAATAAATGGTGTTAAGAGTAAATCATGAGTTTGAATAATACACATCTATCTCTTTTTATTTCATTCCATATCTAATTTTGAAAAAAAAATATTTTTCATTGACATGTTAATTCAAGTTTCTGGAATTCTTTCCCAGTCAATTAAAATCTTGGATTTTATCTTCATAAAAGATTCAAGGCTTCAGATGTTAATGTACTGTGCTGGAGTCGTCATGTAGGTAATGGGAAACCTCTTTGCCTTATATGTCATCCATCTACATCGCCGTATGTGCAAAAGGTTCCGAGGTTGCCTGCCATCGACGACCTCGAGCGCTCGAGATTAGTGGCCAGAATAACGCGGCAACGGTGAAGACGGGTCATGCGGAGCGGCTTGGTTTTGGAAGAGAACGCGCAGCGTATGAAGCGGCCGAGGATTCACACACTGGTCCTCCATCCATCCGTCCCTCGTGTCCTGTGTCCCCAGTAAAGCTATTGCCCTGCCTTTACGGCCATGGCTCCACCTGAAACCACCCGGACGCTTCCTGGAGGCCGGAAATGAATTGCCAGTTCGCACGGCATCAATCAAGCCTTGATGTGTTTCTGCATGTCACATGCAGATTCTCATCATTGGGTGTTGTTTGTCCCTTTCCCGATGGAACTGCTAGGTTTCGCCATGGCGTGTTGGACGGGAGGCGAGGAGACGTCGAGTCGGCAGGTCGACGAGCGCGTCACTGTTCCTGGATGTCACTCTGATGGGACGACGCATGCAAGCTGGCACGCATTGGTTGCTGGAAAGCTGTCACCGCTTTTGATCTCCCTCGTCTACATTCTGGTCTCCCCTGTCTCCATGCTTTCGGCTTCGTGAGCTGTTCACGAACTCATCTTTCATGTAGCTCTCCTCCGTAGGATGTCACATCGTGTGTATAACAAAGCATACAAAGGATTTGGGACATCATTCATCCGATGACGTCGCCCAATTAGTCTTCCGTCTTCCATCAGCCACCGACGTTGCCTAGTGGAAGCGATATCGCTCATGGGGCCGCGCCCTTCAGACCTTCATCGCACCCTCGATGTCACCCACCCCGCCCTTCATCGCTCCATCTTTCTCATCCTCGCGATCAAAGAGCTCCCTCCGCGAGGAAGGCAATGACGTGCGGAGGGAGTTCTTCGATCGCAAGGAAAGAGGGAGCGACGCCGAGGGTGCGATCGGGGTCGTAAGGGCGGGGGCCCCATGAGCGGCACCTTCTGCGAAGGCGACGAGGAGGTAGAGCTCCTTGCCGCCAACGAGAAGGGGTGGGGCAACAACGACGAAGGCGGAGGAGGGGGCGGTGCCGTTCGCGGTGGGAGCAGGGAACGAAGGTTACAGGCGGCACCGCTCACGATGGGGGAAGGCGACAGGCGACGCCAGTGACCGGTGGAAGGCGGAGGGGCATTTTTATGGTAGTAAAAACCAATTAGGGGGCGTCATTGGATAAAAGCCCAATGCTGGTATATAACATAATTATATGCTTACAAAGATAACAAGAACCAAACTTCCTATTTAGTTAGACAGGAGGAGCATGAAATTATTATCATCATCCCCATAAATGGGCTTATTAACTCATATGTTTATGCTGTTTTATGATCCCAGATGGGAGCAATTACATCTACTAATGGTCTGTCCTGAATCTATCACTAATTCACAACACTCATACAGAGATGATCATGATAGAATCATCACTTTTTTCTCCTGTACATGATGACCTCTATATTTTCATCAAAATTATCCATGAAGTAGCAGACTTTGATCATTTGTGAGATAAGAGAGCTTTGCGCTGTTTCGGATCTCATTAGCTCCTCATCTTCTCAGCTCTGTTAATCTGATTCAAATGCAAGTAGTCAATAAGCAATCATAATTCATATGGTTTCTCCAATCAAATGGCAAAAATAGAACAGCAAAATTGTTGATGATATTAACAATGATCTCAACTTAGAAAAAGCACAAAATTCAAGATTGCCTTGATCTCCTTGGCAATGAACAAAATTTTGATTTACCACAGATTTTCTTAGCAGATCTCCGATTTCAAATACCTTTTAACTTGTCCAAATGTTTATGGCATAAAATTGGATGATCATCTTTTGTTCAGTGTGCTAGATGTTTTTTGTTGATTCTACTGGTTTTCAAAATGCTTTTTCCTTTTATTTGTTGGTCTAGGGACTAAATATGTGTATAGCTTTGTCATTTTTGGTGGTACTCACTTCACAAATTTTCTAGACCTTGTATGATCGCCTGTTCGTCGTCCCATTGTACATCATTCACCGCGGGATCAGGTTCCCTTCCGATCAATCGAAGTGGAACATCCAGCTCCGGTGGAGTCTGTGGAAAGGGAAGCACATCAATTGGATACTAGTTTATATGATTGCTTACTGAAGTCCAATAATAATAGTGAAACAAAATACCATGCAGCGGATAAGTGGCCAATTAATCTCCCGGAAGAAGGAGTGTTGTTTGATCTCATTGGCTCCAGTTTTTGATCCCAAACGATTAGCAGGGTCTCTGTTGAGTAATCCATGGATTAACTGCCTGGCTGCAAGACTAACCTGTCAAACACAAACAATCACCAAATAAGAAATTGTCTTTCCACAAGTTCCATGTTGAGATTGGAAGTGCTGAATTTTCAGCAAGAGAACAAAGAAAACAATACTCCCAAACTAAAGAACCCTGGATCTATAGAAAACCACATCTTCTAACATGCTTGCCTTGTATGTTTCTATAATACAATCTAGAATAAAGAGCTGTAACAGAACTATCTAATTTGCATTCTACCATTCTGTGTGATGTGCACTCTGTGCTCATAGGGTCAGTTGCCACAAACTAAGAGGGTTGCTAATGAAATTTTTCTGTGTGTGTGTAAGCTCTTCATTATCTCTTCTGGTGTAGCAGGGCCAATTCTATCAAAATACAGAAAAAACAGATAGTCTGTATTTGTTATAGGAGTCAAAGAGAAGAGATATTGGTAAATTTTGTTATTCTTGGAAGCCATTGGATCTAAAGTAGCTGTACTAGGTGGACAATGCAAAGAACACCACATTGCACTTCAGAGGGTCAACATTTTGTTTCGTAAAGAAAAATAAGGCACAAAAAAGGTTCATAGCAAAGGCTGTTTTTTGTTTTTCTTAACCTATGTTCAAAAAGCATTGTACTATACTCAGAAAAAATCAATCCATGTTCTTGAAGATATCTGTCAAAGGACGTCTGAAAGCTTATCAAAAGATGTGATGTGAACGCTATTACCTAAATAAGGTTAACTTTTAAGTCCTAAATTATGAATTTCTAGAGCATTTAAGATTTTCAATCATTGAACATAGGGTATTATTAAGTCATAACAACATACTGAATAATGAATCCTATTGACAGGACAGAAATTTGTAGTGGGAATAATGAATAGAAGTGTCAAGCTGCTATCAAAACCCCATTTTGATCTTCACAGGGCAGCCATTTCTATTTCTTTGTGCTCTATTAGCTGCTAAAAAAATTTGAAGCTTATGACTAGCGCTATTGGCATCAACATAGAAAGGGAAGATCGGCTGCCATTATAGTTTTTGAACTGAAAGCCTTCCATTGTATTAGACAGCAATCTTTGTTTCAGTGGGAGAAGCTTTATTTGCAGCCTTTCGTATTCAGGTATGGTGACAGAATAACCTCATAGTGCCATAAGCAAGAGTCTTGGATATATTGAAGCGAAGGTACTAAATAAGCTGCAGGTGTATATTACATTTATATGCCATAGACTGTAGGACCTGATTGTGGGGTAAAATTTCTTACTGGAATGCTACTAGGAAATGTGAGGTCCTTATGCAGAATATTTGCAAAGGTCTTCTGCCGGTTTTTCCCCCTGAAAGGTGTACGGCCATACAGCATCTCATATAACAAGATTCCTGCATTTTAATCACAAGAAGTCAACAAAAGGCAAAAAAGAAAACTCACAGAATAATATTTCGATTGAAATAAGGAGTGTTCCTTGGATTGCTACAAGGCAGATTCTTAGTCAATGATCTGGAATTCATGCTGGCACAATTGTCTTATCCTGGTGACTTTTGCTGACATGATTATTCAGTGATCTATATAATTGTTCGTGTGATTATCAATGTAGGTGTGATTATGATTGCAAAATGGCTTTTTCCACCTGCTGTTGACCAGGAAACAGAAGGTACTTGGAATAAAAAAAGAAGATTCAGATTGCAAATATTGAAAACAGAGAGACCTGGATATCTAACATTAGTTAGTTAAAGGTTTTGCTGTGAAAGATGCTTGAGAAAATTTCTCCAGTTAAATGGTGCAGGACCATATGGTGCATCATGGAAAAAGAAATCCAAGTTTGCCTTTGTTCTTAGCTTTGCTGTTAATGGCATGCTAATGACACACGATAAATTGATGATAAAGGGTGTTGCATAGAATCCCAGTTTTGTATGTTGCAGCAGCAGTATTGTGACTAACAGACGTATACTTTTCTCATGCTCCTGTGAGTAAGAATATGTAGGAACAGAAACTGATAAAGTTCAGCAAGATTAACAGAAGTACATGATTGTATAACAAGAGGCTCTTTCAGTCTCTACACATAGCGAAGGCAAGGCTTTAATCAACAATTTTAGTTCTCTGTTGCTGGCTGCCACAGTTTGTAATCTGACTAGGAAGAAACAATCACATCTATAAAGATAAAAAGATGAAAACCTAACCAGACTATTATCAAGAAAATTGTTAATGTGGTTATGTCAAAATTTTCTATGAATTTTATAGTTAAGGATACTGCAGCCAGTTTGCCTTAAGAAAAAGGATACTGGATCTGCTAGAATATTGGGACTTTCCATCTCATTTTGGAGATGACTTGAGTCTGGTGTTAGTCAGAATATCCCTGGTTATGGAATAAGATTATGCCAAGGTTAATGATTCAGAAGATGCAGGCGCTGAGTTGCTGGATTTTTCTGATTGTTTTAGATGTTACAAAATCAAGTGAACAAATATGAAGTATCTGTAATTTGCATCACTGTAGAAGTTGTTGGTGATGTTTCTACAGAGATGTGGATTTGGTGTGAGGGTATGATTTGTTGCAATATGAAGTTATTGTACTATTCAGTCTACTTATTTCTAATGAAAAGTATTTTTACAAGCTATTAGGTGTAGAAAGGTTAAGTTGGCCTAACATTCTACCTATTGTCCTTCAAAGGACATTTACAATCCGAATATATGTTGCTTTTAATATTGAAAATCATTCTAGCATGGTTTTTTGTCTGAAAAAAACTTACCTTCTATTTGCCACTAACAAACTTCGATTGACATAATTAGGTCATTAGATTGTGAAAATAGAAAGATTTGATAAAAAAAAAACATGTTTAAGCAAAGAAACACAACTTAGCAATTATGCCTTGTGTGCATGTGCTTACCAAGAGCCCACCAATCAATGGCACTGCTATGCCCTGCTCCTGTAATAATCTCCTGAAAGAAAGATATTTTAGGAGATATAAGACAATCACAAAAGAAGCAAGCAAGTACTTGAAACTAATTATACTTAATAGTAATATTTCAAAGATATAACGAAAATAATCATAAAAAGTATCTGCGACTCGTGAAGAAATTTTGGTGATAAAAGACACAACATAGATCAGATTCGGACAGAATTACACTGAAAATCAAAACAACAATGTGGCGGCTTGCTTTTTGATATACCAACAGCTTACAAGAAAAATTTTCCTTACTATTCTTGCAGTATAACAAGTTCTGTTTGGAAGTCGGATTTCTGTATTATCCACCAGGATGCGTATTTAAATTTATGAATTATGTCTTGGTTTTAGTCAAAGAGACATGCAGATAATGTGCCAATATGGTACATGCCAACTAGCAGGCCACCGGTGCATTTATTATATATGCCAGCTAAACTGCATAGAAATAATCAGCATCTGCAACCCATGATATCAGCAGTATCTTAATGTTTGTCCTATGTTTTCCGCTCATATTTTCACAAATTGAAATTCCTCTTCAAACTATAATTCACATATACATGTTCATCAAAGACAATGAAACCTGATCTATCTGGATATTAGTTTAGGAACCAGTAGAACTAATGCTCAAACAATATTATAAAATCCTATGCTTTCTGCTCATATTTCCACAAATTGAAATTCCTCTTCAAAGTCAAACTATAATTCTCATATGCATGTTCATCAAAGACATCGAAACCTGATCTATCTGGATATTAGTTTAGGAACCAGTGGAACTAATGCTCAAACAATCTTATGAAAATGGAAGAAAGTAGAAACAATGAATAACAATCTGAATCTTGTTGATGAAATGAATAAAATTGAGGTCTCCAGAAATAATTTAGAACTCTAGTAACATGGACTATAAATAGTAAATCTTTGTTGTGTGAAGCATGTAATATTGAGTAGGTTAAGGTTGAGCAAATTTGGGTATATCTTTTCACTTAAAATGCACATGAAAAGGGCTAAAATTTGTCCACAAATATTCCAAGATTATGAAAATCTGCCAATATTTTCCATATTTAAAAATGTTCAAATCTAAAAGCCTCTCACCATGTCTGTCTATTGTTTCATTCTAAAATGAACAGTATATAGGTTGTTTATAGTAAAAGTTCACTTTTGTGAAATTTATATGCAATCATTTTGACAGTTTAACCATGATTTTATATCCTTGCATATGAGGCTTGTAGGACCATATCTGATCCCAATTCAAGATGACTTAATAACATATCTGTAAAAATTGCTGCATATGTATGACAATTGCAACTGATGACCAGCTCAATGGCATCCTTTTGGTGTGGATGCTGCAAAGGTTTTAGGACAACCGAATAATGCAGTAACATTGTTGACTTGATGGAAAATGAAACCAGCAAAGACATTTCAACAATGAAATATGCATCAGGATAACAAAATATACAGCAGTTGTGGCAATTTAATATAATTCATCATGAGTATATGTGTGCCAAAAGAAAAAGCATGGTAACCCATTAAACGGATTGGATTCAGTATAAAATAGAGGAAATCTGAGACTAAGAACAGAGGTTAGAGGATATAAAACAGAGAGCGAATAAGTGAGAAAGAAAGAATGACATAAAATCAAGGGTCAACTATAAGCATGATGCTAGAAGGGTATTTCTTAATTTAAGTTGTCATTGTAAAAAGTTAAAAACAACTAAAGTATCACAAGCAGGAGAGAAGACCATACTGGAGCTATATACTCTTCTGTTCCAACAAATGAATTTGATTGAGTACTAGGTTCTGCTACAAAGGTTGGACGAAGCTGATCTCTCGATTTTCTTCTTTTTGAGGGTAATGATTGTTTTACCACCTGCATCAGGCAATATAAAAAAGTTTTCTCAGAAAAGAAAAACTTACGAAATTACTCCAATCAATGAGAGAATTAAAGACCAAAATAATCTAAATATACATATTTCGGTTGACAAAATATTCACAAGTCGGCAAAATATCTTTTATCCTGATAGAATTAATGTCACTTGTGAACTTTTCAATATCTGTTGTTTGTGTCTTCTTAGTGTTGCTTAGATAATTTATTATCCAGATACATTGCAGTTAAAGAACATTGAGATATGCTCAGTTGTAATCCTTAGATATCTGATTCTAGTCCATCTTGAGAGAAACAGAGAAAATTTAATAGGATATAACAATTAAAGGTTATTGTAAACTCCAACAATAAGTAGTTAAGTCACCTAATTATTTTGGATTGGCTACATGAATCTTTTCATGTCATTGAGCTTTATAAAAGGTGACCTTTCTAATTAATTCAAGAACATTCAAATCTCCTCTTTTGTATCTATGCAAGTCTTCTTATTTGTCCATCTATCTGTCATGGCACCACATTGCTAATCAAAATGCCTCATCTGACCTTATCATCTTAAGGTTTCCTTTGAACATATTCACATCATCTTAAACATTCCTCTCATAATTTATTTTTCATTGGACTTACACTTAATTGTTTACAAATAAATAAATATATTTTCTATATTTTTTTTAACTTCATGTAGTGACCAGTACATGAAGAATTTCAGCTACACATATTTTGTATATATTGCATTAACTGACCAACACTTAGATATGTAAACTATAGTTGGATTTATAACTGACCAATTATATTTTTTTCAAATGTCAGTTTGTCCTTGACTTTTGGAAGATTGCCAAGAACCACCTCAAAGTTAACTTCTACAACTTTAACAATTGACACTAAGGTACTTGGCTTCAAAAACCCTCTACCTCTGAATCAGTACAACTCTCCCAACTTCGTAGCATAATTGCTATTTCCTTGTGGCATGTTTGATTAAACTGAAACAGTGTCTGCTTTCACATCCTCCAGGTTACAACCTTATGAGAGGTGGTTATATCCATCAATGATCTTCATCAGTTTGGCAAGGAATCTGAGAGGATAAGTAATTTCAAAACTGCTAAGAACAACACCATCCCATCTGAGTTTAACGACATTTTTAGAATGTGATGGTGCCTGGATTCATCCTAAAGGATCAACAAGTAAAATAGATGCTGGTTTGTTCTCCCTATTTTGTCCTGCTCAAGCTGAAGAAATTGTCATTCTAAATGGACTCTAAGCCAATTCTCTAGGTTTTCAGCAAATTATATTCCTTTTGGACTCCTTAAGATGCAACAATTTTGTCACTAATATAAACAAGGTACCTTGGTACATCATTTCCTTGTTTCATAACATTTAGAACTTGATCATGGAGGTCAATAATGTCTGTCTTAGACATATTCCTAGAACTATCAATAATGAGGCTCACCATCTTGCCTCTAGGAAACTCTACTGAATGGGAAATCATCTTGGGAGATAATTTGGACCATACTGACATCTTTATAGACACCGCCTATCATTTTGACTAATTATTAATCTTATTTTTTTAAAAAATAATTGTCTTATGAAAATTTTCTCTTAATCTAAGGGATATCCCGTGATGACACAAAACCATTGATCTCCCTCTCCACTTCATCCAACTTTAGAAAATGAATAATATATTCATCAATTTCTTCATCTTGTTAAATAATAAACTGGGATATATCTATAACCAAGTTTTCAAAATCTCCATCCTATCTCAAGATTATTTACTAGTCAAACCAATATGATATTGGTATAAATCCATGTATTCGCACTCATACCATTCGATACTATTTGGACCAAAGAGAAAGAGGGAGAGAAGATGGTTGGAGGAAGAGAAGAAGAGGAGTAGGACAAGGCATAATTGTAGGTGGAGAAGATGATGACCTTGATGAGGATGAAAAGGTAGTAGTGGTGGCATATCATAGATGTTTGCCCAATATGAAAAGCAAAAGAGGAAGGTAGTAGTATCGACAAATCCGTTTAAAAGGATTGTTGAACAATAGTTACAATCCGATGATGAGACACCATCTCCCTCATAATCCATATATGTGAGGTCTGTGGAAATAATAGTGACATCAATAGTTGTACATTGATTGATGTTGATGATGGCGATAGTAGATTATTCCAGCTACTTAGCCGTAGGGTTGGGCATGGATGAAGGAGAAGCACCTTATGTATGCCACCCAGATCATGGAGCTCAAGTATCTACAAATTATTTATGGCCAGAAGGATAAAGGTAAGGGAAAGATAGTCAATGACTATGAATAGATTAGTCAGACCTATATGATATGGACACTCATAGGAGTTCATTGTATTCGTAGCCTTCATATTACAAAGATTCTTATAGCCAACAATTATATGGTGATAGTTGGTCATTCTTTTTTGAGTTCGATCATTCCTACATTACAAAGTAATAGGTTAGTGATGATAGTTGAAGTTCTAGTGCACTCCAACCTCCATAGCCCTATGTACTATAGTCATACTTATTTTAGTGGGCTCTTTAGTCATGTGTAATTAATGATGATGAGACAATGATCGTTTCCACATTGATGGATCAATAACACATGGGTTACCAGTACAATGTCATTTGAGCAGTTCCAATATTGGATTCAACAAACCAACCATATTGACATTCAACTTTATAGGATCAAGGACCCTGTTCCATGATTTCAGTTATCCATTTTAGTGGTAGAAGAAAGTATATATAATATTATCTTAATTAATTATTTTATTTAAATTTTAAATTTTTTGTATCTAATCTAACATATCAACTCTCTTTCCTATAAGTGACTAAAGATAAACAAAAGCACCTTCCTTCGGAGGATTGTGTGACAAAGTTGTTCCTCGACATATCTGAAAAGACAAAGATAATTTTTCATCTATATAACCTTGAATTTCTATTCTCTTATGGCTTAGATACATTTTATTCTTATATTAATATAATTTATATATAAAAAAATTTAGGACAAAAAACCATGAAATAGGGTTTTTTAATTTCTAGCCATCTTTTTGGCTCTTTTTTGGAACACCAACACTAACCGACACATACCGATTTGCCTAGTGACCGATATAACCAATTTACATGAGACAACATTCCTTGGTTTTGGCATTTAGTCTTCATATATTACTTTTAATGCCAGTATTTAATTTAAATCATGGACAATCCTTTTCAAATACTAAAATTTCCAAAAACCATAATAAAAATATGGCGGCATTTTTCATCAATAGGATACAGGAATTTTGTTGGCTAGTTTTGAACAAGAACTACTGTGGCCTATAATTTTCCTTTAAAAATTCTATATTGAAAACCAAATTATAGAATTCTTTCTATTCAACACATTTAATCCAACCAAACACACTACTAGCTAGAAATGGACGTGTGACTCCTTGATGGTTCCACTTTGGAAGATGAGGAAGATTTTACTAGTATATATGACTTCGATGATCAGTTACTAATAATACTTTTTGGGTCCTGTAGCTAGGCCCCAACACAATCATTGTTAGATTAGTAGATCAGTGGTGTAACAACCAAGTAATATAGCATATATATGGATCATAAATGTCCTTGGTATTCATCTGATCCTGCACTGATACTATGTAGGAATGACAATGTCAGTAAACATAGATTGGTACCTAAATCCATGATATGGCATGCACAATCTATGACTTAATGTATTGATCCTGAGTATCACACAACTATCTATGACTTAATATATTTACTAATTACTACTAATTTGAGTGGGCTTAAACAATTAGTGCCACATAATGCTACTACATATAAATTACTAGGTTAGTCTATAATTCATGAAGGATCTCAATGCTAAATGTATTCTACATCTCACATTCTCTATCAATCATTTATGTCTCTCAGTTTATTGAACGTGTTTCAGATATACCTCTTTTTATTTGTTATAAATTTAAAGGTTATTTTAATTAATTTCCTTTGTTCTTGATAGAGTCACTGTACAACTAATTTGTAGTATTTAAAATTTTAAACTACTGAACTACAAAAGAAAAGTACAAATCAAAAGTATCAGTTTAGATTATAGAGCGAGCAGAGCAAGGTTACATTTCTTAGTGACAGTAAATGACACTTCCAGAGAAAGGAGATAGAATATGTATATAAAAGCCAACCATGTTAAGAAATGGAATCGGAGAGCATACTTGTGGTTTACAGTTTGTCAAAAATGATAAATCAAAGTCTGTCAACACAACATGCCCATCCTTCTGGAGTAGGATGTTTTCAGGCTTTAGATCACGATATATAATACCTATGTGAAAATGACAGAAATAGTTGTTAGACATGATTTTACATTTTAGTTGTGAATTGAGCACTTCAAATGCAAACAATTGGCAATGCAAAGAATGAAGAGAGAATATCCTACATGATAAACCCTGTAGCAATCAATTTTTTATTTAAACATAAATGTGTAGAGCCAATAGTAATTTTAGCACTATCAACAGCATTTTGTAATGACATTTTCAATATTACAGTGAATTGTTGCCTCAAAATGAATCTTACTAATGATTCTTGTTGTTGAATTTATAATGTTAACATCAACATGAACCTTGATACAACAATTGGGTTGCTCCTTTGCAACCTAGATGATTAAGGTTTTAGTCATGGAAACGGTCTCTATACTTGGGTAAAACTACATATGTCAACCCTCCAAATATGTATAAACTCTCTGTACCCAGACCCTACATTAGTGGAAACCTCCTACACAAGAGTCACCATCTTTACTAAATTCTTGGCTATGGAAATCCAAATCAACAAAGGCTCATATCAATGTGCCTGTATCATTTGGACAATGGACCAGAATGTGAGCAACTCAATTTCAAGTATACCACTTATTTAGCAATTAGCACCGCATCACTCGGTCTTCGTTGAAACTAGTTGAAGTCCTAGTTGTTCAATTTCAATTGAAAGTATCAAGTGGCCAACCCCAAGCCCTAATCTCCACATTCTTTGTTTTGTGACACCGCCCTCTCTCCCATCTCCTCCAATAACCTGTTCTAACTGCCACCTCTGACCAAATCCGGTGGCGCCTCTTGCTTTGGCAAGCCCTCCAGCTCACAGGCTGACAATTGTAAGGTCTTGACCATGAGACAAAACTGGGACGCCATTATCCTCTTTTGATTTTTTATCATTGAGCCATCACTAACTGATATATCAAATTATTTGCATATCATATTGGACGGTTTTGGTAACAGAACTTACATCAGTGACTACAACATCAATTAGAGTAGAAAAAAGAGGAAGTGAAGGAGCAACTTTTCCTCCTAATAAGAAAGATACATCCATTTTTAAAGAAATATGAGATTATACAAAAAAGAAAAAAATGACAATATGCATATTATTGGTGAATTTCTTATCAATAATTGCAACTGATAAGATCTTCTAAGAGAAAATTTAACAATTAGAAATCACTTGAAATGTTGATACTGGAGTTAAATGAACATTGTTGTGGAACTGCACACATGCTTTAGTTGACTGATTTACCTTGGCAGTGAAGATATTCTAGACCAACCACAACTTCAGCTGCATAGAACCTGAAAATTATTTGAATATCAAAAAAAGAGATAATAAGAAACAAGATAACTTCAACTATATATAAGAACTATTTTGAATGATATTAAATCACAAACATCAGTCATTCAAGAAATATTTCCAGAAAACCTGCAAACCTGATTAAATATATTTAAGAATTATGATAGCATTTCTTTGATTAAATGGCTCCAATATTCACTATAATACACCAATTAATAAGTGCTAGTAACCTTGTTCTGGATACACCATGAGAAGCTGATTGATATGGTCTTTTTTTAATTTCATGGAGAACTTTATTTTTCTATTGACAAGTTCTTGATTATAGTACTGGATATAGGTTGTAGTTGTTGCTATTAAGCAAAAATTTGGATTAGTAAAATTAAAATAATTATATCTATTCATCACAAGTTCTTGCTACTATCTTACTAACGTGTTGTTATGACTAATTTTCTCATGGTGAATAGGTTAAATTATTACTTAATTACTTGTTATTATTTGTCATAATATAAAACTGCATACCTTAACACACTAAATGGATGCCAAAATTTTGCCATATATATATCATATATAACATTCTGTGCCCAAAATCTTTATTGTTGTACTCACATTGCATCTTCTTATTTTAACATGTTTTGACATCCATACATACATACATATATATAAATAATAAATAAATAAATAAATAAATAAATAATATATATATATATATATATATATATATATATATATATATATATATATATATATAGTATCAATCTTCCATATGTTATGATTGGTTCATAGAGCAAAGCATAGTTTTGGGGAGGGAAAATCTACAGGGTAGCATAATAATCAAGTCTCCAATATTTAAAAGCTCTGAAAAGAACCATACTTTGCACATGGAAAAACTATTTTGACTAGTTAAATCCATAATTCCTAGGTCACAATGGAATAAGTACTCTTACGAGTGCCTATATGGATGAATACACTCATCAACATATGCATGTGCATGTTAATGTACAGGTTTTTCTCTTACTGACAGAAGAAAAACAGCTATTTTAACTGGTTAAGACATGGTTATGTAAACATTTCTTATACTTTTTATTGTACCTCGCAGCTTCCTCTTTGAAAATCTTCATAGGTTGCTTGTCAATCAATGCAAATAGTTCTCCTCCGGGACAAAAGTCTGTAATTAGGCAGACGTGTGTTGTGGTCTAAGGAATATAAGAGAAGTCAGTAAATTAGATTTGATTGACAAAGGCTATTTAGCAATAAGAAAACTAGTGAACTTAGATACACCAATATGAATACCATAGTGCATCAAAGTACTCTCAAAGATAAATCAGTGGTTGGATCAAACACAACTAGGGGAACCAGAAAGTGTGAACCAAGATTGTAGTTATGACAGTAGATAAAATGAACACAAGTGAAAGATGAAGACAAGTCAATAAATATCTACGTATAGATGTTCAAATGTTGTATGTGACTTTCTTTCATATCCATATTAGGATTCTATCATGAATTACAGCTTTGTCATGGAATTGTCGAAAGATAAGATTTCAAGTAGTAAAGAATGCATTTTCACACATGCATCATAATTCATATATTGGGATTAACTAGATGAAGTTCATGGCTTCATGCAACAACATCACATTCCTAGAGAATCTACCAAGTGAAATTACAGTTTTGAGACTTTTGCATAAAGGCAGATAGAACGTTAGAACTATTAATATTTACTGATTAGCATACAGAATCCTAGTGCCTTGCAAAATCTTGGTTGAATCATTCACTTTAGTTTCTTTTCGTATAAGGGTTGACACTCTTTTACATGGATCACTTTTGAAAACACAAAAATGGAGAATTTGAGGATAATTTGTCAGGATTCTGAACACCAATCAAATCAAATTAATATCAAATGACATGTTGGAGATGTAATATAAAGTTGAATTTATCCAGTCAACTTTAACAAACAAGCGATTACTAAATTGGATGCTCTTACTACATTGAACTGATACATATTACCCACTAGTCACTAGTCAGTATGGTTTAATACGTCTTTGTAGAAATACCAAATGATAATTGGAATTGCCTAATACATTGATATTAATCAGTATAATTGATACATTGGTTTACAGATACATGATGATGCTGTGTCAGATGAGGAAGCTCAGTAAGCATGATGGATATTGAGACAACTTCCAGTACTATATTAGGCATGGAAAGAAGAATTGTGAATCCCTTTGGGTTGGCGATTAATCAACTGAACATATTTTTCATTTTAATCAACTCAAAAAACAATTTTAGCACTTTAGAGGGTGATATTATAAATATTATAAGTTGCCACATGGCAAAATCTTCTATATTTCTACTTTACTATTCTAAATTGCATGATAAGAAGAAAAAGAAAGACAATGAGAAAAGGTTGAAAAAAATTAAAACTTGGGTTTGATTGAAGATTACAAACAAGACAGGAGTTTTCTTGAAATTTTGTCAACAAGGAGGGTTATTTGTCAAAGCAAATATGAAAATATAGAAAGAACAAACAATTTTCATAGATACATGGTGGTATATACTATATAGAAAGGGGTGAAAGGAACTGTAGTTGTGATCATCAACGCATTAATGAATGATTTTTTTCCCCACAATACTAGTAAATTGAAGGAGACTACAATGTTTCCACAAAGTGAGTATGGAAGGATTGGATTGAGTCTATGACATTCATCCAATTTCTACCTTCTTGTCCTGTCTCTCTTCAACCTATCCTTCCTCTTAGATCATACCATTGTATCAGTCCTAAAGCCCCCAAACCCCTGTTATCCTATATCATTTTTCACCATACACAATCCACAAAAAACCCAAACTGTGGAGAACCTAATGCTGATAGAGCTGCCAATCATTGGAAACAAGTGCTTCAATTGATGCATTTTCTCCTTTCAAAAATGCATGTTTGAACCTGCAGTAATTGAATTTTCATTGTTGAAATAGTTCTAATGTAAACTGAGTGCATTTTACATATTCTCATATCTGCCTTGTCCTTTTTCTTCTCGTTTCACTAATTTTATTCTCAGTCCCTTAAGCCCTTAGCAACCTTTAGGATGTCCTATATTAAAGAAACTTCTAAGTTCTAATGTAAAGAATAGGATTTGAGACCCAGTTAAATTGCAGTGAGGGTTTGGAATTTGCATGGCTTGATAAAACTTCATATTATACTGTTTGAACCACCACATGATAAAAAATGTTATACAAGGTTGTGTGAAGACTATGCAGCTTTGCTTCACTTATCACTGCAAATGTAACACTGATGGCTTTGCTCCACTGATATATAATAAAGTCAAGGCTATGCAGCTATGCACCATGGCTTCCTCATTTAGATATATAAACCCAATGATTTTTTAAGTATTTCATAGTGCATGGAATATTAATAAATTAATTTACTAAGAAAATAAATAAAATGGTGGTTTTGATTTTTGAGCAAACCTGAAAGGAAGTATAAAGTGTTGGAAGAAATGGATGGTCCAATAGTGAATAGATCTCCCTCTCTACGCATGCTCGATGAACCTGTTAAATCCGCAAAGAGTCAATCTCTTTCACGAGCAATTGTATATTCCTACACTAATTTTAGTAGTTTATCACCTTTTGTATATCAGTTTTTTACAGTGAATTAAGCATAAATAAACTAGACTTCTACATATCTTAAGATCATTGTGTCAACGGATTATAAAATTTTGTTGCTTTAAGGTATACATGGAACTGGAAGTATTCAGTCATCTTACAGAGATGGACAATGGAAATGTTTTCTAGCCTTTGAACTATGTACATAGTTCTTGTAGATGGTCTAACAAATACATGTAAGAAAATGATACTTGACGTTTGATCAGCTAATCCCACATCTCAGTGGAAAATAGCAACCTCTTGTCAAATTAGTTAGCAAAATATATGCTTTTCAAGTCTAAATATACTCGGATGATATATCTACTGATATCTTCAAGCTTAGGAATCCATCTTATACTGGTTGCTCTTTACATAATAATGAAATCAGGAAAAAATAAAAAATTATTGCATATGGAACTTGAGGATTTGTTGGTATATAGTCCATACATTTTAATCTCAGATTTAGATTCTTGTTTCTATAGAAAATGCATAGCTATCTATAGTTTTACACTATCAACAAGCACAGCAGTGTTAGCTGTTAAATACATTTTGACTTCTCAAGTAAAAGAAAAGAAAAACAATTTTGATATTGAGGGAGACGTTTTTTGTCTTGGAATGTTCTTGGGAATAGGTCTGTCGTACCGAAGCATACCGCCCAGTACGGGCGGTACGTACCGGTTCGACAGGTTACCGGTACACGGACCGCTCCGTACCGCTACAGTGCTACAGTGCTATACTGTAGCACTGCTACAGTATGAAAAAATATAAAATTGTTCGGTACACCGGTACCATACCGTACCGAGCCCTGATCGAAATGCCGGTACGGTACGATACGACAAACCTTTTGGGATATTTATGGACTTTGTTGTGTGCAATCTACAACTGTGGATACAAAATAAAAAGTATTGTTGGAGTTAAGACTCCACATAAGAATATTATTAGATGCAGAATTTATTCTCATGAAAGAAGTATGGAATTCATTATTTAAAAAATACCATCATAGAGAAATATTCATTAAGATTTGATTAGAGAAAACCTTGTTGCGATTCAACATTACTGATTTGTCCATAGCCTTCATGGCAAATAATTCACCAGTACCCTGCAGTTCCACCAAATGTACACTGAAACAAAGGCCAATAGTTAGATTTCAATGGACAATAAAGTTTGCAAAATTTAAAGAGAAAAGTTGTGACAAAAGAGAAATGTGTGCTATGTGATTACAATATGCCACATATCACATTACCACAATTTTATATACAAGTTTTTATCGCATCTAAAATTGTAAGAAATTTTAGAACCATTACTTCTTTTTTGATATTTTGAGTTCATTATCCAGTTCATAAATTCCTTTTAGAAGTTATCCTAAGCTTACAACCTAGAAATTCATTAGTGACAATAGTATAAGCACAGTTTTGGTGGAATACTCAAGAATGAGAGCTGCATAACAGGCCATGACCAACAATTTGGGATTGGTTGCATGGATTTTTTCTCTTGAATGAACTTGATGAAGGGGCATAATCCAATTTTAGATTAATGCTAATTAACTATGTTTTAGAGTCTTATTATTATGTTTGTTTTATTTTTGCAATCACTTTATTGATCTCATTAAGAGTCTTCAAGTAAGTAGTGTGTTGACTACTTGGGAGCATGTTTTTTTTTGTTGGGATGTGTTTGTCATTATTGTAGAAGCTCAAGGGTCTTCTTTGACAAACATATACTTCCCATTAAATGAAAAAGAAGGCAGTCTTTTGGCTTTGCTTCTCTAAAAATATCTACAGATCATTCTCAGCAGGTTTTGCTTGGATTGAATCTTCCTATCAAGCTATTGGCTTGGTCGCGTTGAGTGGCATCCATGATTAGCGACATCGAGTGGCATTCATCACCTTCGGTTGAAGAAAAGACTTGTAGAAGCACTAGTATTAGCATTGCCCTACTTCTCCAAGACTTTTCAAGTGGAGTGTGATGCTTCTGGCATTGGAATAGGGGCTGTTCTAATACAAGAAGGTAGAGCAATTGCTTATTTCAGTGAGGAACTAAGTGATGCTAAGTTGAAATATTCAACATACGACAAGAGTTGTATGCGGTAATTCAAGCCTTGCGACATTGGGAAGATTATATTATCAAAGTGGAATTTGTTCTTTATCTAAACCACCATGTTTTTAGGTTCCTTAAACCATCATGAGTTGCTTACTTGAAAAAATTCAGCTTTGTTCTAAAACACAAGGCTGGTTCATCTAACAAGGTAGTTGATGCCTTGAGCAGGAAGTACACCTTGCTGATTACTCTTTCTTATGAGATTATTGGATTTGATCTTATATCAGAAAATTATGCAGCTGACCCTTATGAATTGGATGAGATAAAAAATGGTGATTACACTTATGAATGACTATCTTTTCAAAGGAAATCAGCTTTGTTTACCGGAAGGTTCTTTATGAGTATTTGTCATGAGAGAATTGCATGGTGGTGGGCTTGGAGGACATTTTGGGTGAGACAAAATAGAAGTACTTGTTAAAGAAATATACTTTTGACCTAACATAAAACAGGATGTTGCTAGATTTGTGCAAAGATGTTATATTTGTCAAAAGGCCAAAGGAGGAGTGCAAAATACCAGTTTGTACCAGCCCCTTCCTATTCCTAATGCTCCTTGGGAGGACGTCTAAATGGATTTTGTTTTTGGTTTGCCTAGAATACAACATGGGTATGATTGCATTCTGGTGATTGTTGAAAGATTATCAAAGATGACTCACTTCCTACCTTGTAGAAATTCTCTTAATGCCGCACATGTGGCCAATTTATTCTTCAAAGAAGTAATTCGTTTGCATGGAGGCCCAATGTCCATTACTTCGGAACATGATGTGTGATATGTGACTCACTTTTGGAAGACACTTTGGAAACTTTTGGGGTACTAAACTGCAATTTTCTATTTCCTATCATCCACAAATAGATAGCCAAACAGAAGTGGTGAACCATTCTCTTGGGAATTTATTGAGAAGCTTGGTCAGTGACAGTCCTAAAAGATGGGAGTTAATTCTTTCTCAAGCTGAATTTGCCTACAATAGCTCTCTTAACAGATCCACAAAAAAAGCTTCATTTGAAGTGGTTTACAGCAGAAACCTCAATCAAGTTTTGGACTTAGTCTCACTTACAAATCAGTCACATCTTAGCACGGATGCAGAGGGGTTTGCTGCCCATATTAAGACCATTCATGATCAAGTTCTTTAACAGTTGAGGCAAACTTCTTAACTCTACAAGTCAAAGGCAAATGTGCATAGGAGGCATAAAGAGTTTGAACTTTAAAGAAGGTGATCTTGCCCAAGGTATACAATTTCGAATGATACCACCCGTACCGGGTGGTACGTACCGGTCCGACGATAAATCGGTACATGGACCACTCGCTACCAGGCGGTATTTTTTTTATTTATAATATATATATATATATGTATATATACATATACATGTATATATGTATATATACATGTATATATATATATACGTATACATATATATACATATTATACATATATATATACACATATATATATATATACATATATAGGCGACGTCGTCTCGTTTTTCTGTGACGTCACTTCGGCAATGTCGCCCCGCCTTGGGAGAAGAGAGGCGATGTCACACTTTTTTTATTATATATATATAATATATATATATATAAATAAAAGATTATATATATATTTATATATATATATATATATATATATATATTTAGCATGGAGAAATTTATTTTTTTACTTATATATATATATATATACCAAATGGTACACCGAACAGTATACCGCTCGGTATATAGTACCATACCGTACCGTACAGAGAGAAGGTCGAAACTCCGGTACAGTATGATATTTCAATCCTTGATCTTGTCATGGTTTATCTTTTAAAAGAAAGATTTCCTTCTAGAACATATAGTAAACTTAAGCAAAGGAAGTTTGGACCATGTCAAGTTGCAAAAAAACTTAGACCCAATGCTTACTGCTTGGAGCTATCATATAGGTTGGCAATTAGCCTGATTTTTAATGTGTGTGACTTGAGTCTATCATATGGGGACGAGGTTAATATTATCATAAAGCCAAATGAATTTGCCACCAAGTCTATGAGCTCTACTAGAGAAGCCATTAATGCATTGGATGTCTGAAGTATTATAACAAAGTGTGGCACTTATGCTCAGTACATAGTACATTTCATGGGAAAGCCCAGTTCTAAAGATGTATGGATGTTAGCTCAAGAACTCCAGAAGATTGACGAGGCACTTTGGAAGTAGCTCACTACAAATTCTAAGTCGAATTTTTCTCAAACCAAGGAGAATGATGCAGGGGCATAATCTAATTTTAGATTACTGCTAATTAACTATGTTTTAGAGTCTTATTATCAAGGTATGCAATACCGTACTATACCGGTGTTTCGAGGTTGGCTAGGTACGATATAGTACCGTGTACCGCTCAGTACACCAGAGCATACCGAGCGGTACATCAGAGCGTACCGAGTGATTTTAAATATTTTTCCTCATACTATAGCACTGTAGCATGTTCTATCCAGTAGCGGGCGGTCCGCGTACCGGTATGCCGTCGGACCGGTACGTATCGCCCGTACCGGGCAGTACTATTCGAAATTACATACCATGGTTATTATTATTATTTTTTATTTCTGCTATCACTTTATTGCTCTCATTAAGAATCTTCAGTAAGTAGTATGTTGACTACTCGGGAACATATTTTTTTTTCTGTTGGGATGTGTTTGTTACTATTGTAAAAGCTCAAGGGTCTCCTTTGAGAAACATATTCTTCCCATGAAATGAAAAAGAAGCTAGTCTTTTGGTTTTGCTTCTCTTAAAAAATCTATAAATCATTTTTAGTCAGTTTTGCTTGGATTGAATCTTCCTATCAAGTTATTGACTTGGTTGCATTGAGTGGCATCCACGATTAGCGACGTTGAGTGGCATCCGTCACCCCTGGTTAAGCGACATCCTAGGACATATCCTTCTCAGTTGAAGTCTTCAAGTTTTGGCTAAATTCGCAGGTGCTGGTTAGCATTAGAACTCTATCGAAATGTTATTGGGAAGGTAAAGCACCAACTTTCTCATTGTTTGTGATCAAGTCTCGCTATCCTTTATTTACCTCTCTTAGTATCAACAGTCAATTTCACCCACCTCATTGATTGGTACAACTAAAGTTTTTAATCTCGTACCATATCGGGTACCGAGCCTTGCTCGATATAGTATGTACCGGCATACCGAGCGGCACACCAAGGCGTACCAAGCAGAGAAAATGAAGCAACTTAGGGTTTTTGTTCCTGATCGTGGATGCAAAGGAAAACTCCCCCCATAGATGGGCAAAGTGCCTTGGGGCCAATTGGTGCATGCACGAGGGGGAGTGGCAGAGGGGGAAGGCTTCTGGAAAGGGAAAGTTCTTATGGCCCTCCAATGCAACCTTCATGGGCGAGCTCCGTTCTGGCCGGATGGAAGGCTTTGGGACCTTCACTGAGTCAGAGGGCAACGCCTACCCCAATTCCTGTGTCGCCAACTGAGAGCACGAGATTAGATGCAAGTGGCACTCCAACGGTGACTATCACGAGGGCGGCTAGTGGCGCAACATATAGGAGGGCTACGACTAGTACGTGTGGTGGAGTGGGAACCAGTATATTGGCGAGTGGTGGAATGACGTAATATTCGATTGTGGGGCACTCATCTGGGCTAATGGCAAGACAGTCGATAATAGTCGAAATTTCGATCATTACCACTCAGTACAGCCCCGTATCACCCAATACGAGGCCAAAGCCTTGATACCACTCGATAGTGGGCAGTCCGCGTGCTGATCTACTGGCGGATTGGTACATACTGCTCGTACCAGACGGTACGGTACGAAATTAAAAACCCTGAGTACAACTACAAGACAGTCGATTGCCAAAAAACCTTAAATTGTGATATTGTTGGGGAGGGAGAAGAGAATTCCAAAACCAAAAGAAAACACCCAAAGATCAACAATCAAAAGAATATATAAGAGAGCCGACACAAGATTAACGTGAATCGACAATCCTGCCTACATCTATGGAGAAAACGAAATTCTTCACCATGTGAGATCAATTACAATTCCTTGAGTTATCCCCACTCAAACATGACTTCCTTACAGTCCCTCTTACATAAATTCCAAAAAGTTTACACCCTTTTCTCTCACCCTCTTGTGAAGGAAGGAAACCCTAGTAATTAGCTACTTTCTATCATTTTATTCTCGATCAGAGATTTAGAACTACCCTTATTATTATTGAATACATTTGTTATTATTTTTTCTAATAACTCCACTTATTTGTCTCTCAGCATCCTCATCTCAACAATACTAATATTATTGACAAAATTTTGATATTGGATATCAATAATTAACCATCCAAATCTGATGGCAAATCCCAGCCTAGGAAACTGAAGGAAAATAAATTTGATTAGAGATCCATGTCTAGTTGCCAAATAAAAAGATTTACTGTAATGGTTATACTTTTGGCTTGTGTAACCTGGTGTGTCCACCAATTTTTGTTTAAACCTAGAAAGTGAAAAAAAAATGAAATGACAACTCTTGCAACAGGGAGCATTGCTCATCCAAAGACAAATAAAGAAAGAAAAGTATGAATACCATACCAAAATATGACAGCCTATAAATGCCAAATACAGTGATAATCTAAAATTATGTAGAATCACTCAATTAAAGATGCTAATAATATTATTTATACAAATAGCAACATTTGAAGATGCCTACACAAAATGCAAAAAAATGATACAGACTGAAGCTAATACAAAAAAACTATTATGTAATATTTCTATGTTTTTTTTAAAATGATTTCCAGCAACAACTAGGATGTTGAAGCAGGTTCTCTGGAGATTGAATTCCACACTACATAAAAAAGGATGGAAATCAATTTCAAAAGATATTCTCCTCGAAGCAGGAAACTGAAGCTTTGCAAGGTTGGGATTGGGGCAAACGAAAGCAATAAAAGGAAAAAAAGTTATTAATGAGAGGATCCTCAACCCTATTGATTAGAAATCTTGTACCATCAAATGCTACAGTAGATCCTAATCATGTGTAATTTTCCACTTATCTGGAAAACTAGTACAAAATATATCCGGCTTGCTCAAGTATTTTAATCTACTATCATGGACAGCTTGTAGGGAAGGTGTTTGACACAATGTGTAGCTGTATTCGTGCTTTCAGTTTTGTTTATATCTTGACAGCATGTAAGGGGTTTGTAATAGGCTTGACAACCTCATTTTAGTTGGTTTTTGTAACTGTTTCAGGCTTGTACACACAGGATGTGTGTGATCATCGCATAGAGGTAAAAGTGCCTAAAAATAAGCTATCCATGTAGCCATTTTGGGTGTTTACTAGGTGCATAAAGTGGTAGAAATGTTAGTCATCTCAATACTCTAGAGCTACCAGGGTGGTACAGGGTTGGATGAGCCATTGGGGTAGTATCTAAGGCTGGTTCACTGTCTAATTTCGTTATGTCATACGGGCACTTGAGACTATTGGGTGCGCGGATTGCTTTAGACCCTTTGTTGCATAGCCATTAAGAGCTTATGAAATTCATCTTTATATTTTGTATTATCCATCAAGTGTTTACTAAAATGTCTGCTTGTGAGATCTCGATTTTAATGATTCCATTGACTCATCTTCCCTTTTGTAGGATAACCATACAGGAAATGTCACAAATGATACTGAAATTGAAATGAGAAGTCCATAATATGATATTACTGACATCAAAGATAGCAATACCTTCCGGTGTCCCCACATCCTAACGGTCTTAAAGGCCTGAAATTCTTCAAGCCAATTTCTTCACCTTTTCCAGCAATCTATAAAACCAGAGAAAGAAATTAAATCACATAATTATTAATAGCCTAATGTATTTCTGAAGATCAGAAGTCTTTTGTTAATATAATGAATGCAGGTAGTGCAACAAGCACAGTGCAAAATAGATTAATCAAACTATATATGCAAGTTAGGAGATCTTATATGATTGATCTCGGTGCATAATTTCACTCATACAAGAATACTGAATCATACTTCTTTTGTACTAGAGAATTCATTAAACAGCAATGATGGAACTTAAAAATCAGCAATAGCTTAAAATCAGGATAATGTAATGGACATTCAGAATTCATAAAGTACCTAAATATTTGTTGAACCAACTCTTATAAACTTCCCCCAAGTTCATATTCCAAAATTCATTATTTACTTGACAAGACATTTCTTATTAATAGTCAACTTATCAAACTCACTTTTCCATAATTATTGAGAGTTCATACATGGAGGCTAATTCATATAGGACATTTACTGTTTACTATCGTCTGTATGAGAAGTTAAACTCTCAAAGATTATGCCATCTGAATATATTAAATTTATTTTTTATGTTTTAACTTGTCTAAATTCCATGTAATGTGATGTTCTTTTGCCTTTCATCTCCAAATTACTTCCCTAAAAAGAATGTCGGGTTATCATGTGTACTGTTCTCCAATGCCTTTTCTCATATTAATTTTTCATTCTGCCCCTTGTTCATGTTTAATCTTTTCTTATTCCAAGTGCCAAAACAACAGGCATATATTTAGGGTCTTTTGGACTTTGTGGTTTCATAGTAGCAAATTTCATATTGGTGCATCTATTGTGAATCAGCACATAATCATATATAAGGATCCAACTGCTAGTTTTGAAAAAGAGAAATTTTGAATTCATACTTAATTTATTTGTTCAGAGTAGAGAGGATGTCTCTTGCTCAAAGAGTATCTTTATGGTGACCAAGATATTGAAGAGCAAGGGCATAGGCCAGTGTTGAAAAAGAGAAATTTTGATTTCATGCTTAATTTATTTTTTGAGAGTAGAGAGGATGCCTCTTGCTCAAAGAGTATCTTTATGCTGACCAAGATATTGCACAGCAAGGGCATAGACCCAGCCACTATAAAAGAAAATTTATTGCAGACTGATAATAGGCTCTTTCACCTTTCAGGTGTAACATATCTAAAACTAAATAGCTGTTGTTTTCATAAATAACATGTTTCAGTACAAATCCCATCCCCTTCCCTCCAGAAAAAAGATAATAATTGTAAGTTGTGACAGTATACACAATAAGAATAATTATGACAGTAAATAAAACTGTCAACAGAAACTGTTGGCTTCTTCAGATATACATAATAATCTACTGATTTGAAAGAGTTTAACCTGAAAATTCTGTGTTGCACCTAAATACGCAGAACATGTTTCTGAGCAACTAATAACTTCAAATGCAAAGGTCAGAATTGTCAAGATACCTCTCCATTACCTTATAAATGTGGCTACACATTTGGCACTAAACATAATCAAGTTGAATGAGTACCTTATTAATTGCTACCCAAGAAGAATTGTTCTTTTTGTGAGGCTTTGGAAAGACAGGTTTTGAATGGATCGCCCACAAGTGCTCTGGTCTCTGAATGAAACAAAATATTGGTCATTCAACCATGAAAGTAAAAGCTAAATATAAGTTTTTTATATGGCATTTAATAAACATTTTATGAAATGTAAAAATATTTTTGTATAGCAAATACAAATGGAAGTGCATAGTGCACACTACAAATTAAAGATGAAAATTGAAAGAAAACTGCTTTACTAACATCTATCTGTCTATATTAAGTTAATATACAATAAAGGAGCACTTATGAAGACTTCTACAATGATGACCACAAAACTACTACTACCACTAATATCAACCAATGCTACTACCATTAATACTACTACCAGTACCACCAACCAAGCACTACTATAGTAGTATGAGCAACTGTTCCCAACTATTTAGGGTCCACTGCATGGAACATTATGTCATTGAGCTCTTGATTGTAGTATTAGTTGATAATCCAAAATGCCATCATACCTTATATTATTCTTATAAGACATCTAAATGTAAATTCTAGAAGTAGTCTTCCATCCATTCTAATCATCAGATTTGGCTAGAGAACTTTCACTGATCATAGCGGAGATTCCTAGAGAACTTTCATGAAGTAAAACATACACTTCACTGATCATACTAGGAATTCATCTGTCTGCTCACTACAGGAATTGAGCTTTTATCTAACTCATACATTCTAACCATCTTTTACATATTAAAAAATAATGAATATCAAATTTTCCATGGCTATCTGCCAAACAAGGTGCACAAGTTATTAAACATTCAAATATAAACATTGTACAAGATTCAACTCTCACCTTATCAGTTTCACATTTGACACTTTGCTTTATCAACTTAATCAGTTGGACAAACATGAGATATTCATTGTCTAAATTTTCATATCTAGTAAAATACCCAACTCTCAACTTCTAAAAAATTTGAAATTTGACACTTTTGGGCTTCATCAACTTTATCAGTTGGTTATCCCCTGGGAAACAATATAATCTGCATCTGTCTGGATTGTAGTTTCGTTTGGTTTTTTGCCCATGGCCACCACCCTTCTTATATCTCTTTTAATATGCTCTTGCCTCTCTGCATGACCCTCCCTATATATTGACAGGAATCTTTTTCGCTTGATTATTTTAGCTCAACCTAATTGATCCATAGCAAAACCATGTATCATTCTTCTCTTGGTCCCTGGCGCAAAATATACCCTCTAGATCATTGAGAAGCCATATCTGTCAGAATCATGTTCAAGATAATTTTATCCTTCCAAGCCAATAATGTGGCACATGGTTACTTGTGCTGTTACATATTGGGAATAGTATTCAAGTTTTACATCTACAAGGCAACCAAAAGAGATACTAAAAAAATTGATAATATTTTGACCTACTGTGACAAGTAACAAACAGATTATCATTGTGTCCATTTCAAGTCATATGTCCATTCCAAATGCTTATATACCAATTCCACAATAATCAAACCTTAGATAAACTACTTATCTGGAAATTATTGAGTTATTTTTAAAATTTACACATGTCAAAAGATGCTTAAAAACACTTCATAGCAAAAATAAAGGATAAATCCTTAATTATTAAAGTTGTAACTTGTTGAGGCAAGAATATAGTGAACATTTTTTGAATTTCTTTGTCTAGCTTCGCTAAAGAGCAGCACTTCAGTAAGACTAACATTTCAGAATATATGTAGCTTCAGGTGATATCAGTTTCTATCAGGCACATAGTCATAATTTGTGTTTCATTTATCAGTACATATTGAGTTAAAAGCAATTCAGGAGCTTCTAGATTGAATAGTCTTTCCCATATACAAACTAAAATAGAAAGCAATGTTTGTTGCACTGCCTGAGTCAGTATGGTATGGGCGGTATGGACTAGTACGACTGGCAACCAAAACACGAATCGCTTGAGTCCCCGTCAGCATGCCCCAACGTACTGTGTCAGTACACTAGTACATTCTGGAATGTACTGACCTAACAAAACTTCAAGACGGGTCTGGTACCCAAAATAACGAACCCTGATAGAAAGTATTTAAATTTCCACTTGTGACTTTATTACAACAGAATCAAATTAGACCAAATTCTCCTGATGTAGAGGCAATCAAAAGATTTGCATAAGTAATACCTAAACTCAAGAAATGTTGAATAACCTAAAAATGTTGCTTGCAAAATGGAAAAAGTCATTGGCTTTCTCCAAAAACAAGCAATTAGAAAATGTACCTTACCAAGTTGGGATCAGGAAGCTCTCTGACAGCTTCATCTACATTCTCAGCTGTAGCTTTAACCTGGGTGACAAGCCACAATATTAGATGCAAATGAAACAGTATATCATAAAATTTTACACTTTAACAGAGCAGTATAATAAATATTCAAAATTTCAGATGGTGGAAAAATAACATGCTTCCGACATGAACCAAATCTATTGGTATCTCCATCATGTATGAAATACAGTGACTTTGTTCTGGTTGTTATTTGTATGAGGTTCGTAGGAAGAATTAGTTTACTAATACTGTGCTAGTTAAAATTCTAGTCACACTAATTCTAGTCAGGTAATTCATTACGGTCTCCGTGGAACTTCATCCATGGACATTCTGTCATCTAGTTTGATAGTAATTTTTATATTTACAGATCCTAGAAAGAAATAGCGAATCTCCACATCTTGTCAAAAGAATATATTTGTCATAAAATGTTTTATGGTTTTATAGGATTTTGGCATTGTGCTACTCCTGTCTCATTTTGTCAATTACAATAAATTGCTACATAACGGCTATGAAAATTCCTTATCTTTACTAGAAATATTTCTGTTAATAATTAGTATGATTAAAGTTCAACATTAAAACTAAAAAAACACTAGCAGGCATTTAAAAATTTAGGTTGAATATGGACCAAATGATGTATGTAAGATTAATGAAAGAGCATCCACTATACTTTGATTAATTATTGTTTTTTAAGTAAACTACTTTGACTTGGAAATACATAGATAGCATGTGTGGTTTTGAAAACCTTAATCAACCAATGTACTGATTATGGACTCACGATCAATGATTATCATGGTCCTCTGTGTTGCTTATATCTCATTATGATAACCGAGGAACAACCTGGCAGTGAGGTTCTCTTAAGTATTCAAATTCTCTCTAATATGTGTGAATTTTGCCATTGAAGCACATGCAAGAGAGGAAATTTTGTTCTACTATTTGATGTGGAGGACAAACTTAATAACTAAAGAAGTGACCTCTGAGAGGTTGTTTCATTGAAAATACATGCAAAACATGATTCCTTCAGCCCTTGCATAGATAGCATGAGTACAAAGGAAAAATATAAATTTGGGAGTCTTATAGAAACACACTTCCTTCAGTCAAAATCATTGAAATATCCATGTCCTTGACCAATGTAATTAGGTTGAAAAACAAAGAGATCATGTAATTACCACTTTAGCACTATGTAACTCTGTCTTCTCTGAGAGGCGGTTTCTAAGGGGTTCAACATGATCACTGCCATCAAGTTGCACACCAATGAAGTATTGAAGCTCACCCTATCAACATAGTGACCAATAATTTAATTTCTGAAATTTATGTTACAGTTACAGGATATACCATCCAAAATAAACAACTTTTGTATGACCTTTTGATCACGCATTGGTTGCAAGTGGAATAAGTTCCAAAACTTCTTTCCTACATCAAGTGCAATATATGTAAGACAATATCAACAAACATAATCAAATGAGTTTAAAAATATACAGCAGAATTTATCATATCCAGTATATAGATTAAATATGAACAGCCTAAGATGCAGTTTCCCAGTTCATCAATTTGGATCAGATGATCAATTAGAAAGGTTCTTATATAGAAGCAAAATCACATAGCACTGCTACAAACTTACCACTCTTTGTATAATTAATTAATTGGACTGTGACTTCCCTTTGCTCTCTTATAGCCTCCCTTATCTTTGCAACAGTTCCTTGATCTGTATCAGGTCCTTGAAGGAATCTGTAATATACATAAAAGATTGGTGCTGAAGATTTCGTGACAATACCAATATAACTGAAGTATTGAAAGAACTACTAAAATTCTAGTTAGTAAAATTCACAGCCAAAAAAATAGAAGACTAAAATGACCAAGATTAGTAGAAAAAAATACGAAATGATTTTGGATGAAAAGTATATATGCTTTCTGTAAATAAGATATGATGCTTCTTAGAAGTTACAAAATTTCTGTTTCATGTGATAGTTACAGAGATGGAGCTGTAGAATTTTAGGCTTTTATCTTAGTTCACAAATAGCAAACTTGTCCACTTTAATAGTCACTCATAATAGAAATGCTGTAGAGTTCTGGCAACTGTGTTTTGGAATTGTTGAGAACCTCTGCTTCCATGATGCAACAACCAAGTGGCAAATTGCCATTTCAGAAGCATCATTGATAATGTAAATTGAGCTCCCATCCTCCACCAACCAAAAGAAAAAACAATCTCTCTCCAAGGTAAGTAATCACAAACAAATATATAAATTAATCCAATTAATGATCATGTTAAGAAAAACTGCGGCAAAAAATAAGTCTTTGTTCAAACAAAAAACTGGTTAGTTGCTTATTCAATTTACAGATCATGTTCAAGAAATAAAATATTTTCTCGAATCTCTAAGGACAACATGAAATTTTACAGAATAAGTCATCTCCAATGAGGTGCCAATTTACTTCAGAGGAAGTTGATAACCTCCTATGGAATTTTGGGAAGAAAGAGAGACAAAAGAGAGGAAAGAGAAATATATGAAGAAAATTAGGTAAAGAAAGCTTTACTGTTTACTTCAATGATGTGCAAATGGCCAGAACCAGAGACATATATGAGTTGTGGAGAAAAGAGTTAATCACATCTCCGATAAAATCCTTTTTGAAAGATAACTCTACAACTCTCAAGATAAAAGTTTTATTGGAAAAATAAATAACCTAAGGTATACAATATTCAAATAGTGACTATAAGATACCAATTAGGCTAATAATAGGAATCTTATGACCCACTAAAATAGCCAAGGTTTCAAATAACAGTCAGACTGACTTATATGGTTATACTAAGTTCTAACTCATATTACCAGTCCGAACAAGGACCAATACCAGACCATATAGATCAGTATCAGTTCATCTTACATTGTTTTATTATTTTTTAAAACGATACCAGGAAGTACATACCAGTATATTACCTAGCATACCAATCTGATTGGTTATCGGAATGTGTATCAGACTCAGGTTTAAATTATTGAACTAGCTATTAAAATTGAATACAACTGTCGAAAAAAGCAAAATATAAAAGAATCTTTTCGAGTAGGAATGGGGATGATGTAGAATCTTCACTATTTCCACCAATTTGCCTTAGGATTGTTATATATGATAAAAACTAAAAATCTCAACTCAAATGAGTGTCATTCCAGTCCTGAACCATGCTAGAGTTATTCCCAAGTTGTGTTTCCTTGGTGATTTGATATAGGGAGACTTTACGTTAACTGGTCGAATCCTATTCTTAGCTGTATCACACATCAATTAATTTGTCCAAGGTGACAAGACATACTAGTAACGTTTAAGCCCCTAAAAGTTCAGCCCGATACTTCAGAAAAATCTATTGCCCTAGACATGAGATTTTCTCAGTATGTCCTGACCATGCCTCTATTTGGCTTGGACCAAATACAACTTAACTCTATTGATGTATGCACAGGATCAGTGGAGGTCAATCCTAGTTTTAAATTGAATAATCAATTAACTTCCACATAGGATTAAAGATGAAGATCAATTCATCACCCATAAGTGAAACTGTGTTGCTCAAAGCACTTGTTGGCAGTTGTTGACAAGAGATATTGGAAGCACATCCAGTACCTCCAATATCATCTGACCATGGTTATTTGAGATCAAAATAGATACCAAAGACCCCAACCTGATCTGCTACAGGTCAATCTATGGACACATGGGATCTAGAATCTTACAAATTTATCCATTATCTTGTACTTTCATTAGAAATTGTAATCAATTGACTGTTATATATATTGCAATCTAAATAAAGAAAAGCATATCATATGTCATATATAAGCTAAACCTTTTACTTTGAGCCAATAGTTTAGGGATTTTACTCACAAGGAGCGGTGATGCCCCTACTAACTATTCTACCCAGTGGGGATAGATATAGACAAATTCTATTTTGGATGTTTGACTCTAGAGAATCAACTTCCAAGGAACTGATGCATGAAAGTTTGATAACAAAGAGGTTGACATTGAAAAATCTCTTCTGAGAAACCAGCATGTCAGTTGATCAAGAAAACCATTTTTCTCCATGATAGACAGCCAACTTTATTTCTAGTTTGGTTTGCATTAATAAGCAGCTTATCAGTTAATCATAGTATTGTGATGCAACAGTGAGCAAATATGAGTTCAATACACTCCTAGTAAAAGAAAGAAAAGGATATGACATGTAACTCTCAGTCATCAGAAAAGAATTTGTGAGAAGCACCTTTTAACAAGTGCACTGCTAATATCATAATCTTTCATATAATTTGATCAAATCAGCATGATTAGAACAGAATTTTATAAAAATAGGGAAGTATATGTTGAAAAGGTAATTGCTTAATAGCTGCTAGTTATGAGATGAGGGAATTGTCTTTACATACCGACAATTTCTTCCTAAAATTTCTTCCCGTGTATACTCTGTCAATTCGAGGAAGCTGTCAGATGCAAATATCTGCATAAGAAATAACCATGTAAAATTAGTCTCCTGAGTTTGTGTGTGTGAAACAAAAAGGATATTCCAACAGTTTACCATTTATCAAACATAATATATGTGAAGCTCGTGATTATTATAAAAGGAAATGTCAAATTCTTCGTGGTGCCAAAACAATGAATAAAACTAACTTGATTAGAAAAATTCTTTTCATATTTAAAACCTAATATATCTATCATCACCTGTACTAGAAGCAGCAATAAGCATTTTCATAGATATAAGGCTTACCTAAGTGTAAAAAAGTTAAAAATTCAAGTTTGGAAGAAAAACTCCAAAACATGTGGATAAAATTCAAGTTACTTGTACCTTAAAACATGAGCTAGTGGAGACACCTGAATCTAACATATTTACATATGTGCATTTGTATATGCATGCAATTATATACCCTCCTCTAGATATGTATATGCAATTATTGAATGCTTGATTATGTTGGATTCATTTTCACGTTGTCTTGTAATAGAATAATGTAAATAATCTTTCAGTTAATTGATCTTACTATTGGATTATCCGGAAGTCTGGGATCTGTTATCACAAAATTCTTTTCTATACGCTCCAATGTTGTAGCTAAATCAATTCCTTGTCGTATATCTGTTTCTCTCTCCACGTGGTCCCAACTTTCAGTGCGTTGGACATCTTTGGTCATTAGAATCTCTGGCTCAATATCAGGTTCATATCTTTCTATGGAACTCTGTTTCCTTGCCATAAATCTGCAAATTACTGGAAGACTTTTAGTATAGCAGCACAAATTGTTGCTTGTGTATCAGGAAAATTTCAACATATAAGATACATTATTGAAGGAAATTATTAGGATACATGTATTAAACTGTAAAGAAAATAGGAGAAAATATTAGGACAATAATAAAAAGTATCCCTATAAATAAGAAAAACCTATTGAATGGAAAATTTACTATTTGTTCACACTCATTAGTCTGTAAGGGCATTAATGCTGACTTCATTTGTGCTAGTATCTGCGTTCAGAGGAGGAGATTAGTAGCAAAGTTTGAAATCCACAATTAATAACGTATGTTTGGTTTTGACAGCTCTGATTTCAACAAATCCATCATCATGATGGTTTTCCAGTTAAAAAAATTGACTGGTGCAATTAGTTGCAGTGACAATGGCATTGGCACATGTCAGGGCGTTGAAACATTGATTATCTCTGTAGTCCATAGAATTGTTGTTTGAGAAGTTCCAGAATACTTCAATTGCTTTTTTGCCATTCTTGCCAAAAGAATATACCCAAAATCCTAACCTGGATTGATATTGAATGTACAGCCAGAAGACGGAAGTAAGTGCATGTGAAATTGACCAAAGAGATCAGTTGTTATTCCTTGGAAACTAATCAAGTTGTTGTGAAGTTACAAGTTATCTTATGTGCACTAGGAATTTCAAAGAAACCACCATTTCTAAAGGCTATTTGCACAACTGATTATGGAAAGGATATGAAGTGAAGTATCAACGGAAGAATTGATATTCATTAGTAGCAGTTGGGAGCCGCATGCAGGAGAATACCCCATGCATCAACCAGAGACAAATGATATTTTCATGGCTATGGTAAACAATGACAACTGAAAAAGATATTCCTACATGGATATATAGTTGGTTTATAGATTAACGATTTTACCAAGAAATACAAAAACTATTCATGGGAAATATCAATGAATAATTTGTTTTCCCTGTGATCAGTAAATTAATTCATAATGGACAATATTGGTCTCTTGTTATGATGTAATTTTTCTAGCAATAACTAGCATATACTTTCAAGTTATGTAGCCAACAAGACATTATAGGAAGTAGGAACTTAGGAAGACTGGAATTTTTTGGTACAAAGTCAAGGATGTATGGTCTAGGTATCATTTGTCATCAATTATTTACTTAATAGTTCAAATTTCAAAGGGCTCTTACCCCACTGTATTAGGAAAATATAATAGTATGATAAGTGCAAGACTCTAAGTGACCAAACTTAGTGTGAAAAAAAAAAGGCATTTTAACTATAAGTACAGGACTCGAATTTTAAAATCTTCAAATTTTCTATGAGCAGCATGAGACAATCATTTGTGAAAAACTACCTCCCTTTAATTTCAAATGAGAATCCAAAACACAATTATTTTTGCATGTCCTGAAATGATCTTTTTCTCAACTTTTTATCAAATTAAACATCTCTCCTGTAAAGAACTTGTCCACACACTTGGTCAACACCTGGTCAAACTTACTCCCAACATTAACATTTACTTTCCAACATATTTTGTGCCTAAAGAAGTGGGAAATAAATATCCACTAACTTCTGTCTACATGTTCAAATATGATTGGATGTTGAATAAAATGCCATGCATACTTAAAAGAAACAAGTTTGGTAAAATCTTGGGTTCTTGGGCTGCTAATGATCACCTGACATGCACTGATGGCATCTTGTACTAACGATGATACTTGTTAATTATTGAGCAATTTTGTATTAAAATCTATATCAGGTCAGTAAATGATATCACTTACCCCGTTGAGGAAGAACGACCAGGTTTCCAACTGCTCATTCTTGATGACTCGCGTTTAGTATCCAATGAAATAGTCATTCTACCTGGTGACTTAAAATGTTTAATCTCTGAAGAATCTTGAAGGGAAGAGTCAATTTGGATTGTCTCATGGGCGTCAAGCTTGATAGCAATATCATGATCTACAGCTTGTGAGTGAGAGCGAGGATGCTTCACAGTCTGGACAACCTCCTCAATAGAAGACAAGGCCTTCTCCTTTTGTCGTGCTGATGTGGAAAGACAAATAAGTTGGTCCCTCTTGAGCAGTAATCAATATGCTAATAAATAGAATGCTTTTGAAGTATTCTAACCATCATAACGAATCAAAGACATTGGCAAGGCATTTGGGCGCATGGTTTTGTCATTTAGACCTTCTGTATATTTGCTGACCTCAACCTGCATCCTGAATTTAAGAGTGCCAGAAGTGTCAAAAACTCTGAAAGAAAATCAAACGAAATATTTAAAAGATATTTGGTATAGTAAGAATAAAAAACTGAAAAACCAAATGCAAGATGGGTATCGGAGTTCATATGTATACAATAAGTAGATAATAAAACATGTCTAAAACTTCTTAGACCATCTTAACAAAACAATACACCATGCACAATATTAACCTTATTATGCAAAAAATTTATAAAGTAGTTAAGTATCATAGCTTTCACAATAGTTCTCCCTTTATTACAGCAGTATAAAATTATATGGAAGAAATTAGCAAGCATCTACAAGCATGCAGATTTAGAAAGAAAAGATGCTGGCAGAAATGATACAAAATATTAAGCTTTTAAAGTTTCTGTAAGCTAATGATGGCGATAAGTTGGAAGGGATGAAAGGCGCTCTACATGTAATTCCATTCTTATAGTTAGCACTTAGCAGTTAGATGTGATGGGAACAAGCCTTAACAGAAGTTTCTCTATTAGTTACATCATCTTGAAACCCTGATGTTATATCTTCTTTAGTGGTATTCCTGAGCAAGAGAATTACTAAACTGGTAATAAAAGACCCAAATTCATTTGACAAATTAGCTTTATCATATCCTTCTCAACTAAATTCAATTCAACATAAATAAAACTATCTTAAGTTTGAGAGACTTTGTCTATAGATCTGGAGTTGGCTTGTGGTCATTTTTCACTTTTATTCACTAAATATTTCAGACAAACCTTAGAAAATTGCCCTAAAGTTAACACTAAGGAGCTACTAACAAAGCATATGATGCCATATACTACAAGCCTCGGTCTTAATTTTATTGATCATTTTAATTAGTGAGAATGTTAATATCAATTTAAATTCGCATCACTTAAATCATTGGAGAACTTAAATTAGACTAGAGTGATATTGACTTCCTTTTTAAGACTTGCTCTAGTTAAATCCAGACTTTCTTTCCTGGCAGAAATCCCAGAAAAAGGTTTTCTCAAAAGGGCTGAAAAGTCTAAACACTTATAAAATGTCTGGACTCTATATTTATTAATTATATAATTTTAACTTCATGATATCAACTTATCCAGTTTAACAATAACTAATAAGCAACATCTTTCTCTCTGAAGCATAGTTTTGTGGTTCATTTTAGCCATCAAATTTCTGATATAAAACTGCAAACAATAGGGTTTGTCCTTTTAGACAATCATAAAGTTCTTTGAATAATTATCACCAAAAAAATAAGTTATTTTGGTTGACATAGTTTACCCTCTGAATCCAATTTACAATATCAACATAACAAGCTCTTTAAAATATCTAAATATGAAATATTTCTTGTATGAACCCAATATGTTACTTTAGCAAAGATGGTTCTAAACTATTAGTTTGACCTGAGAGGACATGTGGGCCAATCTTCTTCGACAGGCCCTACCTTGGGCTCAAAAAAATGCAGAAAGATGAGAGAAACACATGAGACAACACCATTCAGACATATTTGAACTATAGAAAATAACACTGATCTTTAATCCACTGCAACTATCAGAAATTGGCTTTTTAGTATTCCATTCTTGAGTCTTCCAATGTTGCAATAAGTTATGTAATTGTTATCTCCAAAGAAACTCATGTAAAGCAAGATTCATTATAGATACTGAGCAGGTATAAATAGAGAGTTCTGAATTACAACTTGCCAAGAAAAGATTGAAAGCTAGGAAGATAAAGATTGCACTAGGTAGAAGGAAAAGACTCACCCTATGTATTTGACAATATTCCCATTCGCATCCCTTATGGGTGTTATGGTTAGAAGGTTCCAAAATTTCGTACCATCCTTCTTGTAGTTTAAGAGCCTTCCACAGTAAGATTTTCCAGTCCTGACAGCTTCTCTTATCTTTGCAATTTCCAGTTTATCAGTATCTGGGCCTTGAAGAAAACGACTGCAGCAAAGAGAAGAGAGTGTTGACGAATATTATGTAAATGTTATACATATCATTCATCAAAGCATATGAATTTTTTTTCTATCATTTACTCCATGTCTCCTTGGAATAATTAAGGTTATATAGCCTGCAATCCTTGCTGAGCTGCAATTGAGCTTCATTTCAGATTGAATGCTTAAATGAAGGAGAAAATACAGGACGCAGAACACACCAGTTTCTTCCAATAATTTCCTTTGCTGAATATCCTGTCATGCTGAAAAAACCAGTACTAGCATACATTATAGGGCAATCAGGCTTTGTTGCATCTGAGACAACAAAAGTCTGCTGAAGAGTAGAGAGTGCATCCTTCAGTTCTTGAGAGACCCGAGGGATCGCTGATTCCAGAGAATAACTTGACTCAATCGAAGTCCTTGCTGAGTCTGAAACTATTTCTGTAGATATTTTATTTCGATCCCAAGAAGATCTTAGACTCTCACTTTTCTTACTAGACTTTCCATCATCCAAGTTATCTACAATTCCCTGCTCTCCTAGCTTTTGGTTCAGCAACTGTGTGCTCTTAATCTTACTTGTCTCCTCTAGTATTTCAGTGGAGGCTGGAGGCATTTTAGAACCCACGGTTGGAAATGCCATCCACTTTTCAGTCGGTTCAGTGTCAGTTAGCATCCCTGATGCACCTTCAGATTTGCATGTACTTGGTATCATTTTCACACTAATTTGTGATCACCAAAACTAAATCCAAATGCTTCTCACTTGACCATGCCTGCTTTATAGACTTGGAGTTCTCATGCCCCAGATTCAGGTCCCGTGAAACAATTTGACCTGTAGATAGAAGTCCAAAAGGTACATTACGAAAAGAGAAAAATATCATCATGGCAACAAGTTACTTGAGATAGTCAAATGTGGATATTGACAACTATCACGTAAGTACTATGAATTACAATCGTCAGTAGACAGCTAGATTTGATCAGCTCATCCGCAAACACAAAGGACTCCTACTAAGCAACACATGAAATCAAAGAACTCACATGATCAGAAAATAGAAAGTTCTCTTTTTCTCCTAAGATTAAGTTGACCATGTGAACCAGTGGCAAGCAGACTCACTTAGCAATAGCGGAAGACATCAAAGGAAGTCTTAAGTATCATAAATGTGATTCCTTGAGGCAGAGTCCAAATGGGGAAATTCTTTTTAAACCTAGACTTGAAAAACAAGTGACACAAAAGACAGTGGCTATTGCAACCAAAATTTCCAAACTCGAACTGACAAAATTTCAGGAGAAAAAAGAAGCTCCTTTTGATCGTATCAAACAAATATTTCAGAGACAAAAGAGTACAAAGATAAAAGAACTCAAACACCATCTTTCTTTCTTTCTATGAAGAAACATTCCTGGTTCTGAGATATAAAAGGAAAACAGTTAAAATGAAGCCCCGGAACGACCTTCAGGAACTTTGTTGTGGTAGTAGCAGGAGGTGGCCAAAGGTGCTGGGTATGCTGGATTACCACGAACAGTCTGCTGCTCTGTTCGGGCCTGGCAGATGGGGAGATAAGAAAAGAAAGGGGAAAAAAAGAAGAGACAAGGAAGCGCGAGCCAAGGAAGAAAAGGAAGTGAAGACGTAGACGAAAGGAAATCGAGGCATAAAAAAAAGAAAACCAGACAAGACACCACCGCACAAAAATCCAAAAATCTTCTCTGCCTCCTCCTCCTCCTCCTGCTGCTGTTGCTGCGGTCAGCTGGAACGGACGGTTCGTAGACGTCTATTTGGAGCATTTCTATCCGAAAATTTCTGGGGTCGTGATTGCCCGAGCGAGGAGACGCGTCATCCTTATATTTCTGAGGCTGCAAACTTTTCGGGATTTGTTTTTTTGTGTCTTTTATTTTCTTTCACCCATCACTCGAGAGTCTCGTCTCGTGTTTCTTCCACGCCTTCTCAGACACAAGAGGGTAGAGGCTTGGGTTGAAGTACCGGTAAAAACGGCCGCACAGTTGCGGAGAATCTAAGCAGCTCTTGTACAGAACATCTCATCCGCACCCGAGAAGACAACCAATCCAGTGTTTGACTACAGCTTTTTGTCTTTTGATCTAGAAAGAAGATAATGATACTAATTACTCTGGTAATAGATGCACAGATTAGTAAATTAGAGAAGACTCACCCGGCAAAGATCTTCCTAAGATTACTGACATGGGCTGCAAATAGTTGGGGCACTACCGCTTCCAGTAGAACTGTCACTTCTTTAACTATTCTTCTGACGAGTGTTCTAAGGCTAATTACGTCAAAAAGCTTGTCGGCATCCCAAAAAAAAGAACAAAAAATTCTCCAAATGCTGACTACTCCTGCATGCAGACTCGAAACAAATAGATAAATGAAAAGGAAACAGAAATAAATAAGTGAAAAAAGATGATATTTCCATTTCAACCAAACTAATTGTTCCGAGGATGTGTGATGTTTGCAGGTCTCCTACCATTGATTCCCTATCCTTTGGGATATCATGTGTTTGGATTCTTGCGAGGAGATGTCTCCCTGGGGAAAGTCGCTGCAAGCATCGCAGTAATATCCCTAATCATTCCCCATTGAAAACTGGCAAGTCATCTGCAGGTCTGATCAACTATTTTATCCAGACAGTGGTTTATTCTCTCTAACCTTTTCGGACTCTCTTTTCATGTTGTGTTGGAAATTTGGATTTTTGTGCTCCCAAAAGAAAGGATGACAGTGGATCACATTGCATTGGCTATTTGGAGTTCATGGATGTCTAATGAGACGCAACCACTGGATACCAAATTGTGGCCAGACAACACTGCGGGAAGCGTGGATGCGTGTCGACAGCGCTGCAGCGTGCCATTGTCATCGATACCAATGGGGACATATCGTGCAAACGTACCACAAATAACGAAGCAAATTGGATTGACATTTCTTCTTCTCATCATTGATGCTTGTGCTGACCCACCCGGGAAATTACGCTCTTTAACGTTGATACATCAAACATTTATGTCACTTTCTCTAGCAAGCCCAAATCAAATACCACATACTGTCCTCTTCGGTCGTAGAAAATTTAGTACCCACATGCAGCAGATGGAGTCCGGATCCAATACCACCAAACATAAAAGAAAGAAGTGCATTGCGACAGCGTTTCGTTGGATTATTGTTCGTGTATTGTCCGTTTTTGAGGTCGGATAGAATTCGAGTGAGCGGGTGAGGATGTCCACGAATTCTGCAATCGAGAATGGACGTCAGGTGAAGACGACGTCATGACAGAGAAGTAATATTCGCCTATCACAGGAGGAGAGGTAATCGGAGTAGAACAGTCTTGATCAAGATTAATGATTCCGGTGTGGGGTTGCAATGGGCGACGCTCTCGCCAAGCGGCTATCCTTTGAGCTACAACCACAGGACGTGATTCCGCATCCTTTCTCCGTCCTTTGCTGGGGCATCTGGTTTGGTCCGGCCGGTGCACCTGCCGCTGTTGGCTTTCTGCAAGACTTTAGGGAGGAAAAAAAAAAAGAAATCATAAAAGGCGTGAGGAATATTTTTATTTATAATATTTTAGAGTATTCAAAATATGTATTTATTTAGTCAAAAAAAAAGGATTAAGTATAAATTTTTAAAATAAAAAAATCAATCATAACGCAATAAATCTCCTCATCCTTATTTGTTTATTTGAATCTAAATCCTTATATCTAATCTTAACTATTTGAATTAATTTGATCACACTATTTAATTCAAAATAGTTATTGATATAAAACTTTGATATATTTGGTGCTTTATGAAAGATAGGATTCTTCGTTATTGTAATAGTAAACTTATTGTCATAGTGTATTTTAGTTGATTCATCTTGTTTTTTCTTCGAGATCTACTAGAATTATTCGAAGTCAAATTATTTGATATATCATATTTGTAACCACAATATACTCCGACTCAAAGTTTGAGAGTAATACATTCTTACTTTTTATTATCCATAAAGTCACCTCTGAGTCAAGTTAAGCATAAATCATGAAGTGTGTTTTCTATCATATGTATAACCAGTCCAATAGCTATCAATATAAAAATATAACTTAAAATCTTTTATCTTGAATATCATAATTTAGGATTCTCTTAATATATCTAAGAACTCATTTAGCTACTTCGAAGTAATGTTTACTAAGGTTATGTATAAATTTAGATAACAAATTAATTACAAACATAATATCCGGCTTTCAATGTGTGAAATAAATAAACACTACAATGAAACTTCTATATTATTTCTTATTCATTTTCTAGCTATATAATCTAACATAAGTTTATCATTTGTATTCGTTCGAGTATTCACTAACTTACAAGTTGTCATATAAAATCTTTTTTAACAAATCTTTAGTATATTTTTCTTGGCATAAAAAAATTTTATTTGTATCTTGAATAATTTTTATTCCCAAAAAATAATATAAAAGCCTTAGATCAGTCATTTCAAATTCAGACATCATATTTTTCTAAAATTCAATAAGAATATTTGATGAACAAAATTTTATACCTTAGGCTTCTAAGTTGGTTCTGTTAGGAACGGAGTCGGCACTAGGGGGGGGGGGAGGGGTGAATTAGTGCAGCGGTAAAATCACATCTTCAAATCCTTTCGTTTCGATTAAAACCGATTCCAACGAAAACCGTTTCATAAAGATCTTAACTTGAAACACATTTCTAAATGAATTAAAAGCAGTAAACAATTAAAGAGGTTTCCAGTAAAGATAAATTACACAAATAAAAATGTAAATCAAATTTTAGAGTAGTTCGGTCGTTGTGACCTACATCTACTTCGCCAATTCCTCTTCTGTCGAGGCCACCGGTATCCACTATTGATCTTCCTTTAATAGGCGAAGATCAACCTCCTTCTTACACCTCTCTTTTTCTTTTCACAGGTTTAGGAGACAACCTTTTATAACCCTCTTTTACAAGGTATCCCTCTCACAGCTCCCTTAGAACTCACTCTAAACTTTGGGAGGAGGGAACTCAAATTTCTAAGGTTTACAACTATAGAATCATAGGATTTTGCTCAATATTTCTTGCTTATCCATATAGGAATAACTGAGGTATTTATAGGCCCCAAATAGATTCAAATTTAGAGCCTAAACTTTAAACCCCTGAAATTTCAGGGTATGGGCGGTACCACCACCTGTTCTAGGTGGTACCACTGCCTAGTCTGGCGGCACCACCACCTAGAAGACTGTGTCTTAGCGGTACCACCACCTGACATAGTCTCGGAGTCTGTGCCACAACAGTTTCACCTATTTAGTCATTGTTTGGGCCTTTCTCTTGGCCCAACCAGCCTAAACTTGAGCCCAATTATCTCCTAATTGGGTTGGCCCAATTCTAATCTCAATTATATACTAATTATGAATTTTAAGATATTTACTAAGCTAAACAGAGTCCGTAAGTCAAGTTTTCTTCCGGCGATCTTTCGGCGAACTTCCAATGATCTCTCGGCAATGTTCCAGCGAACTCCCGGCAAGCTCCTGGACTTCACGACGATCTTCTTGGCGAGTTCCGATGAGCTTCTTTAGTAAGCTCCAGGACTTCTCGGTTGGTTCCGGTAGAACTTCCAACGAACGTCCGGACTTCTAACGAACTCTCGAACTCCCAACCAAATCGCGTTCTTGACTCTGAGACTTCATTTTGCTTTATACATTGCTATCGTAGTTAATCCTACATATATAAAAACACACTTCGATCTAGGCAATTAATACTAAGCATGAATCATGTTGTCCGGCATGTCATTAGTCCATCGACGCTTCATCTGATTCTTCGACGCACGTCCTCTCTTGTGGCCTATTGCCCAATCGGTCAGTTGACTCCGCAACTCCGATATCCTTAGCGCAATATCCGCTCTTCTTGGCCCGATGCTCAAACTTATGGCTTGAAGCCTTCTGTCGATATGTCGACCGATCCTCCAGCTCGACGTCTAATCTTTTAACATGTTCCACTAGCGCAACATGATTCTTCCTGCTTTAATTGTCTCAACCTGATCGAAGCATCCTGCGTCACTTAAAATGTAAATCAAATCATAAATATTTATCAATTAGTTTCATCGTCAAAATCCAAAATTCAATAAATTCATTTTAATTTTTTTAAAAAATTATATTAAAGAAAGTACTTATCAATTCTGTTGTATCATGTCTTCGGTGCTTGTTTCAAACTATATAACTTCTTATCCAATTTATACATTTTATCTTTTAGCCCTTTAATTTCAAATCTTTCAAGTTGTTTTACATAAATCTCTTCTTATAACTTTCCATATAAAAGGCTGATTTCATCAAATTGAAAACTTATCATTTTTTCTAAGCTTTCAATGCTAATATTATTTTAATTGTATCAATTTTAGCAAGAAAAAGTTTCTACAAAATTGATACCTGAAATTTGAGCATACCCTTTGGCAACTAAACAAGTTTTATGTTTTTGCAGTAAGTCATCAGCATTAAATTTTAACTTATATATCCCTTTGAATCCAATTAATTCTTTTCCTAAGGGCAAATCTATCAACTTTCAAGCTTTATTTTTTAAAATAACTTACAGTTCATCATTTATTGCTTACGCCCATTCTACTTTCTAAGATGCAACTTTAAAACAAGTAGGTGCTAAAGCAAAACATACAAAATCACTGGATTGGTATTCCTATAAAATACTATAAAATTTCACTAGAGGTATTTTGGTATAACTAAAAATATGAGAATATTTGGATAAAGTATTAACAATAGACAATATATCATATGTCTTATCCACTTCTTCTCTTATACCTATTAAAATTTCAACTACTTTGGAGTTCCAAACTTCTTTACTATCAATATTTTTAGTTGTCAGATTATCAAACCTAAAACCTTTTGTCTCATTACTATACCCCATAAATATGCGTTCAATACTTTTATCGTCAAGCTTGTTTCTATTTTTTTAAGAAATATTATAGTAAGTAATAAAACTAAATACTTTTAAATGACTTACATCTAACTTTCTGTTCAACCATGCTTCATAAAGTATTTTTCCTTATATTTCTTTGGTAGGAAAATGATTTAACAAATATACTATTGTACTTATAGCTTCTTCCTAAAACTCATTTGGTATTGTTTTTTCTTTAAGCATATACTTGGCAGTCTCAATCACAACTTAGGTTTTTTTTTTGCTCTACTACTTGTTGGGGTTAGCTTGCAGTTAGTTCCTTATGAATATCTGTATTTTTGTAAAATATAAAAAAAATCTTTGGAAGTGGATTCATCCCCTCTATTAGTACACAGAGTTTAATAAAACAATCATTTTATTTTTCCATATATAATTTAAAACTTTTGAAAATAGAGAAAGCTTCAGTTTTTTCTTTTAAAAAATATACCCACATCATCCTTATGCAATCATCTATAAATAAAAAAATATTTACTTTCACTATATGAGACAATCTACATAGGTTCACAAATATCTACATGCACAAGTTTTAACCTTTTTTTTGCTCTCCAATGATTTATTTGAGAGAAATTTTTATATTATTTTTAAAAAATATAAAATTCATAAATAGTATTTTTATTCTTAATTTTATGCAAACCAACTATCGTATTCTTCTGATTCGACAAGTCTAGTCCATCATAATTCAAATAATCATATCTTTTATGTCATAACGTAGGTTCATCAATAATAGTAACAGTAAATGCATGTAAGGAGAAATTCAAAAATAGTGAAGGAAATATTTTTTTTATCATCCTCATAGTTTCTATGAGTTTTTAAATTTTTATTATAAATTAATATTTTCATCATAAAAATAATATAATATTTTTTCTCATCAATTATCTTGTAATAATGAGGTTTTGTTTTAAATCAAGAGTAAACATCACATTATTAAAAAATATCATATTTATTATTCACAATAATTATTTCTTTCCCTTTCACCTAAATCTTACCATTATTTTTCATTTATAGATCCAATTGAATCATCAGGTCTTTAAAATAAACTTTTGTCCTTTGTCATATAATTACTATCTCCACTATCCAAAAATCAAATAGATCTAAAATATTATTTTTTATAAAGAAAATATTTTTTTATCTTTTGTTTCACTATTATATGTTCATAATAATTTGTTTGATTTTTGTTCTAATAATCATTTTCAAGATGGCCATATTTTTTTACCATGAGAGTAGGGATTAACATTTAGATTTTTATTTTTATACCAATAATATTTTTTAATATGTCTAATTTTTTTGTAACAAAAATATTGATAGGTTTCTTTATTACCTTCATTAGAGTTTCTTTAACTTTCATTTGATCGGTCTCATCTCATGTCTTTATTTCCATATCTGATTTTTGGATTTTTCTTTTAGACTTTTTTTTGATCTATTTTCATTTGAACAGTATGTTTTGAAGTTTTATTTGAAGATCTATTCATTTTTGTTAATGAATTTAAAATAAGCTCATTAATTCATCAACAAACAATATACTCACACCTGTAGCTTCTTCCATAGTAGAAATCATATTAAAGTTTTAGATATAAACTTTATAGAATATTTTCTACTACTATTTAATCTTTTAGGTTTTCACTATAAAACCTTATTTGGTTCACAATACAATACAAAGAATTTAGTTAGAAATACTTATCATAATATCTAATATCTTCTTAAAATTTTAAAAAGAAAGAAGAGAAGATAGTAGACGGTACAATAAGTACTTCCAACACACAGTGCTATAGATTAATCCAAAAATACATCTTTATATTAATCAAAAGGATAATATATAAGTTTTTTAAATAAAAAATTAATCATAGTTCAATAAATCTTCTAATACTCATTTAATCTAAATTCTAATCTTTTTGTTACATCTAATCAATTGTTTGAATTAATTTTATCACCTGCTTCCCGAGCGAAAAAATGAGACAGTCGCCGTTGCCCACATATAACCAGTCCATGATCAGAACGTCGAAAGTTAGGCGACGAGAGGTCAGTAAGCGGAAACGAGTACGTATAATCCCAAGAACAAACACATGATAGGTGCCAAAAAAGTTCGGACTATCGATCTCCAACTCTGACTCTCGATGTTCCCGTGGCTCATAAGTCTCTGATGATTTCTTATTCATTTATGCATATGAATCAAAGGTATAGACAATTGTCTACAGCATCATGATCCTGAACTCATCGAAGCTGATGACACCATCGTCGTTGGTATCAAACCGCCGGATCATGTTCCGGCACTCCTCCATGCTCTTCGACTCGCCCAGCCGCTCAAGTGCACTACGGAGGCTTTTTGGCGTGATGCATCCTTCTCCCTCCATCTCGTACATCCGGAAGGCCTCCCTCATGTTCTGCTCCTTCTCGCTCTCCCCCTCCCCGTCCACCAGCCTCACGATGTCGTCGAACCCCAGCAAGCCATCGCCGTCACTGTCGATGGACTCCACCACCGCCACTGCCTCCTCGTGAGACAACTCCTCGCCCATGGCCCGCATGCAGCTCTGGAGCTCCGTCGCGGAGATATTTCCGTCACAGTCCTCGTCGAAGTAGCAGAAAACTCTATGCAGCTCTATGCCAGTCGACAGCATTCGCGTACCGGCGGTCGACGCCTCGGGCTTCGCATGATCCTTGGGTGGCGTTACGGTGCTGCCGAACCGAGTTCTCAGTGGTGAGAAGGCGGCTGAGTGCTCATTCTTCTTCGGCACCTGTACAAAGGAAGAGCTCATCGTCGGGGTTACTGCCTCAGATGAAGATGGACGCCCCAGCGAGAGTTTTCTGAGAAGGGATTGCGATTAATATCGAAACAGTTAGATAGTTCTGCTGGCGAATGATTGGTGACAGCTCTCAACCGAGACACAAGAAGCTGCCATCCAGGGGAAACTGCAGGTGGGAGTTCAATCTCCCAGGCGCAGCAGCCCCCACATCTATAGTGCTAAAAGTCAGAAAACAGGGGCTGAAGACTATCCGGTGTATACAGGAACATACAACAAGTCGGCGCCGGGAGATCTGGCGATGATGTTTCGTGAGCAGCTGCATTCCATGACAAAGTACTGAACGAATTTGCTACTTGAAGAAGTGATGTTCCGGGAAATTTCATCGGCCAGACTGGATTGCCATATTCTTCACGGCAGTTGATTCAACGCCCGCAAATTCTTCCAAAACCTCTAGATTCTTCATTGACTTTTATCTCAGTTTTCACTATTATCCAAAGGACAGTTGGTATTCTTCCCTCGATCAATTGCTTGATCACAAAAATCGGCCCCGTATTCTTGCTGTTTTGGTTGAATTATTCCTGGGCTTCCCATTCATATTCTTCTTTTCTAGCATTCAAGATAAACATTAATTCAAACATTTACTAGTACAAGAGAATTTCCAACCAACGCATATGTGAAAGGAGAAGACTGGTGATTGATTTCCTTTAAGATAGGTGTGCACCATCTTTATCTTATAATTTCCCTTACATATATGAGTTGATTTTTATGGTAATTCATGCGTAATAGATCAAGTCGTGCAGTCTTATTCTGTGAGTCACGGAAACGCAAAAAGAGAAACTTCCATGTAAATGCTGCTGACATAGGACAACAAGATATCCATGCGAGTTCGTAAACGTCATCAACCGTCCTTCTTCATTGTACTGTCAAGGACAATTCCATGGCTGGCGGCACTTGCGACCCAAAAACCAACCAACGTATGCCTTCATCCAGGCAAGTGTAGGTAGGTCAATTCCCATGCAGTGTGTACGACTGACTTCTCAAATGAAAAATGTAATTAATTCACAGCCATAAAACACCTGGAGAAGAGGTGTCAGAAATCATGGCTTATAGGATGGATGCCATTTGCATGAATTTTCTATCTGACACGCGCGTAAGGCAAGCGATTGGATAAAAGAATTGCAGGCATTTGTAGAGACTGCTATTGGATTAATTAATAGGTTCTGTGAAAGGGACGAGCGCACCTATCATTCATCGGCATGTAAAGACTGTTACTAAGTTAAAATATATTTTAAAACATCATAAATTAATATTATTTTTTTGGGATAAAAATTATTAGTTTAAAAAATTAAAATATATCTTGAAAGATCTCAAATTAATGTTTTATATTTTAAATAAGATTAAATAGCGGTGTCCAGATTAGAGACTCACTTCAAGCCTATATGGTTGAAGTTTGAGTCAGATCTATAAGTATTTTTTTTTTAGAAGTTTAATATAGTTATTATTTTTTGTTTTTATTTTTTCTTCAACTATTTTATTTGATCTTGGGTTAATAGTATATTTTTACTATTATTGAGAAAGAGTTACATTTGCATGTGATCCCACCTTTTCTTCACATGGTATCAGAGTCACAAAGTGGTAATCTATGTTTCAAGATCTTCTTGATGAATAAGATAACTTTTTCAATTATGAAATATTATAGTCGAGTTGGTAGATTTGATATTGAACTTCTCAATTAATCTAATTACAAGATCTGAATATTATCTCATAAGGAAAGAACTATGAGATGTAGTTAGTCGTTATACAACAACACCACCATATATTGTAGATAGAGACATCATGAAGAGATGAAAGATTTTAAATGCAAATATAAGCATTTAAAATAAATTTCTTAGCCTTAACATCAATCTTGCTTCTCTTTGAGTTTGGTACGTGAATATAGCACGAAGAACCAAATGAAATGTTTAATATTTGATTTCTTACCAAACATAAGCTCATATTGAAACTTTAGACTGATTGGGCTAAGAGACGTTTGATTAATAACATAAGTTGTACATGTTATACCTTCTGCGACTTTATGTAAATTCTTTATATGAAGTAAATACTTACAAGTCTCCACGAGTTATCAAATCTTTTGTTCAACCACATCATTTTGTTAAGGTGTATTTGCATATGTAAGTTCCCGTCTACTCTTTGCAAAAAGTAAAAAATCTATTAGAAATGAACTCTTTGCCATTATCATTGCACAAACTTTTAATTTTTCTTTTACGAACACTTTCAACTATTAACTTGAACTCTTAAAATTTTGAAAAAAACTTCTAATTTTTTCTTCACAAAATAGACCCAAGTAAACTTAGTAAAATCATCAATAAAAAGAAGCATATAATAAGAATCTGAATAAGATAGTGCTTGAGTATAGTCCATTAGATCGCTATGAATAAGCTCTAAGGGGAATTTACATCTTGAAAGTGATCTATCAAAATGTTGCCATGTGATTTACTATATTGATAATCTTCATAAACTTTATTACTACTAAAAGTAGTAAGGTTGGAAAAATCATTCACTAAACTTTTCTACATTATAATCTTTAATTTAAGAAAATTTATATGATCAAGTCTAGTATACCGGATTGATGCACCATCATTTGTATTTATTTTATTAACATAATATCGATAAAATATATAAATCTTTAACCCTTTTATTAGTATATGTATTTAATTTTTTTATATTACGAAGAAACTTTACTTCATTAGAATAAAAATAATATAATTTTCAACATCAACTACATTTGTAATATAAAAGAGATTTTTCTTCATAAAAGATTATATGTACTCTTCAATATAATATGATCATTATCTTTATTTGAGATTATGATAGTATCTTCCTTTTCCACTTAGTGAATAATATTATTTGTCATGATAATTGTATCATTACCTTCATATTGATGAGGATTAATGAATTTGGTACTATCACTAGTAAGATGATGATCACATTCTGAATCAACAATCCGGACATATTGAAAATTGATAGAAGCAACGGCCTCAGTAGTTTCAGTTATAAAGTATTTGTCCTAATTTTCATCAGTAACATTACAATAATCTTCTTTATTTACAATATTTTCTCCTTTAATCTTTATACGATAATTTTTCTTGATATGACCTAATTTACCATACCTTTAACACTTGATCTTTTTTCAATTTACACTATTATTCGAAGAAGACTCTTACTTACTATTAGCATCATCTTTCTTCTCTTTATCAATATCATTATCCTTTTTTTTATTTGAAAAAAATATCTCCATCTCCTCTTGAAATAGAAACTCTTGTCATTTGATGAGCTAGAGATTTTTGAGAAATAAGAAGATTTTTCAATCTACCGAGGATGGTTATTGAATCCATTATTGAATAAATGTAATATAAAATTTTTTTTCAAAGATCATAAATAATATAATATTTCATTCATACATCAAAAATAGACTTATTTGGATCTAAGAAGGATATCTCTGAATATAAATTTTTAATCTTCAAAAAACATTAAGAAATTAAGAGATCACCTTAGATAATATTTGCTAAATTATTCTTCAAATACTAAAGTCAAAGCATATTCTTTTTATTGAGTAATGCATCAAGAATGATCCAAATCTTTGAAGCTGATTTACAACGAATAATGTATTCAAAGATATCATAAGAAATAGAGCTTTTTAATAAAGTCCTCCATCTCTTCATGTCATCTTCGTTTGTATCATATAGTATTGTTATTGTACTAATCACATCCTAGAAATCTTTCTCTATGAGATAAGACTCATATTCCATATCTTATAGTTAGATTGATTCAGAAGTTTAATACCAAATCCACCAACTTGAATATGATATTTCATAGTCGAAAAAGATTATCTTATTCACCAAGGAGATCTTGAAACATATATTATCATATTTGTGGCTCTCATACTATTTGAAGGAAGAAAGGAAGGGATCATATGTAAGTGCAACCTTCTATCAAATAGTAATAACAAAATACTATTGGCCTAAGATCAAATCAAATAGAAGAACAGGAAACGAATGTGAAAAAAGAAATCATATTAATCTTCTGAAAAAAAATATTTATTGAACGACTCTTAAATACTTGAGGCTTGCGATGAATCTATAGATGCTACTTATTTATAAATATAAAATACATTAGTCCCTAATCTCTATAACTTTATTTAATCTTATTTTTTAAAAAGACATCAATTTGAGATCTTTCAAAATATATTTTAATATTTTAAATTAAAAAATTTTTATTCCTACAACTCTATCTAATTTTTATTTTAAAAAATAAAATATTAATTGAGTAACGGAAGGAAAAGCTGATATGGGATGGTAGCAACGGAAATTAAGAACATGTAGGAGAAGAAATAAATACTTATTCTACGGACAAAAGATGTTCAGTTTGCAGAACAACAGAAATAAACGACGCAAACATCCGCAAACTCGAGGAAGACAACCTAAGATCGAGGGTGGAAGAATCATTCAGCATCCAACCGAAAACCATCTCCTGTAGAGCCGGGTGCGCTCCTGCCGCCTCCTCTCGTTCTGGTGCATGGCGCTGGCCGCCGTCTTCTCAGCAGCGCCCGCGGCCTTCTTAAGTTCCTTCACCTTCAGGTCATATGCATCGGATGTGGAAACAGGCATCGAGGTTAATTACCTAAGAAAAGAAATAATGTCGCGAGCAACCGATGACGGCAACTGACCTTCGTCGTCCGTGGCTTCTGGCTTTGCAGCTCGCGAGCACCGCTCTTGAACAACTCGCCCGTCCTCCAGGATCGTTCGACTACCGTGCTGGAGCAGATGCCGGTGTCCTTGTTCTTCTCCTCCGTGACTGAAGTTGTATGGATGCAGCTGCCATTTGCGTCTGCTCCTCTGCTCGTGCCAGTGCCGATCTCCTTGTCCAGTTGGAAGCTTAGCTATGGCAAACGTACATATATGCAGAGGAGAGAGCAATTGAGAGAGAGAGAGAGAGAGAGAGAGAGAGAGAGAGAGAGAGAGAGGTATGAGGTTGCACTTGTCGCGTATCACGGGGAGGTTACCTGACGAATGCGGGTCTCAAGCAGGTGGAGACGGTCGATTAGGGTACTCTTGAGATGCACTTCGTGCATGGCGGACAGGGAGTTGGATCGATGATGTTGGCCAGTCCTGGGCGTTCTCAATTGCAAGTCCGCGGTGAAATAGCAGTCAGGTAACAGCCGCTGCTTCTCCTCCAGCTGCCTTAGCTGCACACAAAGTACTGTGTCGTGAACGATTGAGTATCCGCTTCCAAACCTTGTAATGGTGAAGCAGTGAGTGGCACATACGCGATGGTCAAATTGTTCCAGCCTGCTCAGCAGTGATTCTGCCGGAGAAGAAAAGGTGCAATCCCTTGCTTGAACCATCAGAGATCGCCTCTCGGATACTCGCAGCACTGGATCATCCATATGTCTGCCTCTCTCTCTCTCTCTCTCTCTCTCTCTCTCTCTGTGACGGTTGGTGGGGCTGTCTAACTCCGCTGAAGATTGGCGGGTGAGCGACACAACTTATAAATATATGCGTCATCTCCTCCAACTAAAAGCAGGTCCTTAGCAGTGTAAGTCGGGCCGGCCATCCGACCAGGTCGGATCTCTTCCTCTGGTTATGGGGTTCCGTCGCTGCTACGTTGTTAAGAGATCCAGAGAAAGGGACTAATTCGGCGGGTGGTGAACACGTGGCGACGCAGTCTACTGGCTGTGGTGCATATGGCCCTCCTCAAACTTGTGCATATTTTTCTGTGCTACCAACTCAGCATTATGGCTAATGTATGGGCTCCATTGCACCCCTCTTCATGACAAGTGCAACACCCACTTATATCATCACTTATTATCACTGGTTTTTCGATCTGATGGAAGTTAGGGGTGGAAGATTCAACCTGACTTGAGCTGGCTAATGTTGCATTCGTGCCGGTATGCTTTGGTCTGGCAGTCAAACGAAGCTAAACCACTCGAGTTGGAAGACATGAATCACGATCTTTGAGCGAAAGAAAGAAATTTACGCTCTCACTTGCTTAATTACCGCAATTAAAGATTAAATTGAATTAGATTTTATGAAGTAACATATTTCAATTAAAGTCAAATCGAAATCCGATTGGTTATGGATGTGAATTGTTCTGCTCTGCTCACCTCGTTGTCTCCATCTTCATCTTCTTGCTTTCGCCTTATCCGGTCGAACCTATATTCCCAATCTCATCCAATCATTTTATTTTCTTATTATTCTCATTGACTTCCTCCTATTCCCTTCTCTCGAGACATCTGCCGTTGCCGCGCGGCCGCTACCGTCCTGTCTCCTGCAATTGCGCCGTCGACAGCGTAGCTCGCCCTTCCGCGGCATAAAGTCTAACCACCAAATCGAGTCCACAAGCCTGGCCGGTACATGGCCTCTGTCTCCTGCTTCGGAGGCCGTCATCATACTGTTCGTCGTCGAAGCAACATCTCCCGTCGCCCTATTATCACAATAATATCCATCACCTTCTCCTCCTCCTCCTCCTTCTCATCATGTTCTGGTTTCTTTTCTATGCCGCTAAGTCTTCGCCGTCGTAATTCCACCCGTCCAAGGCCTATTTCAGTAATCAGGTGCTCTTCCAGCTTTCCTGGACCAACAGATTCCGATGAATCCCCTCGCGATCTTGGAGGCGGAGCAGGCAAGGATGCCAAGCAAGTGAAGGAGGAAACTCTCGGGAAGGAGCAGCAGCTCGGTACCAGGATGGCCACTGCCATGGGAGAAGCAATGCCAACCAAGGATTTTGTTACCATAGCCGCCTGTGTGGTTGGCCTTCTCACCGGTGTTTGCGTTGTCCTCTTTAACAATGCGGTGAGTGGACTGGCTCTTTCTTAATCTTACAACCGATCCTCTGCAATATTTTATGCCTGATATAAAATGCAAAGTTTCTATATCCCTATCAAAATATGAAGCAATGAATTAAAATTCTACATCCAGATACATCTGTGAGGTTGGGTTGCGTCACAGCATCTTGATTTTTGAAGGTTCCTGTGTCAGATTCTTTCAACACTGGATAACTGACACTTGCATTACATTTTTAATTATCAGTAGCAGTAATTAGCTAGTAGATATTGTAGAAATTTTGTTTAGTGTGGGAAGTAGATAAAAGTATGATGCTCTTTTGAGTATTTGACTAAATGTTTTGTCAAAGTCAAGGTTGCTGAATAATCTGTTGATGGATTATTAAGCTAAGCTTGACATGAAATATGAACTAAAGTATAACTTTATTGATTTTACCTGCTCTTTATGTTAAAGATGAATTTCAGCTTAATTGGTACTTCACTGTGTTTGCAAATTGATGTATTCCACAAGTCACATTGCATAGCACTGTAAGCCACTTTATAACAAAATCCTCTAATCAACTTCAGATTACGGTAGATACACTAATTGAAGCCTACGTGTCCATTATAAACCTTTCACGTAGTTGTATATAGCCCCCGAAAACAATCATCTATTACAGTATATTGGATTCCCATAAGTTTCCTGTAATGGATTCACTTATTATGTTGAGCCCATTTTCAAAGATTCCATCAAAACCTGATTATGATTCATCTCAAAGACAACAATGCCTCTAATGATTGTTATGAACTTACTGAAACACACTACGGTGGCTCTCAAGGCCTCAAGTCACTTTCCTAATCAAAATTCTTATTTTCACAAATTCCCTTTTGCTTCTGAAAGGATGATTATATTATATTAATTGATAAAGTATAACATTTAGGAGAAAAAAATGATATATTCATGACAGGATGACCTATGCAGCTTGTTTAACTTTGAGACTATGATCATCACATCAAGAACAGGGTTTTACATTAAAAAACAAGTAGGACTTCATGAAAGGCAATATATGAGTCTAATTGACCCATGGTTGCATGTTCTCCTCTTGCCCAAATTGTACCTTCAACTTATACAATTATGAAAGCTTTGTTGCTGGGACTATTTGAAAAACATAAACAAGGGCATTCTTCTCCTGGCTTGAAACAATCGACAAGACATTAATGAAGCCCTTCTCTTTTTGGAGAATGGTCGCATCAGAAAATAGTTTGAGCTAGTACAAATAACATGGCAAAGGAGACAGAGAAAAGCAAGCAAGTAAACATAAAATTACAAACTGAGCTCTTGTGTCATTTATTAAATTAGCAACTTGTGAGGCTCAATATGCATCTGATTGTTGTGCCTACTGCCAGATAGAGATGGTCATCTGGATGTGCAGCAATACTATAAGAGCAGTAAAGGTAGAGATGTGTAGTAGGAAAAACGGAATGATGAAACAATCAAGTTCAGAAAAATTGGTGGTGCTGGTAAAAAGAGTTGAAGATAAAATGATGAAATTCTTCAAGTATCGGATATCTAAGTTGAAATTTGCTATATAGATCATTTCTTTTTGTAAGAGCAAAATTCCCAAAAAACCCAAAGAGTCACCACTTGTATATTTTTTAACTATATCTAACCAGTTTTGTTGGTCTTCCTCTTCCTATCCTACCGTCTCTGATTTGCATTAGCTCATCTTTCTTAGTAGGCATGAAGTCGTTGAGAACTTATTCATAAGTAGTTATCTAGGTAGTTGCCATGTTTTAGATAGTTATAGGCATGTTTTAAGTAGTTTTACCTAAGTGAGCCATGATTTAAGAAGTTATGGGGGTAGTTCCTACACTTAACTTAATCATGGGTGACATGATGGAGTGAGGTAATTACCACTAGATCCTATAAATAGGGTCATGGTTCATAAAGCAAGTGTGTGAGCACTTGGGAATGTTTTGTAGGTGTTCTTAGTCTTAACTCTTGTTTGATACTACTTTGGTTTTCTTGATTGAAAGTATTCTCTTTTAATTGCATCGTAGTATTCTGTTTCTATTTCCTTGCTCCTCTATCCCCAACAGTGATATGACAATGTTAGTCTCCATCAGATCTTTTGTATCTAAAGTTTTGTTTAATTTTGAAATTTTGTTTGTGGATCTTATCTGTTATTAATTAGGTGCACGAAATACGTGACTTCTTTTGGGATGGATTACCATTGCAAGGTGCCTCATGGTTAAGGGAGAAGCCTCTTGAGGAAATTTGGCAAAGAGTTATTCTAGTTCCTGTTTGTGGGGGTGTTATAGTTGGCATCTTGAACAGTCTGCAGGATTCTTTAAAAGACCCATCAGGCAGACTGGCATCAGATGTAAAGGAAGCAATAAGACCAATTTTGAAGACCATAGCTGCTTCTGTCACCCTTGGAACAGGGAATTCATTAGGGCCTGAGGGTCCTAGTGTCGAAATAGGTTCAGCCATAGCTAAAGGAATCAGTCATGTTTTTGAGTGGCGTGGTGGAAAGAGTTTGTCTCTTGTAGCAGCTGGATCAGCCGCTGGAATTTCATCAGGTCTTGCTTTCAATTATTGGATCTGTTGCTAGATTGATGCTGAGGTAAAATCTGTAATTTTACATTGTGCACCCCTTGACATACCACAGAAGATGCATCTTGGAGGCATAAAAAATGCTTACTTGTTGATTTATGTGTCATGGATGAAGCATTCTAAGTCCTTGTTTTCATATCATCTATTAAAATAAATAGGCATCACCTTTCAAACTGGATACAATTTCTTTGTTTTGCTATTCAATTTTCTCTTATACGCATGACACTGATCTTCATTCTTCCAAAGGGAAGTTCACCTATGACCTAGCAGTCAAATGTACAAAAGTTGAGATAACACTTTTTTTGGGACTTGAATCGCTAATGATCGGGGGTGCTTGTTGAAGTTCATGATTAATTTTACACGTTAGCGACTTATAGATAGACCAAAGATGATCTTTAAATTTTTGTGATACTTCCGGAGAGAGATTTATATGATGTCATATTGACTCCTGACTGGCTCATGGAGGTAACACTTTCTTTGAGACTTTGGTCGCTAATGATCTGGAATGTCATGTTAACATTCATGACTAATTTCAACAAAGTTCCCTATAGATGGACCAAAGAGCTTCTTTGAATCTATGTGATACTTTCAGAGAGAAAGATCTATATTTCATGTTGGCTCCTAACTTGCTCATGGGTGAATAAAGAAACTAGAGCAAGAAGTTTTGCCAGTTATGAAAGTTCATGATAGCTAGAAACTATTGACAACAAAAAACACTATAAAGTATAAAGTGAGCCCTATAATTTTAGGTCTTTTTCAAACCATATCTAAGGACATGGCTTGTTTATTTGTTATGTTTGGCCTCAAAGCAACCCCACCCTAGTAAGTTTTTCATTTTTTTTATCTATTATAAACAAGGTTAGGGTTTTTCAAAGAAGTAGAATGGATGGCTATATTGCTGTGTTTAGAACAACTTTCTTACTTCATTCTTCAGCTCATGATTTGAACTTTGTATACTTAAGTCCAATGTGTCTACACTGTCCTATAGGTTTTAATGCTGCTGTTGCTGGATGCTTCTTTGCTGTGGAGTCTGTCCTATGGCCTTCAACAGCAGATCCATTCTTGTCCCTTTCAAATTCAACATCAATGGTGATACTCAGTTCTGTCATAGCATCCATAGTTTCAGAGGTCGGTCTTGGTTCTGATCCGGCTTTTACTGTTCCAGAATATGATTTTCGTTCACCAAGTGGTACATTCCATTCCTACTTTTTTCAATTGGAGAGTAAAATGTTATTTGTAGAAGATATCGAAGTATTCAGCGTTAGCTTTTCACAAGTGTTAAAGAGATGCATTAATTTATTGATTAACTTTAAGTCAGGCCTTTTCAATTTTAATTTTTCCATTACTATGTTTATTCTCAGGATCTGATTTTATTTAGCTGTAATTTTCCACAGTGGGTAAAGAATTAAGTGAAAGATTCTATCTTTTAAGCTATTTTCTTATGTGCTACAGAGCTTGACAAAATCTGAAGGTGTTTGTCATTCAATAAATTTTCAGAACTACCTCTGTATCTTTTGCTGGGAGTCCTTTGTGGCATGGTTTCTATAACCTTATCAGGATGCACATCTTTAGCTCTGGAAACAGTTAACTACCTTCAACGGACCACAGGTGTACCAAAGGCCATATTTCCTACATTGGGTGGACTCACTGTTGGTTTGATAGCTTTATCATATCCTGAAGTTTTGTACTGGGGCTTTGAGAATGTGGACATTCTACTTGAATCACGACCTTTCGTAAATGGTCTCCCTGCTAATATTTTATTTCAGTTAGTTGGAATGAAAATACTTGCAACATCCTTGAGTCGTGCTTCTGGATTGGTGGGAGGCTACTATGCGCCATCCCTTTTTATTGGTGCAGCAACAGGGATGGCTTATGGAAAATTCATGAGCTCTACACTATGTGGCCCCAGTCCATTGATTCATCTCCCTCTCTTGGAAGTGGCATCACCTCAAGCATACGGTCTGGTAACTTTTTTGCTACAAAGCTATATAGTTAGTCAATCTTGAATTTTCTTGCAATTTGTTTGATCCCTCTGGAAGCTTTAAATAGAATGGTACCTCAAAACATATCACTGACTTGGGCTTTATGCAAATGATTCGTATTGATAGACATCATAAAAGTTGCACTTAATTTGTAGTGTAGGATGTGCTTTCCTTACAAGAAAATTTGAATTCCTTTAATCAAGGTCACCACTGTGATGAATTTTCTTTTCCTTTTATCATTCGTAAGTTTGTGCTCATTGGCATAAGTCAGCTATGGTTCCTATCTTATTTCACTTAATTACCTGAGTACAACTATTAAGATCTTAAAATTGCTACTTAGTTTTTTCATGTAGTAATAATGCATTTGCTAAATTTCTAAAATTCAGTTCATTCAACTGGTTGTGTTATCGTACCTGTTATTGTTTCTTCTTTCCATGATGAACTCATCACTAAGTTTTAACTAATCCTTGCAGGTGGGCATGGCTGCTACTCTTGCAGGTGTGTGCCAAGTACCTCTAACATCGGTTTTGCTTCTTTTTGAGCTAACACAAGACTACCGAATTGTTCTACCACTGCTTGGAGCTGTGGGGTTATCATCATGGATATCATCTAGCCAGAATCTTAAAAGAAATGTTCCAAGGAAGTTGGATGAGTTGAAAGTAAATGACAAAAATGGTTCACAACCTACAGGCTCAATCTATGAAGACCAGCACACTTATTATGCAGCTGCTTCTGCTGAAAGTGGTGGTGTTGGCTTATGTGAGCTTGAGAATTCTCTCTGTGTTTTTGATGTCAGTGCTGAAGTTAGCAGTTTGGCAGACAAGCTTACTGTTTCTCAGGCTATGAGAACTAAATTCCTGACTATCTCAATGAATACTTCAGTAATTGAGGCAGTCACTCTCATGCAAGTGGAGAAGCAATCCTGTGCAGTTATAACTGATAGCACTGGTTTCTTGGTAGAATTGCTATTGCTCGAGGAAATCCAAAATTTTAGCAAAGTGGCAACAACAAGAGGCGTTGAAATTGAGGTATGAAAGAAACCCTCCAATATTTTTCGCAAATGATTTGGTTTCCTTGGTTGTACCGAGATCAACATAGTCCCCTCTTGCTAGGAATATTTTCACCTTATCTATGTACATAAGTAAATTAAACTACTGCAGTGAAAAATTATTGAACGATAGGAGCATAGGAAAGACTGACATGGATCTAGACCGAATCTTCATGGATATGGGTCATTAGGACCCAAGTCACATCCACATGGATCTAGAGTACATTCAAATGACATCCTTAATTAAAAAATAATACATGCTTCAAATGGCAAATTATAGTTATAATACAACTAAAAAAAGGCACTTGTAAGCCAAAAAAATTATAAAACATGGTGGCAAGATTTGGATTTACCTTGTTAATTGTTATGAAGAAAAACCAAGCTTTCTCTCGAGTAATTTATCATGAAGCAAGAGAAAAGCTCCAGTTCCAAGACATTTGGGAATTTTGATGAAAAAAGTGTTCAATTTGGAGAAGAAATCAAGAAATAACACAAAAAATGGAAAGTAGTTGTTGGTGGAGAAAAAGTAGGAGGAAAGAGAGAATCAGGTAAGGAAGAGGAGAAAAGGGAATGAGGTTACCAGTTTACATCTCGTACAGCTCAATACCTATGGCAATTTCAGGTGGTATTACTAGTATGAAAGTAGATTTGATGCTGACTGGTGTTCTAATCAGAGTCAGTTCAATTGATTTCCACTTCTGCGCTTGATAATAGATGAAACTAATGATTTGTTGCTTCAGCGCAAGAAAGAGAAAATGGCAATATGAGTTGGCTCGGCCTCGGCGATCAATAAAAGAAATTCATCTTTGACTCCATACCAAGCAAGGGAACCAGCGTAGACATATTCTATAAGTAACAGGAGTTCGAAAGAAAAGCAATCAGTAAATACGTCTAAATAACCAAGTCCGACAAGCAACTACTACAGTTGACCACACGGTAGGCATGGACAAGAAATTGATGACCCCTACTCAGGCATTAAGATGTAGCACCCCTATTTCTCCTTATTTAACCTAGATGAACCAGAACTTCTAGTTAATCTGTTTTCCTTGGTGCAACAAGACTCAGTGCTAATGCGAGGGGTGTCAATTCCTACACCATATGATATGCGCATAAGTTCAATCTAATAGGTGTGACTTCGTCGGTAGTAAAACTTCTTTTCCCCTCAAAGGAGGAACTTGAGTCCCAAAAAAATGGATTATTTTGCACATCTACCAATATTTCGCATTAATTAACATTACAGATTTTCATTATTGTCTCGCAGGCGGAAAAAATTCTGGTATCTGATATCTGTCACCTGGAAGGAGGCAAGCGCAAGGTGTGGACAGCTACACCTGAAATGAAACTTGTAACTGCCGAAAGTATCATGGACTCGCATGGGGCGAATCATCTCCCTGTTGTTTCACAGCATATTGATGGACAAGAAAGTGGGCAATTGGTTGGTCTACTCGATAGAGAATGTATTAGCATTGCCTGCAGGTAATTGTTCTGCACGACCCTTGTACTACTATTCCAATTGCTATAAGCTTAGCAATAAAGAAATTACAGTCTTTGCACATCTAGCACTTCCAAGAAACCTGTTATTCCTAATATTGGTGATCATTTTGTTGACATTGCATTTATTGATACAGTGCTGTAGCAGCTAAAGAATATCTCAGCCTTTACACGGTCACCAGAAGGCTCGAGTCTTAAGCTTGAAGCATTTCCGCAGATTCATGTGATCCTTTGTGATTCTGGATTTATGTTGCCAAACACTTATTAGCAAGTTTTCTAAGTAGAGAAACAGTGTCATTTTGTAGCTGTGCCATTAAAAGTTGTCCAAGACATCCATCCATATGTTCCAACTGTTCTTACAGTTAATTTACTTGTATACTAACAGATGCCAAAGCCTTTATACTGATGAAAGCACGATTAGAGCTACTGTTTCATATTTGGGCTCATAATGTATGTTGTGGATTGTTGTGGGTCTTCTTTTTTCCTTTTTTTTATTTTTGCATGGTGCGTCGAGCTATATAATTCTTAATCTGGAATGAAAGTATAAAGAATTGTTTTGCATATGAATTGATGATCCGACATTGGACCATGTAAAATTGATGCAAGTGGATGAAGATATAATTGGGCAGACACGGTCTGTCTTCCCGCGTGTATAGCTATTATGCAACGCGAGACAGTACAATAGTTGCTAACGTGTAAACGTTGATTCTCCCCGACCACAAGAAAGAAATGTTCTCATACTCATCAAGCAAACCTATCTATCATTCTTATCGACCGTGCCCCTTACTAATTTCCTCACCTCCATCGACACAGTCTCACTCCTTCCGCTGGCCCCCATTCTTCCTCACTTACACTGCCTCCTTCCCCTCCGTGATCATGCCTGCTCTCTTGGAGATGATCCTTTCGCATTGGCCTCGGCCATTCCCATCAACCATCTCGACTCCTCCCTCGAATAATCAATCCTCTTGGAGTTGTTCGTGGCTTCCTCTATTGCCCCTCGTCCACTTCCACCAACGATCATGACACCTCTTATCGCCCCCTACCCCTATCTGTATGACCCCTTCACCTCCTTTGTGGACAACCCATTGCCATCTCCGTACAAACATCATTGCCCTGCTGTTATGAAACTTTGTAAAAAGTTTATAACACTACTCTCTGAATAAACATCTTTACACTCAATTTCAGAATCATTCTAAAAATAGACCTAATCTGAATATAAAATATCCCTGGATTCATAAAAGAAAAAATAGAAAACATATTTAGATATTGCCATCTGGTGTAAAAGATATAACACTTGTATTCTTACACAAACAAATAACAACATTCAACTCTTATATTCTAACACTCAGCAAATAAACAACATTCGACTCCGTTCTCAGAATCACATCATCAAAAATATATCAAACTTGAATTTTAAAAAAAAGCTTAAATTCACACAAAAATATAGAATAAATCGTAGCTTGATTTTTATTATTTTTAATTTTATTTTGGACAAATCCAGACAGACGTAAACTAAGATTGACAAATAATTGATGTCGGATGATGAAGAGCATGAAGCATGTAGCTACCTCAAATGGGTATCAAATCTTATTAGCTTCTAAAGTTTGTACCCATGCATACCACTTTCAACCTGCAGCTTACAGCTGCTGATTCCTCTACCATTGCTAATTAATTCTTTTAGCTATCAAGTATGTTGGGAACTAACCATGAACTCAAATTGGCAAGAGTCCATAACACAATTAGGATCAAAACAAAGCATATATATACATACATAGCATCTTCTTTCTACAATATCACAAATAACGACTAGCCACACATGAAATATGTCTCTGATGTACAACGCCCGACTGGGGCTGGCTCAAAAGACATGGATGCAGAACCAATTCTTCAAATACAAGGCACAAAGGGGGCGCACATAAACTGACCACCAACACCAATCTTTAGAATATGATATTGCACCCTGATGATGAAAGAAGAAATGCCACAAACCTAAAGTTGACACTTACCAACCATACTGCACCCAGCAGACGCTTCTCTGGTACACCTAACACTAAAACACAAGGTAAGGATCATCCGGTTTACTTCAGACACCCGTTGATCAAGCGTGCCTCTGAGCGCCAGGTGGTGCAGTAGGCATGGGGAAGTTATAGTTAACATCCCCAAACGGAGGAGCCTCCACGTATGGGCTCTGCCACATGAAAAAAGTATTTTTACTTCTTCGAACATCTTCTCTGTTGAATTTTAATGAGCAAAAACAGAGGTAGAATGAAGAACCCACGGAGAATAACACAGATTTGAGTGTTCGCTTGAGCAGGATTACTTATTCACACACATAACTTAGCTTGATAATTCATGGGAATGGCAACAATACCTGGGTAGCAGCCAGGCTTGCATAAGACAGATGCTCCACAGGGGATTTTGGTGATGCATCAGGTGAACTGCCATCATTGCATTCATCATTGCCACTCAACTTGTTCTGTGCCCCACTAGCAAATGATGTTTCACTCTCACTTCCATTGCCCAGTTTAACCCTCTAGATCAAAGCACATAACATGGTGTTTTTTCAGGAATTTAATAATGATCACTACAACTTGAAAGAACATGATACAGTGACAGGAAATTTCCACACTTCAAACAATATAACTATGCAAAAGTGTGCAGCACAACCCAACAGTTTTCATAGTAAAGGTTTTTATTTTTCCAACCAATACACAAGCATGACCAGAAACGTAACCATTAGCAAAAGTGGGTTGGTTGGGCACAACATTTTGTCTGTTCTGTTATACCAAAAACAAGGCTACAACAGAATTTTCCCTCAGGAACAGCTGGTCAAATCTCTCTAGAGATGAGCATCCCCCTGGCTTCCGCCAGCCACTACCTTAAGTGTTTTCTTCACTATCTTTCCCAGCGTATTCTCTCATCTTAAACCTCAACCAACTATTAACCCAGGTAGACCTCGAAATCCTTACACTGCTTGGTCTTCAACTTCATATGGAAATCCCAGCAAGGTTTTAAAAACCAGTCATACTGGTTTGTACCGTCTAGTATTTACCAGTCCGACCAGGATGTGACACTGTACCAGCAATTTCTCCCTGTCTAAGTTGAAACTGGACAGATTGCCAGTAACCCTTTTCCTATCTGATGTATCGCCAGGTTTTAAAGGGTTAAAACCAGGGATACCAGGCTTATCGCCCAGTACACGTATAAATTTATTTCTTATTTATTTTACCAACAACAACTATCTTTTTCTTTTACTTTACTTTCCTCTCTCTGCTGCTTCTTCCTCCGTCTCTGATACTTGCCTCCTCCACCTTCTTGTCTTTTCCCTCCTACTCTGCATCTTCACATCCTCCATCTCCTACTCCACCTTCTCTTCCTCAGCCTCCTATTCTGCTTCTCCTCCTCTCCTTTGCCTCCTCCCTTCACTTCCTCTTTGGTCTGTGATAATCGATATACCAACATACCATCTGTAGGTATGCCAATTTACACTGAACCAGTACCCATTCAATGCTGAACAGTACATTGACACACCATGTGTCTGTATACTAGTACATACTGAAACCATACCAGTAGGGCCAGGACCCAGTACGGTTCTTGAAACGGAACTTGAATTCATACCCTAAAGTTCCTGGGGAATGCATTGGAATTGGAAAGCTGATGACATTCTAGAGGAAAAACTGAAAAAGTTGTGCGATACTCTATAATTTTTCTCAAACTAGATTTTGTGGAGATAAGTGCGCTAGAGAACACTAGCAAATCAGTCTCTACAGAGAGTTTTTGGGGAAGACACCATCTCTTAGATTAGTTAAAGCTTTTCATCGTGAACTTGGAACTTTCTTTTGAACTCAACACTATAAACCTAGCGGGATGCTTTAATTTTGTTTTAAATTCTCTTTGGAAGAAGAGAAGTTTTAAAGTGAAGACCATATTACATAAAGGGACAAGCTCTATGACTGTTTTCCTTGAAAACCTCCAACCTCTTCTAGATAAGGACCTTCCAGCTCCTGCTTGGGTATAGTTTCAAATGTTGACCCTTGAATAATGTACCTTTTAGGAACTCCTTTATCAATAATAAAAGGTGGGATGAGAGGAATTTTGATAGTAATACTATGTCCTCTTTTATAACAATCTGACAGAACTAAACCATCTTTTGTCAATTGGGAAGCTTCTGTTAGGGCCAACCTTGACCTTAATATTTAAAGATACCTTCGATAAAATAACTCTTCATGAGGCTTAGGATGCTTGTGGAGCCCTGAACGAAAATAATTATCTCTCTTCAAGGTCTTAACAATAAGCTTATTATATTAAATTGTCAGTATAACTTATTTTGGTGGACCAAGGCTAAAAACAATTAAATTGAAGAATATAAGAATATGAAATTCTTTCATAAAATGGTTAAGTTTAGGAGAAGACAAAACACCATTTAGATGATTACTCAAGGAGATGGGTCTATCCTTTATGAAAAACATGTCATTGCGACTATATTTGCTAATTAATTTCACAGTATTTGGAACATTTGGAACAAGGATTATAATTTTGGTCCATACCAATGTTCCGAGCCCTACTCAATATGGTACATACAAAAGCATACCGACGGTACATCAGGTCATACTAATGGTACACCTAAAAACTCAAAAAAATCCTAAATTTTTTTAAAAAAAGTTAGATTAAGATTTTTAAGTTAGAAATAAATATAAATTTAGTATAATTTTAGCAAAAATAATATAAATTGACCCAATATCGATCAAATTTTAATTAAATCATCATTAAAACCACTAATCATAATATTAAAAAAACTAATTAAAACCTAATTAAACCATCATAAATATATGATCCAATCCTTAATATACATGAAATATGAAGATTTGACCTATTAAGTGTCTAATTTTGAAAATATCAATATTAAACACACTAATCACAACATTAAAGACCTTAATTACTCCCTAACTAACACTATTTTACCATTAAAATATACCAAATAACATGTTAAACATTAAGTCATACACCACATGGAATAGGCTTAATAATCTCATAAATCAATAAAAATCTAGAAAGAGAAAACATACCTCCTTATTAGAGTATTCTTCCACCTAATCCTCCTAAATTTGATCTAATTCATAAATCATAGCCTTATTGAGTTTAGGAGAGTGAAAATGTGAGAATAAAAGAGAGATGTGAGTGAAAAAGTGTTTGAAAGGGTTTAAGAGATTAAGAGAGTGAAATAAGTTAAAAGAGAGAGAGAAAAGGAGTTAAAAACCATTTTTTAAGCCTCAAACGATCAAATTAACCATTTGAAATAGTGTAATCTCAGCCCTTGATTGATAACGATTGAAATATAAGCGTATCGGCCGATACAAATTGGTAACGATTGGATTTGACCATTACAGTCAGTACAAACCCCATATCGTCTGATATGGATCAAATGACTAGTACCACCCGGTAAAGGACGATCCATGTACTGGTATCCTCTCAGACCGGTACGTACCGCCCATACCGCGCGATACACATCGATATAGCAAACCCTAGTTTGGAACATCTCTGATCAATCCAATTGGTTGAAATGTCTTATATTATCCAAAATCTCTAGTAGTGATAGAAACTGGCTCAACCTTTCTCAATTAAGGATCTTTTCTTTTTTTCTTTTTTTTTTTGCCATGAACCAAATGGGATATGAGAAAAGCCCTAGTTCTGTTGGGTACACAGTGAAATTTATAAAATTTTTTGAGTTAAGTGTCTTAAAGCACCTTTTTCTAAACTTTATTTGGATAGCATGCTTACCTGGGTAAAACTTCCTAGTGTTCATTCTTAAAAGAAAATCTACAACTCTAAGGTGCAGGATTATAGGCCTGTAGCTCTCTACATTGTCTTATATAAAATTTTTACTAAGAGTCTTGTCAATTGTGTTAAATGTTATCTAAATAGCTTTATAATTTAAGAGCAATTTGTAGTTCCAAACAAAATATCCATAATAACATTTTAATTACCAATTAATAAGCCCATACCACGCTTAATGCTAAGACAAAAATCCCTTACTTTGCTTAAGGTGAACATTTCTAAAGTGTATGGTGACTCATCTAGGAATGCCATTCAAAAAGTAAAAAACCCTTAAGAGTATGAATTTTTCTTCCAAATCTATTAAGTGGATTTATTCTTGTATCTCGTCTTCATTGTTCTTTGTCTTGTCAATGGATGTTCAATATAGTAGAAGAGCATCAGACAAGAAGATCCACCTTCTCTTTATCTCTTTGTCTTTGACCAGCAAGCGTTATCTAGTATTGCTAATAAGATTATTCACAACAAGCAAGTTTAAGTAAAGAACCCAACCTCCTAAAATGCATCTGCTCTCTATTAGGTAGGTAGGCTCAAAATTGCATTAGGATGGAATTACCAATTTTTCTAATAGTGATCACGGGTACTACAAGTTCCATTTGCTCCATGTTTGCAAAGGAACGATTAACAGGTAACTTTCCCTTATTCTGCAAACTTGAAGAGAAGCATTTGAAGAAAGTAGAAAACAGAATATGAAAACTAGCAGTGATGTCAAAACTCAAAAGATACATTCAGTAATTTAAGGTGATCTTGAAAGATACCTGAAATATTTTCCCAAGGGCTTTCAAACCTTTGGCTCGAACACGGAGTTCCTCTCTCCTAACATTGTTATCTTGAAGCACCTGAAGTCAAAGTTAGCACAATTAGTGAATGAGATAACTAAGCAGACAAATAATAACATCTCAAAATAATAGAGACAATCAAGAAACAGACCATTTGGCAAACACGGGACAGGGTGGCTTCAATATCAGCAACATTAAGCTTCCATAACGAATCAATCATCACTTTTTTATGATTCTGCATGTATTCTTCAAGTTCTTCCTCTGTATAGTTGCCCTCTGCACTAAGTTGCTTCTTAAGGTCCTCCTGTAGCTGCATTAGTGCAATGGCACCTACAAATCCAAGATTAATCTCAGAACTTTATTATGAAAATGAAACATTTATGCATGAAAATTGAATGAAGAATCACCCAGATGGGTGCACACTGTGCAATTTATAGTGAGACATGCATGTGTCAACCTTGGGGATAAAAGTGATAATTCACCTGTTGCAGCAGTTACTTGTGACTTGATAAAATGGCCTTTGTTTCTAAACCATTCAGCAATAAATGGCACACCCAAATATATAGCCTTTTTTCCAAGCTCTTTTGCTGCCTGTCTTACATAGATGTAGCCTATAGTATTCAGGATATCTACTCCATAAGCTGAAACAAGATACAGAAATGATGGTTAACATATTTGAAGGCGCATATATGGTCTAACATTTTATACATATACACAGAAATTCAACTTAAAGATGCTGAAAGCATAAAGTTGTCCAGAGAAACATCTGAACAACATATTGATGCTTCATCAGATCAAAAGAACCCAGGTCAAGATGCTGTTTCCTATACATGAGTTAAGCATACAAAATTAGCCACAAGAAGTCAAATCATTACTGAGACTATGTGCTAATTTACAGCATTCATATTTTTTTGAGCTAAATCCAGTCAATAAAACTGTCATCAAATTTAAGCTTAGACAGTTATATAGGCATACAGGGTTCATTGAAGCAGCCTTTTCTTTTAGAGTATGAGTTCTGCTCTAATCATAGATAAAAATTAGTAATTCAATTCTAGTTTGTTAATCAACAAGATCATATTATGATTAACATTGAAGAGAAATAAGTTAGACTACTCGTTTGATAATCATCTTTTGATTAGTACACTTGTTATTTATACAAAACGTGGTGGAGCTCTTGAATAATCTGCAAGAATATATGTTTCTCTGAAATCAAGTTCCTACAAATTGCTTCAGTCATCATTTACTTCAAATCTATTTTATATAGTAATAAAGTCCTAGCAGTCCTGCACACTGTCGTGTAGAGGCTATGTTGGGCCATTTCTATACAATGGCCAAACAAGTTCCAACTGTTCTAGGCTCTGACTTGGACATTTTTTGTGTCAAAATTTACCTAATCAGGAACAAATCTAGCTTAATGGTCCTTTAAGGAAGCTAGTATATGACTCAAACTTAATTTGCTCACTTTGGGCTTAGAACTGAAAATTGAATCTAGACCAATCTAGACCTTGTTCTTTTGGCTGAAACCCTTTGATAACCCTATAATGACTTGATTATGGTAATTTATTATCAACAATTAAGCTAGATTATTACTCCTTTTTGTTGAGATTATTACTCCTGTTGCTTTGATCATAGTTATCTTTGATTTTGCTTCATTAAACAAAAGTTGAATATGGATGACTAGATCATTAATGGGCTAGTATGCCAACTATCAACATGCACATGCCCACCCGAAGAGCAGATATAAGGGAATACTAAAGGAGAAACACCATCTCTTTCATTAATTTTAATTATACCAACAAAAATTCTCATGACAAATCTTTTAAACATTTCTGTTTCTATTTCCTGTTATCACAATATCTAAATCCTTATAGCATAGTCATGTTTACTCTTTTCCATATCCTCCATCGGGTGCTCTTCTCCAACATTTGACTAGAGACTATGATCCTAAAACTTCAAATTAAATCAACAAATATTAGCTGCTGATCTGGATAGTGCTAGAATTTGAAATTCTTTTTGTCCTACCTAGCTAGTTTTTCATCAAAATATTTTCAAAATTGCCTTAGCTATTATGCTTTTAATGTTATAGAGATAGATTCTAATAGCTGTTTGTTTTGCATTGACAAAATGATTTCTTTATGTGGCTCATGCTAGTCTTACATGGATACAATATATTAAAGTGTTCAGTTCAAAGAACAACTTCTCCAGATACTTGTTACAAATAAAAAAAATTGGTCTCGAAGAAAACAGCAAGCAACATAATGACTAATAGACTTGCCTGCATGAGAAAGCCTTGTGACCTCAGCTTCCGCATGTCTAATGAACTCATCATTGTTTCCTTGCACATATTGGTGGAGTCGGTCTTTCAGTATCTCTGCAAGTTTCTCCTCTCTTTCCTTTTGAATGACCTGTAGTTGACTTGAAGATTCATGTACAGAACTTACACAATGAAATGGCTAGTAACAAAATATATATTGGCTCAAGAAATGACTATACCAAAAAAGGAAACAAAAGACAATCGAGACAAGTTCAAGAACAAATAATAAAAAAGACTTCAAATGGAAGCAAAAGATTTAGACGAACAATGAACAAGTTTTTCTAGCATATAATCCTTCACAAAGAAATATTATTAACACTTTCAAGGTATAATATAACACCTTTTCCTTTACATATTTCAGCTGGCTTGTCTGAAAGAATTCAGCATTGGGCCCAAAACCAACAAAACTAATCATACTCAAAAGGTTAAAAAGAAGTATCAGGCTACCAAGCTTGAGTGATAAGACAAACATTAAGAAATGTGTAGCACAAATCATTGCAATTCAATCTAACAGTAATGTACATGATGCATGTTATTAACAGAAAAAGAAAAGAATTAGATGGTTCTGTCATGTCAGAAGAAGGGATAGATTCATATGAACTTGAAATCGGGAACTTTTTTTGCATCAATCATAATCGACATGAATTTATGCTTGTGTGAACATGAATGCAAGATTGTGTAGGAACAAATTAAACTTGGTATATAATATGAACTTCATTAACTTTATTCACTTTTCTCACCGATGAATGTTGCAAGCACCAGATCAAAATCTGCAATGCAAGCTTTTCCAAATTCTTCATCCCTTATCCATCTGGACTATGAAAGCTATGAGAAATTGAATTCATATATCGACATAAATCATGTATAATCAGAGTGTTAGTTTTTTTTCAAAAAAAATCTGAGTGATATTATCTCACCTGTAAGTGTTCAGCCTGCAGATTTGCAGATTTTTAGCATGATTTTATGTCCCTTAGCAAAGTTTAGAGGATTGAATAATTTCAAAATGAAATTATAAATCCTAAGCAGAAAAATCGTACCTATTCTAAATTGTTTGGTATATAAGCCAATATTTCTAATTAGTGATGTCCACAGAGGTATTTTAGACAAAGTGATGAAAATAAGTATAAGGTCAATGAACTTTATTCTCTCTTGAGCATTCTTGAATTCTTCATACATGCAAATGCACTTCATCCTCTTCTTTTACCATTTATGTCTCTTTTTACACAACATATGGAATTCCATTTGAAAACCAATTAAAAATAGATAACTATAGATACCCTCATTTTTTCTTGTAACTTTCTGGCATCGACTTGTTCCCCTTCAGTGAAATTATCGAGTGAAGCCATTGATGCCATGGCTAGTTGGCCAATATAATCCTCAAATAATTCACTCCCAAAAAGCATTGCAAAGATCGCTGCAGGGTCAATAATTGCTTCCCTGTATATGAATAAATAAGCAAAGATTACTCCATTCTGTATGTGGGATTGTTGATTTTAAAAGAAATGGCACAAGAAATTTAGCATTTATCTGCTTCAAAGCAAGATAAAAATGTGTTATGTCTGACATTTATTCTCGAATTATTCAATAAAATCATGTTCACTTGTATTGTATTGAATAATATTGTGAAAAAATGGGAACCTACCTGGAAATGCCAGATTTTCCATTAGCATCATAAGCTTCACGTTGTGTTGGATCACTTAGCACTTGGTATGCCTCACCCAAAACCTGAATAACTCTACGAGTTAGCAAGACTGGTTGTGAAACAAGAAGTAATTTTTCAAAAAAGAAGCTCTCGGAAGTAACATATGCTATTAAAGTAATCGAGTGTACCACAAGAACTATTCAAACTTATTGCAAGTTCTTTGACATGCCAGAAAAAGTTCCACTTTTATTTATGCTTGTGCACTTCTTGAGCAAAAAACTTCTATGCTTCTTTCCAAAAACTAGCCATGTTGATTACCATTTTTCCAAGCATTGGAAAACATATAAATGCCTTCAGATACACGGTCATAGAATAAACATAGCAAGGATTGTTGTTGTCAAATTGTCATGTGTGCAAACTTACAAGTTTAATCTTCACAATGCAGCTTGACAAGAAAAGCTTATAAGGGAAAAAAAATTTAAAATCAATCTAATGTCAAACAATTTTGGTTACTTGGTGCTTCAATCTTGATCCAAAATCATATATTTTTAAAGGGACAGATATTTTGAATGAGTTTTCAGCTTTGATGTAAAACACTAAGCTAAGATGCCCAATGACAATGAAGATATTTAGTTCTTACGGAACGTCAGAAGTGTGAAACCTTGAAGAAAACTAATATTTTTTACTCTAATTAAGTAAAAAATAATGTATAATAAGGAAAAGTTTTAAAACCGGGGACAAACATTTTAAGATTGTTCTAGTCATCCGGCTGAAGTTTATGCCGTCTCCAATTGCATTAGTCACAAGTAATAAAAATTTGTCTAAATTGTGATTCATGCCACTGCAGATGTGGTGATGAAAGTCCTCTAGCTGCATTGCCCACATAAGTCATGCAGATGTATGGCATAAGCTCGACTTGCCTTAATATGCAGTATGATTACTTGTTCATTGTAAACATCATAAATGTGTACAATATACCATAGCAGTTCAAAAAGATGGAATATACAGTGATGTGGTAAGAGGCCCTTTATGTCTTCATCTTTTATTTCTACCATTCTTTGAAATTGCCAATAGCTTTAGTAACTTTGTCATGATGGTACCCAATTTATGAACATTTCCCATTGACAAAAGGTTATAAATGACATCATGTACTTGATCAAATTCATGGTTTGCACATAATTTAATTACTATCTATTTAATCTAGAATTTGGTCTTAATTCAAACTCAATTCTATCTTTTGGGTTTCATATAAAATGAAAAAGCCATTTAAATATAACTAATCCGCTTGAGAAAATGGTTCACCACTGATACACCACTATTTCTGCTCCAGTTTTAGCCACTAAAGAGACAATATGCTCCGTGGGGTGACAACATGAGATGAAAGATTGCAAGTCCATAACCATTTAAAATTGAACATGACAACCATCTACCCTTAAATCATCTGGATGACCTAGCCCTCTAGTCTTCTCGATATCCATGGTCATACATCAACATGAGTAAGTGATCAGCCTCTACTCTGTATCATCCTGCGCATGCTCCCCTCTTGTTTCAATTAAACTAATATGTCCTTTGATGAGAGTGCCCTTCCATATTCTTAATTATGGGAGTCCCATTTCATGGTATGTCTTTTGGTTGCTGTTATGCATCATCATCTGATCTCTTCATGATGTAATCAATTAATGATTTAGATAAGACATGTTTCTCTTGGGAAATTTTCCAATTTCTGAGTTTTGACCGGTACTGGGAACTTGCCTAATACACACATGGCATTTCGCATTGGTCAAAACATTACAAGTTACTTATGAAAAATTCTTATAAAGTAGAACCTTTGTGAAAAATGCCCAACATGTGATGGTGGCAAAATGAAATGACAACTTCACATAGAGATAATATCACTAAGAGTAAACAAAAATTACCAAGAAATGGTGAGGAGGACTGAGAAGAAGCTTTTGTTGATTATAAAAATTAAAGTGAAATGATAAAGAACATTTTCCGGATTATGACATCTCCTAAAATGAATATGAAATGAAAGGTAAGCTCAACAACTTTTGCCTTTATAAGGAAACAAGCAGAACCATTAAATTCCTCTTCCATGGTTTATGAACTCTCATGCAGGCCAGACCTTCAAAATTCCTAAACCAAAGGAGCTTTTATGACATAGTCAATGCCTGAGAAGATTATGCATATGCTAAGACAAAAAAAGAAGAGGAGAAATGTAAAATACACAAATGCAAAATGATTTAATTTCAAGTGCATCCCTGCTAATGTAGCTTGAGGTCCTTACGACTTATCATGGTGTCCACCATCGATCCCATGTGCAATCTCCTATCTTGATGAGAAGGTTGAGGAGATTAGAAGTTAGATTTACGCCTTCCAAAAAGTGGGGCCTACATGGTGTGATAATCATATGCAATAGTTGTCGGGCCCTATTGGGATTAGTATGAACTTCCTAGCAGTGTTTCTGATCTTAATTGTACCACCCAATGCAACTTGGTACTTACCGCTCCAAATCACTAGGAAATCAAGTTGACAGCCTGATACGATTATCATACCAGGCATATCGGCCACTTTTCGATCATTGGAGTTGGCATACTGGTAAGCATACAATTACCGGATCCATCTTCGCCCATAACGACCATATTTAAACCCATTTTCTTCACCTCTTCAACCGAATCTCAATTTGTAGAAACACCTAGATCATTTGCTAACCTTTAACTTACACATATATATGCCATACAGGCTAAAAAGCATCTCTTCAAGAGCTTGCTTAAACAAAATTAGAGTAGCCATTAGTCAAACAGCAAAGAATAGCCATTATATGAGAAAGCAAGAAGTATAGCATTAAGTGTTTGGATATCTTGATAAATAAATTGAAGAGGCAAACTTAACTAGTAAAAGAAAGAAAAAAATAAATTCCCAGATGTCTCTAGCAACCAAATCTGGGAAAACCAAACAGTTATGTGTTTATTGATAAAAGCAATTACACTTAAACTAAATGACATCACCTATCTTGGTGATAATCAATCACTTGCCTGAAAATTTTGGGCTGCACGGGGATCATTTGGGTTCTTATCAGGATGCACCTGTCTTGCCTACAAATAGAATAAACAAATTAAGAAGTTAACATTAGAATGTTATGCACTATTTTACAGATATAGCATACAACACTTGGGACAAATAAGTCCAGTAGATATGAGAGGAAAAAATTATTCTACCATGTGCAGAACTATAATCACAAGAAACAGCAAAAAATAAATGCAAACTTTCCATCCCCCTAAAGTGCAAGCATCGAGAAGGACCATAGATATATTAACCTTCAACTTCAATGAAGTGGCCAAACTGTTACTTTCAAGATTGGCCTACTAAACTAAGAAAAAGAGCTCAAGATGTATGCTTGTTATCAGTGAATTATTGTACAGAGTACAGACATACAAACTATACTTGATTATGTTGTCAAAGATGCAAGAAATTATTAAATCAATAATTATGGACATCTTGCTAGCAATCTGGGTAGCATAAGAAAGTCGTCTTAGGTTCTTGCTAGATGCCAGAGCACTTTATATTAGGACTGCTACCCCGTTCAGAGATCCTTGACCAGTTTAAGTTCATTTGAACAACATTACATAATGGATGAACGATGTGAATGCAAATTATGAAGATTATTGGTGTGGCTTGTATTAATTTAACAAAGGATCCCAAAAGTTCCATGCCTCTTACTTATCCATCAAAGTCATTAAACTTTGCAATGAGGTCCCAACTTTTTGGGGTTGATTATGGATTTTTTCTCACTATTAAGCTCATTTGAGGGCATTGACTATTCAAACTAAAAGTCGATCTTATAGCACTCCTCACCAATAATTCAAACTTCTATAACCCGATCAATGCATCTATATGTCCTTTTTCAAGATGACAAGCCACCTTGTGTTTTATCCTCAGTTGGGATATCCCATCATTGTTCATGAATATAAAATATAAATCTTGTTCTATTCCCTTTTTTGGTAGTAACACCATATATCAATCTCAGCATCCTCATCCTATGACATCTTTGGAACACTTTTGCTGCAACCAACCTACATCTGATCCATAAAGCATACTTGTTCTTACAATTGTCACACACACAAAAAAAAACAATCCTTTGATTCAAAAGCACATAACCATTGTACAGCACTCTAGAAACCCTTCTCCATTTTAGTCTTTTGTTTTAACTCTACAAGTAGTATCTTCATTGATCACTTTTTCCTACTGACTAATAGGTTCATGGTAATTATAGAAACTTCTTGTCTATGCTTTCAACTCTTTTCTTGATGTTGAATAAGTTTATCTTCAAACAATTAGGTCTTAGTCATACCTAAATTAATTGCTTTAAAGATGTTCCAAACATCCCTTGTTTAAATAGACCCTTCCCAAGGAAACAGGAGCCTTAACTTATGCATTTCCATATGCAAGAAAATCTAACATTTTACAGGGAGCAAGTACAGTATGTTAAATAAAAGGAAAAAACCAGCAACAGCTAGTAGCAAGAAACAAAAAAGGCCATCTGCATTAGGGATTACAAGGGGCAATTTCAGATCTTAAAAACAATTCTTACACATGGCAACAGCATAAGAAGTTTATCGACTTCTCTGATACATGGGTATAATGGTAGCATGGAATGAAGATAGTATCAATGCTATTTATAAAGAGCAATATCATATGGTTCCATCATAATGGAAAGGCTGACTGGTAACAATCGTCATGTGGATCATGCTCTCCAAGATTAAATGGATTGGCATCTATACATAACAGCTATAAAATCACATACATAAAAGCAACTAAATGACCCATTGTCACTCTTTCGTACCTGTCGATCAAAAAGTGAATATTTTCATTTTATTCAATAATTTTAATTTGGTCTGCATCTCACAGTAACTATTGACATGATAAGGACACCGTGCTAATTATTTTGATTCATTTTTATCATGACACTCCTGAAGAGGCGCCCACTGAACAAACAACTACTTGACATGGTCCAGGAAGTGGAAGAAAACCTAAAAGACTTTTTTTTGCAAGAGGAATCTTATGGATGAAGAGACCCCATCGGCCTTCTCTGACAGTTTTAAGGAATTCTCAAGGAAAGCAAAGAAGATAACGAATGTAACATATATAACGTACATGTAATATTATATATATATACAAATATATATATATATACACAAATATATATATACAAATATATATATATATACAAATATATATATATAATGGTTGCATGGATGTAACTTTGACAGTGCACAAAACACGATGATGCTATCACAAAATGTCCTCATTCTTGAGAGTGACGTGTGCCGTCGTAGCACAAAATCCATACATTTGATGGATAACACCGCAACAAAATGACAACTTAACAATGTCAAACTTCAACAGAATGGCACAGCGTTTCTGCCGAAATTGTAGATTCGCGAACTCCAGAATGCTTCAAGAACAGATCAATCTAGAACTCTGCGTTCCACAAAAAGCTGAAACCAAGAGAAGAGGAGCACCCACTTCCAGTGACAGCAAAACAAACAAGGTGGCACTACGACTAGGGGTAAAAGGCTGCTTACAAATTCGAAGATTTCTTCATTTGGGGGCAAGCCAAGAAACCACCTCATAAATAAGGAATAAAAAGAACTATCCATTGCTAGTTTTCCATTAATACAAAATAAAAACTTGGAAAAAAGGGAAAAGAATTCAGGGGTTTCGATCCATGATAATTTGGAGGAAGCCATGAAATAGAGGATGGGGCAAAGCTTACCTTCTGAATCTACAGCGTTAGGGTAACAGGAATATCGGAAGATCCGACTACCTTGTGGGATGAATCGAATAAGTAGCATGATTGATTGACGAACGCAAACTGTCTAATGACCTAGGCATTAGAAGGAGGATCTGACCTTCGTGTAATAGGCCTTCTTGATCTCGGCCTCTGTGGCCGATGGGCTGACACCTAACACGTCATAGTAATCGGTTTCCTTAACCATCTCCGCTGACGCCGCCGCCGCCGCTGTGACACTCCCCTCCTCCTCCCGCTCCGAACTCTAGCAGTCGAAGTAGCAGGTGGATTGGTTAGGACGATCCGATCTGATTGGACTCAAAAGTCTCCCTTCAATCAATCGAAATAGAATATTCCCGTAATATCTCTCTCCGCGTAGTCACTGCCACAAACCAGCGGTGCAGGGGGCTTCTTCGTGACCTAAAAAGGGGGCGACGAGGGACGGAGGGAGGGAGGGAGGGGGCGAGGGATGGAAGGCAGGCGGCTGTGGAAACAAAGCGAAAGAAAAAGCGACGAAGCAAACGTGTCTCTCTGACCGTATGCAGACTTCAAAATTAATCGGATGGGAAGTGACTCCGTCCAACTCGTCGCTGACCTCAGATTCTTCTGACGCTCCTTGTCTGTGGGGTGGCCCCCACTCCTTCCATCTTTCGTATTCCCCTTCCGTCCGCCCCCACCCACTCCACCAGCATAAAATTACGCTTCTGTACACCCTTCGACGGTGAATTCTCTCCACCGTGACGCTGCAGGCATAACGACCGTTTCCTGCGTTAGAATGCAATGCGGGCTTCGTTGGTGGAATTGCTGCGGGAGTGACCGGTAATTCTAAAATAGTGACTTGTTTGAAAATATCTTTATATATATATATATATATATATATATATATATATATATATATATATATATATATATATATATATATATATATATATATATTGAGTTGGTTTAGATTTGATATGTAAAATTAAATTTAAGTTTAAGATGCAACCCAATTAATGAAAATATCTTAACATAAATATTAATTAAATTGATTTGAATTTGATACCTGAAATGGATATTCCTATTTAAAAGGTCCTTTCTTAATTATTCACATCTCTCTTATTATTCTTAGTTTCTTAATAAATTAATAAAATAATATTTTACTATTTATAATTTTTTTTATTTTTTTTTTATTCATATTCTATAGTCTTCATCTGTTCATCCTACTATCATCCAAGCTCTTCAAAATATAATATCTTCTGGATTAATGTAATTGATCGATATCTTCTAGGCTAATGTAATTACTTAATATGTATAATCTTAAACTATTGTAACAAATGTTAACAATTATTTGTCATCTTCTCCTCCTTAATTTTCAATTCATCTTATTTCATCATCTTTATTTATTTATTTTTTATTATTTACATTATCTCTAGTGAGAAAGAGGAAGAGAAAGAGGAAGAGGTGAAGAAGAGGAATAAGAAGAAAAAAATGATAAGAATAAAAAGACTATAAATAAAGAGTAAATTTTTTATTAAAATTAAATTATAAATTAGAAACATATACATTTATTTACGCATAAATAACTTAGAAATACCTAAAGTTCTTAATATGAAATTATAAATAATAAAAATATATCAGAAATAGCTTTCTCTCATGAAATTTAATCCTCATGCAAGCTTTAATTAAACATCATCAAAGTTTTAGGTTTGATGCATAGTACTAACTGGATAAATTATTAAAAAAAATTAGAGAAAGTACTAACTGGATAAATTATTAAAAAAAATTAGAGAAAGCAACTATAGAGTCCAATAATATAGACACTTACTTGAAAGCTAGAAACTTATCAAGCATAATAACTTATAATTTAAATCATCTAAAATCAACCATGCTTCTCTTCTTGTTTCTACATAAAAATACCTTCATATATGTTTGTTGAAAGGTAAACTTCAAAATGTGTTTTCATCTCCTTCTCTGCTGCTATAAACCAATTATTTCTTTTAGGGTGTATCAAAATCAATCACATCTTACAACCATCAAGAACAACTTCTTTCAAATCTTTCTATCCAAAAAATATAACTATAAAATAATGAGCTCATTGGAACATTTAGTATGATTCATTAAAAATAATTCATTTGGTTTAAAGAAAGAGAGAGTAATCTCATTTAGTATGATCCATGCACCTATTGTAATATAAGAAATTAAGCTTGTTGCAGACATTGATTGGACCTGCCAAGGATCTTTCAACCAAAATAAGCAGATGGGAACAAAAAGTTTTTTCTTTCACCCACTTCAAAATAAAAAGTAGACTATAATAAAAATAAAAATGTTCAAGAATTAGTTCCAGTATAAATATAAAGATGAGATCCCAACAAAAGTGGAGTAAGTGAAATGAGATCCCTCCTCCTCAAGGTCTGAGTGCTTGTGATCCATGGCAGCTCTTCTGTAAGCCTTAAAGCACAACTTGTTCCTCAAAATTTCTTCTTCACACAACCATCAACAATGATAGGCATCAAACAAAACTAAATAGGTAGCAAACAAGACTATCAACACTGTACTAGTAAAAGTCCCATGTTTGCATAAATGGTGTTGTGGTGGAACAAGAAGAGGGGAGGGTGAGAGAATATGGGATACATGGAACAATTAAGATGTAATATAGTTCGATAAAAGGATGATTTGTAATCAAAAAATTCTCACCTCTTTTATTATTTAACAATTCAACTAGCAACTATGTAATTAATAATTCATGGTCTCAATTTACCAATACATAAGTAATAAAATGTTACAAATGTATGGAAATGGGAAATAACAATTAGATTTGACATGGAAACTGATTAATGACTTGAAACTTATGAATTGCACCTCATTTTTCGCCTTTAATGTTAGTATTCATCTTCAAATTTATCCATGCACTAAATCCTCCTCCCCTTATTATGAACAACTCATCCTCTCATCATTATTACCATGGCAAATTGATGTCTTGAATGCTGAATGATAGAGTGAGCACCAATTTGGGCAATGAAGTTAAACATGTGTGCCTTATCATTAATTCTAGATGAAGTGATTTAATTATTTTTCTTTTTTTATGAATCAGAATCAGAATTGTTTTGAATCGATTCATCTTTAGAGAACTATTTTTAATCGATTCGGCTTTGGTTTCAAATCTTATAGAATCTGAATTGACGAATCGAAACACCAATAATTATCTATCACCATTAACACGAAATAAGAGTAAATTATTTGAATCACACCGAATGAAATTGTTCAATCTTTAATAAGAGTATGATTTTAAAGGAAGTCAACCATCACAGCTGACCTGTGTGAGATCTTGGAAAACATCATGTGGATCATTCAACACCTGTCTTTTAAAGTGGATCATTCAACGCTTATCTTTTTAGTTAAGAGTTTTTGTCTTTCTGTTTAGTGTTGTGTGGTTTTAGCTATGATTCATGGACTCAAAAATTAATACATTAAAGTTACTTCACCCATAAATAAAATGTTAAAGTCAAAGTTCAAATTGCACGGACATCGTTGACGTCAGGCATGCATAAACTATGGTGAAGATAGGTTGAATGTTGAATTCACACTACACTATAATATTATTCGAGATGGATATGTAATAATCGGATCAGTTCGATTTGATCGAGACTTATATTAGTAAAAGATCTTCGGGATACGATCAAAAACATGATGATCATGAGAGACCATGGTCGAGAGGATCTCAAATGCTCGATTTAGTATCCACCTATAAGAAGATTAATGTCAAATGAGATTTTCAACATGATCATCTCAACTTTAGTATCCATTTGGCTTTGACCTTTTCTCTCCGATCCTTTTGCTTCTCGAAACACTTCCTAATTTTCTCCTTAGATCTTCTCTAATAATTCGCTTGGCAATAATGTATCATTGAAATGCTGCATGCATGATGTTACCACCTTTCTTAAAAGAAGAACGGAATACGATTATTTGCAACATACATAAATATATTATCGATCTCTCCTTGTATATTTGCTGTGTTCGTGCCGAAAGAATCCTCACTGTTTTGATCGACCATAGCCTGTAGCTTACTGCATGGATTTGGTGGTTTGTGGCCCCTTCTTCAACCATCTCATTATTCCACAACTTGTTGTTCTTTTACTCATGTTTTTAGATTCATAAAATGTGGATTATTTTTGGCAACCATTTATCGTGTCCTTCACTGTATCGATTCCATTATGGTTACCCACAAATGTTCTAATATTGAACTGAATCTAAATGATATCATCAGTCCCTCCTAAAGATAGCCACTCCCCATCGTCGATACCATAAAGAACCATCTCCTCGAGCTTCGAGAGACAATTTCCATCCCGTTGTTAGTTGTTGATATCTCCCTCCAACACGATGAATGGCAATGCTGCCGCCATCGATACCGAGCTCAGACTCGGATTGCAACAATGTGAGGCTCAGCAGCCATACTTGTGCTCGCTTTGCACAAAATCTTTCACGAGCTTGCAGACGTTGGCCGGACACCAAATGGTGCACAGATGGGAGGTGGAGAAACTGCGACGGAAACACCAGGCTTTCTTGGCACGGTCGGTCGCGGCTGTGAGGTCGCTTGATCGGGTCAAGGAAAATGCTAGTGCTACAAACTTGAAGCCGCCGAGAGAGAAGAGGCAACTTGCTGTAGATGATGATGATGATGATGATGATGATGAAGAAGAAGAAGAGGAAGAAGAAGAGGAAGAAGATGGTTCTGTCGATCTGGAACTCAAGTTACGCGTTGGTGGTTTAGACCTTTCCTTGAGGCTCTAAAGAAGCTCTTCAACCAACCTCTTACAACACCAATCAAGAGAACATGGATCCAGCGATGCTTTCTTTTCGTTTATATTGGTAATAATTGATCATTGCTGAAGAAGCTGAATAGTTTTGATTCCATTAGATTATCTCATGAGGCGAAGTCTTTCGTTCTGTATTAGCTCTCAACCTACGTTATGATTGAGTTGAAGCCAACCATCATAGCAGAGCGAAGTAATCTTATAGTGACTTTTACATAGATCATCCAATATCTATCTTTTGAGGTAATAGTTTTCTCAACCTCTGTGATAATTGAGTTGAAACTGTTGGAATATTTAGAGTAAGCCAAACACACACACACACACATATGGATTTGAAACCTATCACTTATATATATTATTATTATTAAAGTTAACAAAGATAAATTATATATATTATTAAAGTCAAAACTTACCTGTTATGATAGTAATGCAAAACACCAAGAGATTAAGGGTGCACTACAACACAGAAACATTCTTGGTTGGATCTTATATGTCCTATAGTAGTAGTGTTGATTGTAATGGATCTTACATGTGCTATATAAGAGTTTGATTTTGGATTTGGATGAAAACTTCAAGCTTTAAATGTGAGAGATTATAACATCCTAATTTTGTCTCATATCAAATATAGGAAAGAAAATTTGAGTTCACTTATAAGGTTAGATGGATTTAGGATTTAGATATTTTCAAGTATGTAATTCTAAATTTATTAAATTAATAAGTTAATTATTCTATAAGATTAGCTTGCAATATCTTATCTCTCTTTTTTGTCTTTTCTTCTTGGTTGTGTTCTTCCCTTGTACTTTTTACACTTATTTTATATTTTTCTCATCTTTTTGGGTTTTTTGCTTTTAACACATTTGATCCTTTGTCTTGGATTCTTCCTTTTTTATTTTCTTGTTTATATTATCCTCTATTTTCGTGTCTTTTGTCTAGCTTATCTCCTCTCTTAATTATTCTAGAGAACCTTATTCTTTCTATTTATCTTTTTCTTTTTAATCCAAAATTTTGAGTTTCATTTACTCCCTATGCGAGATATAAGTTAAATTTCATTCTTAGGAGCTATGAGGCATGGACACAAATGCTAAAGATATATTTTTCATATAATAATAATTGTAAGCTATGCAATATGGACATTCTATCATCATTATAATATTTATATCAACAAAATTCATTCATGTAATTAGCAAACATACATTGAAATATTGCATGCATAAACCTAATGTCTGAGTTAGATGGGTCTCACATACCATGCACTATATGATGAGCCTTAGGTACGAATATATCTTAATGAGAAGTTCGTGAGAGAGATTATAATAACCTATTTTTTGTCAATTAAGATGACAAATGCTAGATAGATGTAGGTGGGTTTAGACATTTTTTATTATACTATTTTAAATTTATTAAATTGATGTATCAATTATTCCACTCCTAATATTTTTTTTTACAAATGATAAGTGACAAATAGATCTTAGGATCTTGTCTTGAATTATCAAAGTCTTCAAAAATATGTCGGATGAAGTTTCAAACTCTCAACCTTTGATAAAAGAGTATGGTACACTACTATCAAACCAATATTTAAGATACACTATCTTGACCTTTTATCTTTTTCTTCTTTTTTATCTTTTCCCTTTACATCTAATTTTTATATATTTTTTCTTTTAGTTTCTTTTTTTTTTCTCTGAACACTATTAAACTTTGTCTCTTTTTATTTTTTTCTCTTTATTCTGCTTATTTTATTATTTATTATTATTTTATTATTCTGCTTCCATGTGTCTCACGATTCTCACTATCTTATCTCCTCTATTATTCTCATAAACCAATTTTTTTATTTTTGTTTGTTTAAAACCAAAAGAGAATTTTAATTTTTTTATAAGAAAGAGAATAGTTATTTATTAGATAATCACCCCTAAGATCCGAGGTAATAATAAAGAAATGTTCTAAGGCCACTCCTCTACGAAAAAACAGTAGTTATATGCACTTTAGTATTGTTCGTAGCTAATTGTCGTTATCTTTACTGTATATATGTGTGATCAAGAAAAAGTTAAAACATTTCAAGAGAAATCTTATTAGTAATAGTAAGGATGCTCCAAGGAGATTGGGATGTGCCATTTATGATGTCCACAAGATACTTAGAATTAATTTCAACATGAATATGATTGGCACCATCTAGTCAGGTTTTAGAGAGGCCATCATCAATAACCACTACTTCTAAGAAGAGAATATTTTGTCTCGTCCAATATCAACCAACAAAAGGACATAACCAATTTTGGAACATAATAAAACCAATAACCCATTTACCATCTTGATCGAAAGAGCTATCATAGTTTAGTTTTAGCCACCTAGATTGAGGCCTAATCTAAGAAATATCAAGGGAGATCTTTTCATAGAGATTTTAGGAGAATGACCTCTCATAATGAAAAATAGAATAAATTGTTAGAAGTTTTGAGTTACTTAAAAATCTAATCATTTTTGCCCTTCAAATCCACCAAAAGCAAGTTACAATCAAGGCTCTTAGAGTTGAGGAGGCTTTAAAGCCAATATCTGACCCTTCATAAAGCTATGAACCATCATGCCATGAATCAAAGGAGGAAAATAAGACATGAAGTTTTGTTTTAATGTTTTTTGAAAGAGAACAACTATAGGGTAGAAGAAGAAGAGATGGACAAAAGTTTTTGTCGATCGCAAGATATTAAGAGTATAAATTAGAGTTGGAGATACCAAGTGCGACAAGTCCATCTAAGGTAGGAAGGCGACAATGTAATAATTTCTAAGAAAAAAATTTGATTCAGTGAATCACTAAGAGACACCACAAATAACGTTACAAATTCCCACCAAAAGGAAGCATGTCTTGGTTGAGAAGTCAAAAGTAAGCAGATTTAGTAGACGGAAAACCTTTACTATTAAGATGTTAAAATCAGAAATAATCTTTATGAGACGAGGAGATCTCAACGAGAAAAATTTTCTTAGCAAGAGAGGTACTAAACTGTAAGTAATAAATCCAAATTCTAGCATTCATTAATTAAGAGATGCATTATGAATAGATACATCCATATTTTAAAAAGTCGATTTGAAAGTGAGAAAGAGTATCAAAAATCCAGTAATCATGGAGCATACTAAGAAATCTTAGCCCATAAGGACGTTATCATGAATTCTACATCTAGAGATGAACACATATTACTCTTTAGAAATAAAATTAGTCAGATGGCTTTTAAACCTATTGGCAAGGACTTTCGCTAAGATATGATAGTTCACGTTACATAAAGAGATAAGATGAAAGTACTTGACCTCAAGCGAATTAGAGCATTTGAGAATAAAAACGAGGAATGTTTTAACCCATTCATGAGGAAATATATCATAAAAATTATTAGGGAAAAATATTATTAATGTTTATATCAGCACAACATGGCCCTAATTCGTATGCGATGAGTCATCCGGGGAAGAGTGTGATTTCTTCATACTCGTTTCCTATACAAAGATCGAGGTGGATGGGGTCTCCCAAGTCGATCCCTCCGATGCTTAACTTAGCACTAAGTTCCACCTTTTTTTTTCCCCTTGATCTAAAGAGAAGGATATATTTTTTATACTAAGTTCGAGAAGAAAGAATATCACATAATGATCTAGTGGGGAAGCCAATTCGTAACTAACCCGAACTACTTTCTAGGTTTTTAAAAATATTCCTATGAATATTTTGTTGGGGGGATCGGTTCTACCTAAACTACCTTCTATGCTTCCAATAATATTCCAATGAATATTTTTTTGATGAGTCGATTCATAATTGACCCAAAATACTTTCTAGGCCTTTGAGAATATTTCTATAAATATTTCATTCGGGAGTCGATTCGTAACCGACCCAAATTACCTTTTATTCTTCAAAATATCAAATTACCTTCTAGGCTTCCGAGAATATTTTGCAATAAAGGCGGCTCGGCAACTTGGTAAATAACCCAAGCTGCCTTTTGGGCTTTTATCTTCGTGGACCATAGGGTGTTAGCCTAACATGGTAATGGCATAGCGAATGATGGCTAACTGATTTTATATTCTCTATCACTAATGAAAATGATTGAAAGTTGTTGGAAGGAGAAATTATATCTCAATAGATCCTATAGAACTCGATGTTATAATATTTAGGATAAAGAGGTTTATATGGACAAAAGTGCATTCCAAATTTCAGTAATAGCGAAAGGGGTAATAAGATACGGGTGGGCATTAGTGAGTTTAGGCCAAAGGTCCTAATAGATGAAGATGAATACAAAAAAAATATTGTATGAGAAATTTATATGATTTGACACTCATTATTTATGTTTGGAGAAAAAATAAAATTCAGAGCAATATGAAAAAAAAAACAATATAAGTATTATATCTCTTTAGCTAACTTAAACTCAAGATTGAAATCATCCCTCCCTCCCTCCCTCCCTCCTCTCTAGATTTACTAGAGAAAACTTTAGAATGACTCAAAGTGTCTTTCTCTATGCCTCTCCCTCTCACCAAATCCGTGAGATACATAGTGTATTTATAGCAAGAATTCATAATAATTTACTAAGGACTCATTTTTCTATCTGAATTTTTAATCCTAATTTCTAAATAATTTTGAATTGATTCATCCAAGTAATTTGAATCTAATTAGGTGGTATTGGCTTATTATATTTCAAATATATAAGCGAAATGCTGCACGATATTAACATCTATTTCCAAATCATTTATCATATTCTTTAATGCACCAATTCCATTATAATTACCCCAAAATATCAAACATTGAACTGACACTATATGTCTCAGGAAGCTGAGTAAATCTAAATGATATCATCAACCCCCCCTCGAGATACAATCGTCCATTGGGGACACCATAAAGACCCTTTTCCATTGATCTCCAAGAAACAATTTGCATTCGGCCACTGATTCTTGATATTATCCCTCTTAACACCCAGTATCTACAAACACTACACGATGAACTACAAAGCCCATGTCATCTGTAGTCGTTCTAATAGTTATGCTTCTACTATCGATGCAGAGCTTAAGCTCGGATGGCAACACGATGACGCTCGGAGGCCACCATGTTACGGCCATGCATGCTCACTTTGTGCCAAGTCTTTTACAAGCTTACAGGCACTGGGCGGACATCAAACTGCCCATAGGAAGGAGATGGAGCAAATGCGGCGACAACACAAGGCCATCATGACGACATCGCCCATCGTCACCAGAATGTCTTCGGATCACGTTGAAGATAAACGTACGACAAACTCGCAGCCGCCGAGAGAGAAGCAACTCGCTCAAGATGAAGAAGATGGTTCTGTCGATCTGGAGCTGACGTTATGCGGTGGTGGTTTAGACCTCACCTTGAGGCTCTGAGGAGGAGGTTCTTCACCGTCTCTTCGGCTGCATAGGATCGATCGATCAAACATGAGTCCGGTGATGTTTGTCTTCATTTATATGGTAACAGTTGTTGTCGAGGAAGTTGAATAGCGTCTTGTTAGCCTTTCTCATGAGTTGTAGTCTTCAATACATTCATTCATTCATGTATTCATTCTCTCAATTGAACTTTTTGGAATGAGCTCTTGTGGTGGCATCGTCCTCCATGGAAAAGAAAAGAAAGAAAGAAATCAATTAGCAAGGCAGATAGACAATCTATACTGCATCCTTCTTTTTCTTTTTGTCTTCTTATATCTAATGCATTACATTAATTTAATCCTCAATTTATATAGGGTCAACCCAAGAGTCTAATTTTGACTATCACGACGACTCCTATCTTAATCAAGACTACTTTTAGTATAATTTAATTTTTCTAACATGTTTAGCTAAATTAAATTTTATTAAAAATATCGTAAAAGTTAAAAAAATGATGTTGTGATGTATAGTTTTATTTGAATCCTTTGAATTCTGAAATATACTAAAAACACAATCTTTCATATTTGGATTGTAAAACTATGATTTGTCTTAAATCAATTCTATTAGATTTCTTGAACCGATCTTCTTCGAATATGAAATTAATCTTATCAAAATGATCATCTATACAAATATCTAACCTTTTCATCATAGATTATTCATTAGGTTTCATAACTTCTACATTTTGAATGCTGATACTCTTCGTGCCAAGATTAGCAACATCATCTTCGAGATCTTCGACAATACTTTTATGCTACGGATAAAATAAAATCATCTATTTCGACAAAATCAATACTATCACAATATGATTCCGTTATCATTAATCTCAAAGGAATCTATCATACCTAAAGTCCCTTCTTTTATGTTTACCTTCATCTGATAAAAGCTGTTCACTTTTGTTTGGTTTTGCATCATACACTTATTTTATGATGGAATTTAAGCCCGATCTTATAGTAAGTTTTCTGAAGGTAATGATTCGGTCATCATATCTTGTCCACTCTTATCAATATGGATTTTTCTCAAGATGCAATAACTTCACCTTTAGTATATCTCGACTCCAATGATATCGACATCAATATGCTTGAATTGAAAATAAAAAAATTAGATTTTTTTTACTGAGATAAATAACACTTTCACTATCATAATATAAAATAAATTTATCTTGAGTCTCAACTCTTCTAAGTACTGTTTCATCTATAAGAGTTATTTACAAGCTTTTATTGTAACTATATACTCATCTTTAATAGAAAACAAAGAAAATATTTTTATAGTTTTAACTGCTAAGATACTGCTCTATCCGAACGACAAGAAGTAATTAGAGATAGACTTTTTAGAATCAATATCACTAACGATATATGTGTATGGTCTTATGATATATATCAAATTACTAACTATTGAGACATAAGGTATTCTATTTATATTTTTTATTTTTATTACTTATATGATATTACTTTGAACTCAACTTGAAATGACATGTAAGACAACTAAAGTTTATAGTTCTTTTTATCCCAAATAATTCTCATACTAAGAATTATGTCTTGCTAGACCCATGTCCATTATAGCAGAAGTCTTACTCTCCATTTAGATCTATAATTTTTCTTAGTTTCATGATCAATAATTAATATGTCATCCACATATATAAAAGAATAATAAGATTACTATAAAAGAAGAGTTAAACTTTTTATATCATTGTCTTAGTACCTATTTAAGACTATACAAACTCTTCTTCTTCAGCTTCCATATTAGATTTGCTTTACCTTTAACTTTAAACCTGTTTTATGCATATTTCCTCGTCTAAGTTACTATGAAGGAAATCAATTTTTGTATCAAGTTGTTCGATCTCTAAATTTAAACTAATAGCCAACCCAAGAACAACTCAAATAAAAAATATCTTAAAAATGAGTGAGAATTTTTTTTTCAAAATTAATACCTTTCATTTAACTAAATCATTTCACAATCAATTTTGATGAGGAGAATACCTTTGAGAAGGTCTTGATGCTCTCTAATGAATTTTCTCAATTGATGTTTAATTTTATAGTTTTGGAAAGCCTTGCTAAACGGATTCAAGTGCATCATTATTTGAGAGCATATCACTATGGTCTTCCTATTCATCTTCACCATACTATACTATTGTGGGAGGAAGCATTCGATTCAGATCTATAGAATATTCATTGAATAACTTTGGCTTTTAAATTTTCTCAAAATATTTAATAGTATGATCTTTAAAAAATATCACATTTTGTATTTTTCAGGATCTCATAAACTATAACCAAGTTCTTCATCAATGTGAACAAACTATTAAATATTATTTAGATTTAATATATTATTAAATTTATCATCAAATTGCATAACCCAAAAAGATATATTATTTAGATACATCATGATCTCTCATCTTTTGAAATATAAACAAATGTTTTACAATTAAATACTCTTAAATGATTATAATATTCATACTCTTTCTGGCACATCTCCATCAAGTTGTACTGAAGGAGAATGGTTGATTAAGTCCAATATAATTCTCATTGGAGTATGCATCTTAACTTTTCATCAATTGTGTGGTTCTTTTTTTTCTTGACAACTCCATTATATTATGTTGACTTATGAGATTCTTTCTAACAAGAATAGGAATGAGATTCTTTCTAATAAGAATAGGAATGAGATTCTTTCTAACAAGAATAGGAATGAGATTCTTTCTAACAAGAATAGGAATAAGATTCTTTCTAACAAGAATAGGAAATTGCTTCTTGCTATTGTGACCAAGTCTTTTATGTATTAACTTCTTCTTGAATTAATTTCACTTGTGTCATATATATAGGGGTTATTATCTTTCCTTCATTTAGCTAGCATAAGAGTAAGCTTCCATCTTTCATTACCAATGATATCAACAGAACTTTCATCATTAAGTATACATATAGTAGAAATTAAGTTAAGACACATAACTTTCTCATTGTTTAATATAATTTTTGCATCCAATGTTGGTTTCACATAGATTTTTATCATGCTCATAATTTTTGTCATTACATCATTTCTCATTCTGACATGACCAAAATCATCACTGTATAAGTTATAAAAAATTCATACAAAGAGATAACATGAAATGAAGCAACCTAATCAACAATCAAGCATGTAATAATAACATCACCATCAAATGCAATTGCAGTTATATCTTTTTCTTCTCTCTTTGCTTCATTGTGTTATTTTGATTGTTCTCCTTTTAATACTCTACACTCACTTTTGATGTGCCCCAACTTACCATAGCATTTTATTCTTAATTTTGGACCTTCTTCTTGATTTGCCATATTTCTAAAAAATTTAAGAGTTTATAGTGTTATCTCTCACCCCACCTTTTTTTTTTGTAACAGGTGCATGAGGTTGTAACAAATGTAGCAAATCTATATTCCTTTCTTTTAATTTCTTAATTGATTTTTTTTTTTTACTGCACTTATAAACAACTTATTATTAGAAGCAAAATTATCAAGAGCTACTATCAAAAATTTTCAGCTATTAAGTAGGGTGCCAAGGAAAATACATGCCTGCAACTTATTCATGTGCTTAGCCATACTATTTCCATTTTTATATCTCAAATGAACAAGTCTTTTAACTAAGAAAACTTCATTCTATTGTGTTTCCTCTTACACAAATTTACCAATTTCATCCACAATGAACATGCATTTGTTTCTTGATATACATGATTTAATGCACTTTTGTCAATCTATTATCTAATCGAATGAATATTTTTTTTTATTTATCCATTCTCAGTCTGATTTCTCACTTTGTTTGGGCTTCTGCCCTTCAATGGGATCATATAAATCTTTATAAAATATTTATCAATTTAATTCCTACAAGAACAATCCAAAGAATCTGATACGATTTTGTTGGAAAAAGATTTACGTGGAAAACCCCTAGAATCTCTTTTTGTTCTCTTGATGTAAATCAAATAAGATATAATTTAATATCAAATATATTATAACTAATCTAATGATATAAGTCAATCAAATCAACGATAGAATACTAAACAAATCACGAGACAAGATTTATACGAAAAATCTCTTTAACATGTAGGGAAAATTCTCAAACATCATTATCATATAAATCATTATGAAGAATGTCAAATATCATATAAAATCATTAACATGATTACAAAGTTCATGTTCTATAGACTAACCGAAGAATGTCAAATATCATATAAAATCATTAACATGATTACAAAGTTCATGTTCTATAGACTAACCGAAGAATGTCAAATATCATATAAAATCATTAACATGATTACAAAGTTCATGTTCTATAGACTAACCGAAGAATGTCAAATATCATATAAAATCATTAACATGATTACAAAGTTCATGTTCTATAGACTAACCGAAGAATGTCAAATATCATATAAAATCATTAACATGATTACAAAGTTCATGTTCTATAGACTAACCGAAGAATGTCAAATATCATATAAAATCATTAACATGATTACAAAGTTCATGTTCTATAGACTAACCGAAGAATGTCAAATATCATATAAAATCTAAGCACTCAAATGAGTTTCAAGAAATTAAGAAGAAAAACTGAGTAAAAGAAAAATTCTCAAACATCTACACGGATCAATTCAGAAAGATTAGTATTTATATCAACATAGCAAAAATCATGACAATGAGAACAAATTTGACTAACCGAATTTTTCTTCTCTCTTTGCTTCATTGTGTTATTTTGATTGTTCTCCTTTTAATACTCTACACTCACTTTTGATGTGCCCCAACTTACCATAGCATTTTATTCTTAATTTTGGACCTTCTTCTTGATTTGCCATATTTCTAAAAAATTTAAGAGTTTATAGTGTTATCTCTCACCCCACCTTTTTTTTTTTTTACTGCACTTATAAACAACTTATTATTAGAAGCAAAATTATCAAGAGCTACTATCAAAAATTTTCAGCTATTAAGTAGGGTGCCAAGGAAAATACATGCCTGCAACTTATTCATGTGCTTAGCCATACTATTTCCATTTTTATATCTCAAATGAACAAGTCTTTTAACTAAGAAAACTTCATTCTATTGTGTTTTCCTCTTACACAAATTTACCAATTTCATCCACAATGAACATGCATTTGTTTCTTGATATACATGATTTAATGCACTTTTGTCAATCTATTATCTAATCGAATGAATATTTTTTTTTATTTATCCATTCTCAGTCTGATTTCTCACTTTGTTTGGGCTTCTGCCCTTCAATGGGATCATATAAATCTTTATAAAATATTTATCAATTTAATTCCTACAAGAACAATCCAAAGAATCTGATACGATTTTGTTGGAAAAAGATTTACGTGGAAAACCCCTAGAATCTCTTTTTGTTCTCTTGATGTAAATCAAATAAGATATAATTTAATATCAAATATATTATAACTAATCTAATGATATAAGTCAATCAAATCAACGATAGAATACTAAACAAATCACGAGACAAGATTTATACGAAAAATCTCTTTAACATGTAGGGAAAATTCTCAAACATCATTATCATATAAAATCATTAACATGATTACAAAGTTCATGTTCTATAGACTAACCGAAGAATGTCAAATATCATATAAAATCTAAGCACTCAAATGAGTTTCAAGAAATTAAGAAGAAAAACTGAGTAAAAGAAAAATTCTCAAACATCTACACGGATCAATTCAGAAAGATTAGTATTTATATCAACATAGCAAAAATCATGACAATGAGAACAAATTTGACTAACCGAATTTTTCTTCTCTTCTCTTGAGATGAAAGCTATTTTCTTCGATGTGACGATCTCCTTTTATCTTTTTTTTTTTTCTCTCATCTGACTCATATAAGTATATCATACTCATGCGGGTCCCACCTCGGATCACCCAAGATGAAGTTGGTGTTTTATATAATTCCTTCGACCCTCTGATATTATTTCAGAACTTGTTGCCTCTTTATAGTGCTATTTTTAGATTCATATCACCCATGGTTGGAATTTTCTTTCACTCGATATGGTGGATTATTTTTGGCAATTATTTATCACATTTGACATCATACCAATTCCAATATAGTTATCTCACATTTCCCTAACATTGAACTGAGTACGAGTCCCACCAAGTTCAGTGAACACAAGTGATACCATCAGTCCCTCCTAACGATAGTCCGTTTCCATTGGAGATACCATAAATAAACCCTCTTCTCGAGCTCAGAGAAACAATCGATTGTGTTCACTAATATCTACAGATGAGCAGCCAAGAGAGCGTTCTTAGTTACTGCGACGATGACAATGCTCCCGTCGTTGATACCGAACTTAGGCTTGGATGGCAACGATATGCCGACGATGCTACTGTTTACGTACCTCCCGTCGACACCGAGCTCAGGCTCCGGCAGGCACTCGTATGCTTGGCTTGTAACAAAATTTTCACAAGCGCGCAGGAGCTGGGCGTGCATCAGATTGCTCATGACATGGATGATATGGAAGAAGGTGTTGCAGACGATACAGGAGGAGTTACATATGATATAGAAGAAGATGTTGCGAACTTGCAGTCGCCGGAAGGGACTGGACTAGTTGTCGATGAAGAAGATGATGATGATGTCGATTTGGAGCTGAGCCTGCGCGCTGGTGGTGTTGATGTCACCTTGACGCTATAAAGAACATCTTCTTCGCAGAGCATATAATACAAATAAATATGGTAACAGTCGATGCCGAAGAAGTTGAATAGCCTTTCACTAGCCTTTCTCATTCATTCCTTTTCTGGTCTGTCTGTATGTATTCCAACGACGAAGGATCAATGGATGCGCAGAAGTCGAACAGTGGCATCCCCGTCCGTAGAGATGAAAGAAATCACGTACAAATGGCCTAATTATATATTATTTTTATACTTAGACCCTAATAATTTTATGGTTTCTATACTTCAAAAAATTACATTAGAATTCTTATAGTTGTAAAGGTGAAACAAAGAACCCCATTTGTCATAATGTCATCAATTACATTGACGAAAAATACAATACGTGACACAATTTATTGGATCGACACAAAATTGATGAGCAAAATGATAATTTCAATATCTCTTCTGTTTTTAGCACGTGAGATGATGTTAAAATTACTTTTTTACCGATAAAGTCATTAGAAATAAAATGATGTCGCGTGTTGTATTTTTCGTCAATATAGTTGACGATGCTAATGTAAATGAGATTATTTATTTTATTTTTAGAATTATAAAAATCTTAATGTAATTCTTTTAAGTACAAGGATCGATGCTAATACGGTCCAAGTATATAAAATAATCTATAATTAGCCCAATAAAAACATAAGACAATATTTTAGGTCTAAAGATTAACTAAAAATGTTGATAAATATCTTAACCTTTGATAACTAACACGATCTTAATTCCTTTCTTAAATAAAATTATATAATTTATTCTCTAATTTATTATTATTATTATTATTATTATTATTATATCTTCAAAATTAAAAAAAAAGATATATTGAATCTCCATCGATTAAACAAAATTTCTAATAAATTAATATTTTATTAAATTTGTAAATTTATCTTTTAATAATCAAGTATTTGGGAAAATTCACAAGTGATATTAAACTTGAATCTATCAAACAGATGCTAATGGAATCGAAGCATGTAATTATTTAAACCGATATAAGTGCAACATCTAATATTAAGGAAAAATACATTTATACTGTCTTAAAATCAGGAGGGGGCAATAAGTGTTCTTCCTTTTCTACCAACAGAATAAAAGAAACATCATATCATCTATTCACAACGAGACATCATGTCGCCAACCATAAGACACGGATAGAACGACGATGTATGCAACTTGTAATATCAATTTTGACTGTCTTTTTCAATGTGTTCTATTTTCCTCTAACGTGTGTGTTAATTAAGTCAGAGCTCAATTGACTTTTTTTTGTTCCGTCGTCCAGTAATTTTCGACCGTCCTAATTAGATTATAGATGAAAACTTATACTAACATCTTTCGATGTGGATTGACTATTTTTTTGTTATTGCACCATTCAAACCAACTAATAAATAATTCTGTCGTCATCCAATCATTTCAGCCGTCCTAATATTATTATGCATATGATATATTATGTTTTCGTTCGTCGACTCCAAAGCTCAAAGTGCCTATAAGAATATACCATCTTTGAAGTCTCTCCCATGGTGTGTGCCATGGAAGGAGAGGAGCTCATCAAGCCCATCACCGGTCTCTTCCTCATCCTTGTCCTCTCCTTCCTTCTCTTCTTCGTCAGGCCCCGTAGGCGACTTCGTCTCCCGCCAAGCCCAATCGGCCTGCCCATAATTGGCCACCTTCATCTCCTTGCACCAATCCCACACCAAGCTCTCCACAAGCTCTCCACTCGATATGGCCCCCTGATCCACCTCCGACTTGGATCCGTCTGCTGCGTGGTGGCCTCATCCGCCGCGACCGCCAAAGAGCTCCTCAGAACGCATGACCTGTCCTTCTCCGACCGCCCTCCTTCCAAGGCCGTGAGCTACCTCACCTATGGCTTATCTGATTTCTCGTTCGCGCCCTATGGCGCGTACTGGAGGTTCATGAAGAAACTGTGCGTGTCTGAGCTCCTCGGTGGCCGAACCCTCGACCAACTCCTTCCCATCAGGCGCGAAGAGGTCGTGGCCCTCGTGCAGACCTTGCATGATAAGTCCCGGGAAAGGCAAGATATTGACATGGGAGGCGAACTCATAAGGTTCACAAACAATGTCATCTCCCGGATGACGATGAGCCGCAGGTGTTCGGGCTCGGAAGGGGACTCTGAGGAGGTAAGAAGGCTGGTCAAGGAGATCTCCGAGCTGACGGGCAAGTTTAACTTGGCTGATTACATCGGACTCTGCAAGAACTTGGACTTGCAAGGTTTTGACAGGAGGCTTGAGGACGTCCGCCGGAGGTTCGACGGCATGATGGAAAAGATCTTAAAGGACAAGGAGGCGGGGAGGGCAAAAAGGACGGAAATGGGAGGTGGAGGGAAGGATTTGTTGGATATGTTGATTGATATATCTGAGGATGCGAGTGCAGAGGAGAGGTTGACCAGAGACAACATCAAAGCTTTTATTTTGGTACGACTATCCTAATTTTTCAACATAAATGGGTGATTTCTTTCTATCAACAATTTCTCTACTATTTATCAACTCACTTTAATTTTTTTTAAATATTTGTAGATATTTATATGTATATAAACATAAATATTATCGATTTATCACTTAATTTCAACAAAACTCTTTCCAGCAACCTATTTTTTCACTCATTATTATTCTGCTTTTCGTTCGGAGCATATTTCATTATCATTTATATTAAATTAATAAAAATAAATTATCTAAGATAAAAAAAAGATGAGAAATATTTTTTAGATAAATTTATATTTTTTTTAAGATTTAAGATGTTAGATTACAGAAGAAGATGATATTTTTGGTACCAATCATATGTCCAAAATATGTGGACATATGATTGGTACTTTGAGGGGTTGAGAAAATAAGAGTATGATTGATTGATTGATTGATGAGTTATATTTAGTAAAATTATATATTATTATTTTTAAATGATAGTACTAAATAAGTGATTGCAAATAGCAAACTCCTAGAAATTTAATTAATTGTCTCCTCATTTAATAGCTATTTAATTCTCTCACAAAAAGCCTTGCTAGAAATGAAGTGATCGAGCCATTTGTTAGGATATCTTCGTTGCTGGCACCGACACATCGGCGATCACAATGGAATGGGCGCTGGCAGAGCTCATCAACCACCCGGAGATACTGCAGAAGGCAAGAGAAGAGTTGGACGCAATCGTCGGCAAGAACAGGCTCGTGGAGGAGTCCGACATACCCAACCTGCCTTACCTCCAATCCATCGTCAAGGAAACGCTGAGGCTGCACCCTACAGGCCCGCTCATCTTACGACGATCCAACAACGACAGCAAGATCGACGGGTACGATGTACCGGCGAACACGACGGTGTTCGTCAACGTGTGGGCCATCGGAAGAGACCCCGAGCACTGGCCGGATCCGCTCGAGTTCTACCCAGAACGATTCATGGAGAAGAAGGGGGAAGAGGCCATGGATGTTAGAGGGCAGCATTTCGAGCTAATACCGTTTGGAAGCGGAAGGAGAGGCTGTCCTGGGGCTTCTTTGGCCTTGCAACTCGTCCAGTCTACGGTAGGAGCGATGATACAGTGCTTCGAGTGGAAGGTCGGTGACGGTGGAACGGTGGTGGATATGGCGGAAGGGCCAGGCTTGACGCTTCCGAGGGCGAAACCATTGCGGTGCACGCCGCTGTCACGCCTGAATCCGCTGCCATTGCCCTCGATTCCTGCTGCTACTTCACTGTGTTCTTGATGAATCAACAGGAAAAAAGGGACATCTTTATTTGCTTGAGGGGCATAAAGTTGCAGCTGTACGAATCCCGCCTGCAGTAAATCGAGTCAGGAAGAAACCCAGACATTACTTTACGTTGTATTTGTACAAACATTTTATCATATTGTTTTTGGTTTCAGGCTTTTTTACATATTTTAATGACATCAAAAGATATATATAATCGATCCAAAATAATTAGTATTTATGATTTATAGTTTTAAGTACACTATAACTGGATATCTATCTCACCCCTTTTTATTGTCGTTCGTATGCAATAGATGAAAATTTTTCATAAATATAAACATATATTTAAAACTAAGTGGACAATAAAATATTTATTATATTTTTATTAGTGTTTTTTGACATATCTCAAATTTTTCCTAATTTCCATCTAAGACACTACTTAAACTCTCATAAATATTTTTTTATGATATAGGGACCTTTCATATGCAAAAGAGGGGAAAAAATCTTATTCAAAAAAAATTGTGAGACTTTTTTGAAAATATTTTTAAATATATCTTTCAATTAGGCAAATTCTTGAGAGAAACCCTTAATTTTGAGAAATTCTCATAGAGCATTCATTTTTTTCAAAAAAAAAAGATTTTGCCTCTGCCTTCGTCGCATTGATTGTCACCTCCACCCTCACCCCTTCATCGCGAATGTCGTGGAGAACCTTACATTAAACCCTCACAAAAGAGGTAACGATGCTTTTGTAATAAGTACAACATAGTTATTGTGAGAGTTCATCTCCCAAGCTGACTCCCAAATCCTCTCGATTCTCTTCTCGTCAAACCTTACCTTGCCGGAGAACTCCAATCACCTCACCTCACCTACTCCCTCGCAGCCTATGATGCTTTCTCTATCTCCTCCTTAAGAACGACAATAAAGAAAAAAAAGAAACGAGCACGACGAACGACAATGTGAGGGGGAGGCAAAGGCCAATCGGACATAAGCAAAGATAATATTATTATTATTTTAAATATTCTACAAATTTCTTTTGAAAAATAAGATTACTATTTATAATTCTAGTTAAAATATTTTTAGTATATATAAACTAGGCATAAATACTTATTTTTTCTTCTTGTCTTACCCCTCTTATTGTTTTTGTTCTCTCCTCCCCCCTCCTTCTTAAGGAGGATAGTGTGAGGGAACGACAAACGAGGTCGGATCATGGGTTGGGGATCACGAGCTAAATGACACAATATATGAAAAAAAGAAAAGAAATTAAGAATTAAAGAGATTATAAATAAAAATATTTTTAATTAACTTTTTAAGAGGTTATGAATAATAATAAAAAATCAATAGTAAAAAAAAAGGACCGTAATATTTTTTTATAAAGTCCTAATCGAAAAGTTCTTAAGACTTTTTCCGACTATTTTTCCATCAACTCTTGTGCTAAAGTGATTGATTTCTTTTATTTTTTTATTTTTATTGCTAGGGTGCTATTGTTAGACAACAGTGTGTTTTTGACGCTTCACTTCTGGTCTCTTCTCCGTGTTGCTGCCACGAGACGATGACGATGAGAGGCAGCGTCGTCTGCTGCTGCTGCCGAGGCGGCGGCAGTGGCGTAGGCACAGCCCTCCCTACGCCCTCCCTCTTCGTCCCATCCGCATCCCCGAGAAGCCCCTCCCTACGCCGCGCCCAATCCATCTCCGTCTCCACCGCCGACCCGGAGGTCCGCGACGAGGCCTCCGCTGCGCCTCTCACCCGCCGCCGCCGCCTCATCCTCCTCCGTCACGCCGATAGCAGGATTGGCAATCGCTTCACTAAAGGTACCAACATATCTCTTCCTTCTCTCCTCCTCCAGTAATTGTTTGTTGGAATCCAAGATTGGATCTCGGTACCTTTTCCCTTTATAGTGGTATCAAAATACTGCCTCCCCGCTGATTTCATTCATTCGATGTGGTTTCGGGTTGTCAGTAATCCATCTGTTTCTATCTAACTTAATTTGGCTCGCTGGTTACTGAGTAATCTCAAGATCCAACTTTTTCCAATGCAAAATGTTACATACTAAAAAGACCATAAGAATGCCAACACAGAAGGATGAATTGGATGTAAAATACAGAGGAGGACTCATGTAGCATGGAAAAGAAGTATTTTTTGTAGGAACTGTGGTTGTCTGAATATCTACTTTAGGATAAGTCATTTGAATTGTTTTCCCTCATACCAGTGGGAAATTTAAAATGATAAGAATTTGGAAGTATTTTTTGTTTTCAGTTTTGGAAGAATGGATTTGTGACTTGAAAATTTTCTAATATCTTACAGACCATGATCGCCCAATAAGTAAAGTTGGCCGAAAAGATGCAATCAGTATCTCCAGCAAGCTTCAGCAACTGGGCTGGATACCTGAGCTCGTTTTGTCCAGGTTTTTCTTCTTAATATCTAGTTGCCCTTAAATCCTTGCATTGCCTGTTGTTTGTACGCTTTATATGTCTATGTGCACATGCAAATAATCTCCTGATGATTTGTAATTACAACGTTTTCTAGTGTCACTAAAATGATGTGCAAGAACTGAAATTGAACAAAAAGAAAACAAGGATAATGACATGTAAGGGACCCCTTGCAAATTTTTGTGATCTGAAAGACTCCTGCTAATGTGGCAGCCTTACCTCACAAGCAAAGTGGTTGCTGAAAACTTGGCCACTCAATTTGCAAAAGAGCAAACTTGCAAGTTCTAGTGAACTATTAAATTATTTTAATTTAGTATAAGATAGATCAAGGTTTTGGCAAAACAAAAGTTGTAGAATTTGGGAAGCTTAAATGTTTGCAGTCTTACCCCTGCAAGTAGGAAGACTTTTCCATCACTAGAACCTCGGTAACCTAGGCTGTAAAGAGGCAACCTTGCAATACGAACTACTGAATTAAAGTTGGACATAGTAAATACATAGAAGGTGGAACAAGATTTTTGTAAAGAAATATAATTAGAAACTCTACTGGTACAGGAACCAAGGGAAGGATTTGAAAGATAAAGGGAGTGAATATCAAAAAGCATTATCTTTGCCTATCATTAATAATCTTGTTTGAAATATGAGTCAGCTACTTACAAACCTTAAGTCCTAGAGGTTTTAATTATTCTGCTTATCTCTCAGACAGTTGCAAATTATTGACCTAGATCCAATTACAAAAGAATTATTGACCCGTTGATGCTTCTTTGGAAAATAGATTGTGTTTTAAAGCTCATCTAATATCATTGTTGGTAGTGGGGCTTTCAAATTGATGAAGCTGACATTGAACATGAGGTGCCTGATGTTGCTATTAACTGAGCATTGGCACCTACATATTTTTATATCATACTTACTAAATCTTTCAAAAACTTTTACTATCAAACTCTTTACCATTTTCTGTACTTAAGAAAGTTCATAGTTCTGCTGTTATTTACCTGATAATACTTCGGAGGAAGCTAACTCATCTCACTACTGGGCCGTGATTGACCGTTTGCCTGTGTATGCCATCTTTAAGATGGCACTGGAACCATCCTCTGTAGCGAGGTAACTTGGTCTTAGAACTCTTACGGTGTTCTCAAATCTTTTTAAGGGTTATCTTGTGTTGCTAAAAATACTTAACGGTTTCAATAAATGCAAATCTGACAGAAAGTGATGGATGTTAGTTTTGGTTAATCAATTACAATGTTTTCATCCTGTAGTTTATGTTTCCTTTTTCTGTGTTTTTTGAAGAAAAAGGAGCAAGCTTTTTTGATCAAGAGATCAATTCAAACTTATATACTTGTTTAGCCACTGTTGCACCTACAAGGATTGCTAATCAAGATAATTTGCAATAGCAGAGAAATGATTAACAGATCTGAAAATCATGTCAACAGTTAGCAACGATCCTAATCTTTTGATGAAGTTCTTATTATTTGTTTATTACTTATAACTATTTTGTGCTTGTCCTTATATTAGGTACTTTCCATATAGGTTCCTTAGAAAGATGTCTTTTATGTGTGGGTTGCCATTTTTATCTGGAATCTTCTGGTATTAGACTGCTACAGATTCATTATCATGCTTTTAACTAATTTTCCTGTTGACCATGAAATCCTCTGATGCTTGTTGATCTTTGTCATCATTGGAGTGCTTCCTTTATTGGCAATGGTGAAAAGGATATGACTTTTGTATCTCAAATTTTGCTCTGCTATTTTTTCACAGTGATGCCACCCGAACAAAGGAAACTCTTCAAATCATGCAAGAGCATGTGCAGGGATTTTCTGAAGCAGAGGTATATTTTGTGCCAAGCTTTTATTCTATTGCAGCAATGGATGGTCAGACTGCAGAGCACCTTCAAAAGGCTATTTGTGAGTATTCAAGAGATGAGATCCTCACAGTGATGTGAGTCAACAAGTTTTGTAGTTTTTCTGTTTAGTAATATTAGACTTTTGACATAGTCCATTATTTATTAGATCTATATTCCCAAACTATGTCTTGCAAGCTTCTCATTGTTCGGACCACTCTGCAGGTGCATGGGGCATAATAGGGGGTGGGAAGAAGCAGCATCAATGCTTTCTGGTGCTACAGTAGAGTTAAAGACATGTAATGCAGCTTTGCTTGAAGCCACTGGGAACTCGTGGGATGAGGTCAGCTCATACCTCAGTTTGAAGTTATTTGTCATTTTTTTAACTAGAATAGCAACATAATTGCTATCTGTCTTATATGATCTCCTAGTTGTCAAGGAAAAACCATTGGTAAAAGATCAAAAAGTGTTTCGAGTTACTTGAGGGTATAAGGTAAAAAGGGATAAAATTAGGTTGGGGTTTGATGTCAGTGAAATTTTTATGGGAAAACTGGAATAAATTTTACATTCCTAAGATTGAGAAACAAGGAATCAAGTTTTGTCTAGCAGTAATTGCTATAATGTGACAAAAGAAAATTAGCAACTTTTACTGCTTCTGTCCATTAGTGCATATGACATTACTGGATAAGCTTTTCTGGGGAAAGTTTTCTTTTGATGGATAGAAAGATGCTTAGTAGAAGAGAAAAAGCTATTGCTTTCTGTTTCTCCACAGCATCTCAAGTTCGTGCATCGTGACCTGCCTATGCTTCCTGGCTAGACAAAATCACTATCCTAGGTAGATCCTTCTTGACTCTCTTCAAAAATGTAGTAGAAAAGAATGACGTTAGATATTTTATTTGTTTTAAAGCAACTTATATGAACTAGTTATTCGCTAGATTTTTTTTCTGTGTTACAATCAGCCACCAAATTTCTTAATGGAATTTCATTTGCATGTATTATCCTTTAGCTCTTGGGAGGACATTGTCATTGTATAGAAGGAAAGTTAAAGCAAACTACATTCTTGACAAAGAGGATCGGTATTTCGTTTTGTGAGAATGCTTATTCAGTTTGTCCTCAGACATAGATCTGGAATAATGGTTCTGATTTTATCTTGGACAGTGATATATTAATCTTTCGTTATCATTGAATGTACAGAGGAACTTGAAGATTACCTCATGTAGTTTTAGGTCCCTGGCTCAGTGGTTTTATTACGTACTCAAGAGGTTGAGTGACTTTAATTTTTCCAGAAATGATTCAATATCTTTTGCATTTTATATGGTTAACTTTTACACTTTGCAAGCTCTCCTTTGATGTGACGTGAGAACAAAATGGCTTAAACTTCTTGGCATAGCAAAACTTTAGAATAAGGTATCACTCTCTTTTTCTCTCATAAAATGCATCAGTTGAAGCACCGTATTTGTTTTATTCTAAATTGCTAATTCCTAGATCATTGGTTAAAATTACTGTAGCATCATCGTATGTATCATGCCAGCACTATTTTTTTTCTCTGCCTGAAATTACAGTCCCAAGAGGCAATTGTTATCGTGCTTTCAGATATTTGCAAATTTGGTACTCTGACCTTCTGAGTTTTGAGTACCCTTTTTTTTTTTGTATTTGCACTTGTTAAAATACAGTGAAGAAAACTACACTTGTCTCAGAATGATCAACTTGTTGGTGTTCTCTAAATGCAGGCTTTTACACTGGCTGGCCTTGGGGGGTGGAAGCTGCATGGAGTAGTCAAGCCTTAATCTATTGCCACAAGGGAGCGTTATGTTTGGTATGCTTTGGAGATTATTCTTCCTGGAGAAGATTATGACTGCATGGGCTTTCCAATTGAGCATTAAAACCCAGAAATCTGGTGCACAATGCTTCCGTATCCTGTTACATATTCCTCTTTGAATTCATCAAAGACTAAATGTAGATCTAAAAAGAGGAATTCTTGTGAGTTGCAGAATAATAGCTGAGGCCTTTAATCTCTTTCATCTCTGGTTTTTGTTTTCTTCTCGTGCATTATTTTCTGATCATTTCTTTCTTTCTTTCTTCTGTCGGATTAACCACCAAGGTTCTTGCTCATATATCCATAAACAGGTTATAAAAGGAATCCAGTCTAGTCTACCATGCTGATGTATTGCTACTGCAGGACAATTTGCATTGAGCTTTACAAGATTCCATGAAGTTATTAATTGAAATATTAGAGTGGTATATTCTTTATATGTCTTATTTTTGTCTCTCTCAATCAAAATGGATATAGCCTTTTGAAACCTATGCTTTGAAAGACGAGGGACGCAGGAAGCAAACCAAGAGAGGACGAGGTAATCCAACTCTATGCATCTTCATTGAGCCAAGAAGGAAGATTGTGATCGCCTTTGACTGTCTGTGATCAAATCAGATTCATTAACTTTTCACGAGGATTACTTCCAGTGTTTATGGGTGATTCTTTACTAATATTTTTTACTGTGAATTAATTGTAATTAGCCAATAATATCTGCCATATATATACAGGTCTTGCTTTATGTTGTTAATCCTGATGTCTATGTAACACGAAGAAATAGGTGGAAATATCAGTATTTGATGTTTTTATACTCTTTTATTGTATTAGATTTCTGAATACTCTTGTATTTTTTTTTTCTTATTAATTCTCCGTTCATTCGCTCGTTACTCAAGTTCTATTGTTGCCATGACAAAAAAGAGATTTATTTCAAAAGACACCGGTGTTGTTGCAATGTTCTCCAATAGTTTTATTGTTGTTTCAATGTTCTCCAATAGTTATTACTTGAATTTCTCTGGATTTTGTAGTCCGTTTAACCCTCAAACTTTATTCCAAAGATTTGTTTCTTGTTTTTCCTTTCTCACCATCTTCTTGGATGACTTGGATACATAGCATATAGCTTAAAATATGTCATTGCATATAGCTTATAAATGTTTAGATGATAATATTATCGAGGATGATGTAAGTGTTAACATGACTCGAACAAAATATGCTCAACACTTGTAGAAATTTTAATGCTTCGACTGTTCTCTGTGAATCTTCTATCTAACTAAACTTAATTTTTGTGTCTTGTTTCTGTAAAATAAAAATCACATGACATGAATGAATGATCAAAGCAATGTTGCAATCATTCTTATAATATGAATGGATATAAAAACATCTTGCGATAATCAAATAAATATCTCATATGTTTTTTTTTGTTATTAAAATGTCCAAAGAAACATTTGGAGTCTCATATCATCATATTATATTCTAATGGAGGCAAAAATTTTAAAAATATATTATGATTAAAGTTGACGAGTATATTATTATCAATTTTAGTGTAAATATTTTGACGAGAGAAGATACTATTCGTGTTTAGAGTCAGAAGATTGACCATGAACAAATAAATTAAAACTCATATATTGGTCTTCTACAATTAGATTAAATAGTGATGAAGCAATTTTTTTCTCACCTTTTAAATTGGTGAATTCACAAGAAAATTTATCTTTTTGGTTTTTTATTTCTCGAGATATATTTATTTTTATATTTTTCAAAACAAAACAAAACATTATAAGTTTATTTTTTTAAAAAAAATAAGACTTAGATAAATCAATATGAAATACAATTAGAAACAAACTCATTTTTTTTATAAAAAATAACATTTTAAATAAATATTTTTATTGATTTAAAAATAAAAAATATGACAAACTTTTATTTCAGTTTCAATGTTTTGAATGGGTCTACAATGTGTTTGACATCTCTATTAAAACATTATAAATTTATTTAAAAATATTATATTTAGAGAATTGAATCGATACTATTCCAATTATCTTCTCAAATGCATTTTATAGAAAATATAAAACGAGGAGAATCTAAAAAGAAAAAGCCCTTTGGCAAATATGAACATAAAACAAAAAGGCTTTTCAGCGAATTCCTTCTTCCCACTTCTCTTCCATCTTTTTCGTTAATCCTCTCACCGAATGCTATCTCTTCAATAGCGTTCAATCACACGTCTATCCTAATGTAAATTGAGCTGTTCTATCCATTCTATTCTTTTATATTATGCCGGTTAGCTCTTTCAGCTAAGCTGTTCTAAACAACGTAGCATTTGTGCGGACAATTTGTTGGAAGAAAGAATGCCGAAAACAAAAATTAAAATTGAAAATAATCGATGATGTCATTTATAGATAGATAGATGGATGGCTAAAGCGAATAACTTCAAAAGGCAAATGGAATATTACTTGTTTTTAAGCACATTAAGTTCTTTGGATGATTTTATTCTGACTATCAAATTGGAATTCATAAATAATTATTATTTAGGTTAATTATAAATTATTTTTATAATTAACTATTTATAGTATCTCGATATTTATAATTTTAAAAATTATATTAAAATCTTTATATTTATGAAAGTGAAATATTAAGATTCCTATATAGAGCTAGAAAGATAATTTCATATGATTAAAAATAAAAAAAAATTATTGAAACAACGGAGTTAAATATCTTATAAAAACTCAATATAAACTTTGAAAATATAGGGATCGTGATGCTAAAATTATCTAATCACAAGAGGTAATATATAATTAGCCCCTATTTATCTAGAGGTTATCTCTTCACTTTTAATTGAGTTGATTGATACTGAAGGAATCCTCTTATCTGGATTTTTGTAATTATATTTTTATTTCTTCTCCTGAAACCATAGAATATTCGACTTCAATCTTAGTCGCTTAATCGGGTCTGATTCAGATCCGAACGAGATCCGAACCCGAATCGAACTCGAGTCGTACATGTGGTTGGTTTCTTCACTGGTCTGATTAAACCCACCTTTTATGTGCCCGATGCCGTACCCTAAAAGTCTTCGCGATCGCTGGCGCTCGGCCTCCTTTCCTAGCGACCTCCTCAAAGAAACCCTAACACCAGGATCGGAGATATTTGCGAGTCCTTCGCCATGGGCTCCAGGATGCAAGAGCACGATGGTGCGAGTCCCGCGTAAGTTTCCTTTTTAATCGACCGCGTCCTCTTCCTCTTCTTCGTCTCTTCGGGTCTGCTTCTTCCGCTCTTATACGGAGGCTTTCGTGGTTATTTCGTTTATCTTTTATTTTCCTGCAGGAAGATCTTTGTCGGAGGGCTTCCGAAGGATACGACGCTTGGTGAGTTTTTTTTTGTGATCAGTGATGAAACCTGATCGATTGGTATCGGAATTGCTTGTTTCTATTCCATTCATTATTTTTCTCCTTGTAGCTTTAGTTGGAGATTTAAATCGGTGTGTTCAAAGCTGGAGCTTTATTTTGATGCATGCTCTCTTAAGATCCACTTATCCACTGAATATATATAGGTAAAATCGATCACATAAACGCATTTGAGTAAGAATAATAAAAGAAAAGAGAAGATTTTTTTTTTTTTTTGCTGTTTCTGTTTGCCTACGTCGTGGATGGAAGAAGATAATTAAACCTAAGTTTTTTATTATTTCTCTTCATACTATCAGCATCCGATTTTAGGATAGAAACGTTGGTTAGAAGAAATTTCTTACTCCTCTTTTCCTCTCTCCTATCATTATTTTTACCTTTTCGAAGGCGGATAAAAATCCTATAAATTGCTGTACCGGGTCAGGTTGCACTTATCTGAAGCTGTTTATGTTTGGTCTAGACGTCCTGTATGTTTCTACCCAGTGTCTAATCTTTTTTGTTTCCCCGTGACTCATTTCATCACGTCATTATTGACAAATCCATTTGGGACATGTGTAATTTTTTTCGCACCTTTATTGGCTTGTTTGGGCTTTTCATAATGAATGTAGTTGGGTTTTGGGAAAGCCACTTCATTTGATCTAACCTCTTATTTAATCTATCATTCTCAGCGTTTTATTTGTTTTGGTATCATTGCTTCTAAGAATCATCAGGAAGCCATTTTTGGGAGACATGTAACGTAGTTTTTTCTTTATGTTGTTCACAAAATTTTTACTGGATTTCATTTCCATATCAAAAATTTTGAAGTACTTCCCTCTGTGTGTCTTATACGAATCTCTTGCAAGATCAGAACTTGGTTCTTGTCAAACTAGGACACTAGGATCTAAGTGCTTCACAAGTTTGGTTGTGTGAGGCAATTGCACCCCCAAGGACATCTGATGTAGGCAATCTGTAGGTCAATTTGACTTAGGTTGTGATAGAAACAATTATGTTGTTTCTCTATGCTATGGCGACGTAGTGATGCTAGCCCTTATGATGTGCATGTTAGATCATATGTTGAAAGCATTACAGATGATTAGTCACTATTCCATATAGTTTCATTTTATGTGTAATTCTTGGGTTACCATCAGCAATCAAAAGATACTGCTGGAAGGTAGAGAAAGCTTATTGAAGGAAGATCCACATAATGGGAATGGATGTCTGAATGGCACAACTGCTGGAAGTATCCTTACAGATGTTGCTAAATTTTACATTTTGAGGGAGGATCAATTTTGTGCAATTAGCATGACAAAGAATTGTATGGCTATCCTAATTACTGGATGTGGGAACACGTTAACATGCCTAGTTCTTGTCTGAGTGGATAAATATTGGTCTAGAACTTCCTACATAGTTTCGTTTGATTACATCAAATACTATTATGAGATGCATCTCGAACCTTTTCTAGTTTGATTCTATGAGCACTTGTTACCATATGTTGGTCATGTTTAATGTGCTTATCTTGAGCATTGAACCTCATCTTGGGATTCAATGTGTCTCACCTTTTGTAGGTGTCCTATTCTTTATTTTGTGGTTTGTGGCCTTCTAAAGCTCAGTCTAAGGGCCATGCCTCTGGCCCTCTACTTGACCTCTAAGTCCAAATTAATTAAATTTCTTGTTCCAGTATTAATTTGAAGTGATAGTGATGTTATCATATCATCACTGGAACCTAATCTGAATCTAAGTTGGAGTTTTGGTAATTCAATTAATATGATCCATCATACAGATGCAATAGACACTCGTATTTCGATCATTTTGTTTTATTTTTGTTCCAATGTGGTTTTCTATTTTCTGTGGATAACCTGCTTGAAGGTAGAGTTGTCAAGCACAAAGATTTAATTCTTGGTCCGGTTTCAGTAACCTATGGATTAATATAGTATTGGTATCCTGACCAGTACCACCTGATATCATTTAACAAAACAACAAAATAAAATAAAATAAAATGGTATTGTACCAATATCAATCTATAAATTTGTCCAATTGGTGATTGATGCACTGTATTTCACAATTTATTGCCATCTGATCTTTCGTGATGCCAAAATCATTACTAGAGCTGATACTATTTTCTTTTAAAGTCTTTTCTGAGATACATGTTTTCATCTAGACTCTTCTTTATCTTGTTTTTTGGAAAATGCCCAAGGCTTTGAATGTTGGACATCATTACATAACAAGATTTATGAATGTTTGTTAGTTTGTTTTTCTGGTCCTATTTATTTTTAATCTTGTGGTGATATGGCAGAAACGTTTGTGAAGCACTTTGAGATATATGGAGAGATAGTAGATTCGGTGATAATGAAAGATCGTATTACAAACAAACCAAGAGGCTTTGGGTTTATCACCTATAAAGATGCTTCTGTTGTTGACAGAGTTATTGATGACACACATGTCTTCAGTGGAAAAACGGTATGTTCTATTGTGGTGATTGTAGTCTATTGTTTTATTTACCTTTTGGGGTGGTTATTTGTTTTGTTTTGTATATCTAACTGCTTTACTGGGGTCATTTGCTTTTGTTGGCTTGACTTGTATATGGTCTCATATTGTGGCCTTCATCTGGTCCCATTTATTATGAATTTTAATCTTATACTTGTTTGATTCTTTTACCTTTTTTCTCCCTCTCTTCCTCTTACAATATATATTATGGATTTGTGGTGTGAGATTTCTTTGCAGTACTAAAGAATTTGTTTATTTGAATGAGACCAATACTTATTCTTCGATGCTAGAGTTTTGTATAAGATCATTTCTTTACTGGTTCATGATTTTTTTGGTAAATCATCTTCAAGTACCATTTTTCATACATAATGTCTGTTACAGTATTGTGGTGGTGGTGGTGGTGGTGGTGGTGGTGGTGGTGGTGGTGGTGGTGGTGGTGGTGGTGGTGGTGGTGGTGGTGGTGGTGGTGGTGGTGGTGGTGGTGGTGGTGGTGGTGGTGGTGGTGGTGGTGGTGGTGGTGGTGGTGGTGGTGGTGGTGGTGGTGGTGGTGGTGGTGGTGGTGGTGGTGGTGGTGGTGGTGGTGGTGGTGGTGGTGGTGGTGGTGGTGGTGGTGGTGGTGGTGGTGGTGGTGGTGGTGGTGGTGGTGGTGGTGGTGGTGGTGGTGGTGGTGGTGGTGGTGGTGGTGGTGGTGGTGGTGGTGGTGGTGGTGGTGGTGGTGGTGGTGGTGGTGGTGGTGGTGGTGGTGGTGGTGGTGGTGGTGGTGGTGGTGGTGGTGGTGGTGGTGGTGGTGGTGGTGGTGGTGGTGGTGGTGGTGGTGGTGGTGGTGGTGGTGGTGGTGGTGGTGGTGGTGGTGGTGGTGGTGGTGGTGGTGGTGGTGGTGGTGGTGGTGGTGGTGGTGGTGGTGGTGGTGGTGGTGGTGGTGGTGGTGGTGGTGGTGGTGGTGGTGGTGGTGGTGGTGGTGGTGGTGGTGGTGGTGGTGGTGGTGGTGGTGGTGGTGGTGGTGGTGGTGGTGGTGGTGGTGGTGGTGGTGGTGGTGGTGGTGGTGGTGGTGGTGGTGGTGGTGGTGGTGGTGGTGGTGGTGGTGGTGGTGGTGGTGGTGGTGGTGGTGGTGGTGGTGGTGGTGGTGGTGGTGGTGGTGGTGGTGGTGGTGGTGGTGGTGGTGGTGGTGGTGGTGGTGGTGGTGGTGGTGGTGGTGGTGGTGGTGGTGGTGGTGGTGGTGGTGGTGGTGGTGGTGGTGGTGGTGGTGGTGGTGGTGGTGGTGGTGGTGGTGGTGGTGGTGGTGGTGGTGGTGGTGGTGGTGGTGGTGGTGGTGGTGGTGGTGGTGGTGGTGGTGGTGGTGGTGGTGGTGGTGGTGGTGGTGGTGGTGGTGGTGGTGGTGGTGGTGGTGGTGGTGGTGGTGGTGGTGGTGGTGGTGGTGGTGGTGGTGGTGGTGGTGGTGGTGGTGGTGGTGGTGGTGGTGGTGGTGGTGGTGGTGGTGGTGGTGGTGGTGGTGGTGGTGGTGGTGGTGGTGGTGGTGGTGGTGGTGGTGGTGGTGGTGGTGGTGGTGGTGGTGGTGGTGGTGGTGGTGGTGGTGGTGGTGGTGGTGGTGGTGGTGGTGGTGGTGGTGGTGGTGGTGGTGGTGGTGGTGGTGGTGGTGGTGGTGGTGGTGGTGGTGGTGGTGGTGGTGGTGGTGGTGGTGGTGGTGGTGGTGGTGGTGGTGGTGGTGGTGGTGGTGGTGGTGGTGGTGGTGGTGGTGGTGGTGGTGGTGGTGGTGGTGGTGGTGGTGGTGGTGGTGGTGGTGGTGGTGGTGGTGGTGGTGGTGGTGGTGGTGGTGGTGGTGGTGGTGGTGGTGGTGGTGGTGGTGGTGGTGGTGGTGGTGGTGGTGGTGGTGGTGGTGGTGGTGGTGTTCTTAACACTTAATATGCCGATATGTGAAATCTGACTCCTCATGATCTTGACTTTTCAGGTGGAAATAAAAAGAACTATTCCAAAAGGTGCTGCTCCTTTGAAGGATTTTAAGACAAGGAAAATATTTGTTGGTGGAATACCAACAACTCTTTCAGAAGGTAATAATACGTCCTTATCTTTGTATACTTTGTAACTATTTGGCCAGACATGTTGACAGCAGTGGGGCTTTGCTTTAATCCGAACAGATGAATTCAAGAACTTCTTTTCTGAGTTTGGGAGGGTGGACGATCATGAAATTATTCGTGACCATACAACCAACAGATCTCGTGGATTTGGCTTTATAGTCTTTGAGAAGGAAAAAGATGTAGATGACTTATTGGCGAAAAAGGGAAATATGATTGATTTAGCTGGTACAAAGGTGAGTCTAGTGCAGTGCTTGGTGAGAAGTCTAAAATTGCATTGGCATGGTTTTGCATCAGTTAGAGCTTAAGCTGACTAGATTACCAGATTCATCATGCTGACTAGTTAGTATGTTTCAATTTTGGGCTAGGTGTACTGCAGTTGTTCGTATTTGCCTGTGACATGTCCTAAATAGGTTTATCATGCAGGGCCATGATTGACTTCGTTGTTTCACTGTAGGTGGAAATTAAGAAGGCTGAACCAAGGAAACCTTCCAATGCCCCATCTTCTGCTTTCGACAGTGAACCTAGGGCTCGTCATTTTGGGGATAGTGTTGGCAGATATGGTGGTTCATATGGTGGCTTTGGTAGTGCTGGTGGTTATGGCCCATCATCCTACCGGACACCAGGAAGTTATGGTCCTCGACCCGGAGGCTATGGTGGTTATGGGAATGTTGCTGGTGATTATGGTGGTGGATATGGTGGTTATGCTGGTGGCTTAGGAGAATACCGTGCAGAATCGTCACTTGGTTATTCAAGTCGTTTTGGCTCATATGGTGGAGGATTTGGTGGTGGATATGAGGGTGGTTATGGTGGCTTTGGCCGTGAAGCAGGGGGCTACGGTGGTTCTAGCTATGGAGGTGGCTATGATTCCCCAGCTGGTTATAGCTCAGGACTCTATGGCAGTAGAGGTGCCTATAGTGGTGGTGGTGGTGGTGGTGGTGCTGGCCGATACCACCCATATGGGAGATAGGATGGTATGATGCTATTCAGCTTGGTTCTATGTCATCAGATCAGCTAGTACTAGATTCGGGGGAGTATAGACATCCTAGTACAACTGAGAATGAGCCTCGAGGGTTGAGTTCATGTTGGGTGATGTGTGGACTTTTGTCAGGAACCTGTAACATTAAATGTTTTGCACTTAAATATGATTGTTATTTAAATTTTTTTGACTGTAATCCATGTCACCATGGCATCATTACGAATGATCCTTAGGTTATTGTTGTGTGAGGCTTGTCAAAAGCATCATTTTCTAGTTTAATTAATGATGTTGCTCTGTGGTGTGTCATCTCAATTTAAATCCCTCAGTTTCCCTCTGACATTGGGATTGTTTTCTTTGGTAGATATGACATAAGGCTTCTTTTTGGCTTTTGCGTGTAGATCGAGTGTTTTTGGTGTATCATTTTCAATAGCCCACTCAGCCTTTGCTCCGTTTATCAAGTGGGTAGCTACTCTCAGGTTTTCGATGACATATGATATGAGAAATTTTTGGGATTGGGATGTAAAATAATGTGTTTGGATGCTTCGAAGTTGTGTAATTAATTTCTTTTTCGTGGATTATGGTATTTTGGAATCTGTGTTTTCACTGATAGATCCTTAAAAGAGGGTTTATTATCTCTTTCAATAATCACGTCATCATCACCCACTAAAAGATGAGGGTTTGAGACAGCTTTCAATAAAAAAATTATCTTTAGTTTTAATTGATAAAGATTTTATCAGATCATCGGGATTGAAATCAACCGTCTGTCACCTTTAAAATAAACAGGTCTTTGCTTGGTTGAGGCCTCCAGCCACACCCAACACATTTCGCGTGCGGCAGTTCCCAGCGGTGCTTTGGAAACCCCCGCTTCCTCCTGCTTTCAGGTATGCTATTAGCTTCACACGCCGACTCTCTTCTTCCTTTCGTTCCTCTCCCATTTGAGTCTCCTTTTGTGTATTCATTTCGTAAGCTTTTCATCCGTCTCTATCGGTTCTTAGCGTCTTTTGATCCTTACTCGTAGGGACGAAGTCGACCGAGGAAGTCAGGGGGGATCGGACGGTGCGAGGATCGGAGATGGAGGAATACATGGAGAACGTAAAGAGATTGCGAACACAGATAAACGGTGAGTCGTAAGTCGTTTATATCCATACCATCCCTTCTCCTCTGGTTTTGAATGGAAGCACCATTTCCTTTTGTTCTTTTCATCCTTTTTTATGTCGCATGGGACATTCGATTTCTGACTTGTGGTTTGATATAGACATCGAGGAGGCTGCGGCGAAGAGATCGGTAGAGGAGCAGAAGCAGAAGACCGCGATCGGCGCGTTGCAAACCGATCTCAATCTCGGTCCGCCTTCTTCACTTCTCTTCGCTTCTCTCCTCCTCTTCTTCTCCTCTGCGGTTTTTTTTTTCCTTTTTGCCCCTTAGGTTGTCGTGTTTCGTCTCTACGATTTCTTTCACCGACCATCTTCTCCATGCGTCCTTTACCAGGAAATTGAATTCCAACAACAACAATATATATAAAAAAAAGACTGAAAGAAATAAAAAATAAAATAAAATTAGAAGAATAATGATCATGCGTCTGTTGACCGCCTGACCTCTCCATGTCCATTTACCCGCGCATGGGCGTTAACATACGCATGATCGCCTTGACGGTCAACTGATCCGCTACTAAGGCTCGCGCTACGAGTCCGTAGTGCATCCTGCTTCATGGTTTGATCCGTACCCCGTTTTGTGTCATTCCTTTTCGGCGCTGTCTCCTTAGCAACAAACTGTTGTCTGTTACGATACCGGCAACAGTCTGTACATAACTCGCGAACGAGCCCTGACGACTGTTTCTGTTGGTAGTGAGGACGGAAATAAAGCGTTTGAACGAGGAGGCAGCGGAGATGCTCAAAGCGCAAGCCCAGACCAACTCCGAGATAGCAGAGAAGCAAAAGAAGATCTCCTCGCTGGAGACGGAGTCTTGCACCCTCTCTCAGGTCATTCACTGTATCCTCGAGAAATGAGCTTCATAAAAACATCAGATTGCAGCCTGCATTTTGATTCTCTAGTAATGTTATCTCAGAGTATGAAACAGTTCCAAGTTTCTTTTTGTTAAAATGCATCTCTTTGTTGTTGTATGTATTTGTCTTATATAGTGTAGATCTAGTCTAACCATTAGCAATGAGCTCTTGGATATGGCTCCTCTGTATAATTATCGTACCTGAGGCTACTACTCTCGATACTTGTAATCTGCCATACTTAACATGTATGATTAGATGGTGTCGTGTTCTGCATTATCCGTCATTATGTTGTCTGGGAAAAATGAAGAGAACTTGATAAAACGAGGATATATCTTTACAGGAAGATTAAATGTCCTACCATTAACATTGTAACTGAATGCTTAATTTTTGTTTTCCCTATATGCTTGAATTGCAGACTTTGGAGCTTCTCCAACAAGAAATGAGCACCACAACGCTGAAACATAAAGAAAAGAGGTTTATATTCAGTTGAAATCTTTCTTTGGTTGTTTCTATGCATTGCCCAAGAAATGTTGTCCTCTTTCCATAGATCATACTATGCAAGGGTTAACGAAGACTTGAATCTCAAATTACGGGAACAACAGGTAGGCTTGACTACTGTCTTCCAGAGCTCATGTAGTCTACTATATTTCCTGCAGCTTTGTATTTTTGAGTTATCAATAATTTAAAGAATGAAACTAAAGATATTTTTTTTCCTCCTGCTTTTAGGAGTGGTACATCTCAAAAAGGCAGAAGATGAAACCAGATGTTGCATCAGTAAGTTTATCATTATTTTAAGATGTTTAGGGAATTGTGTCTGATCTTTTAGTTTTAGGGAAGGGAAGAATATCTTATTTATTTTTCTTCAAGAGTAAATAATCAGTTGCCGATTAGATATTATTAAGCTTGTTTCTGCATCATTTGCACATGATTCAGTTTTAACAACCTAACCTGGCATTTAAACTATATCGTTATCCTCTTCCGAAAAATTTTGAGATTTCTTCCACAGTTCAATATAAGACTATGACCCCCAGAGTCCACTTGTAATTACTTTTTCCTTGAATTTATCCTCCTCCTGTAGACAACCAGATTGTTTTTATAGTGTCAAGAAAATTGACCTTATAGCAGATTTTATAATTTGCAGAATAGAACTCGGCATATTTTAACAACAAAATGAATGTGTTACTAATGCAGGTTGATGATAATGTAGATAAAGAAATTGTTCAGACCAAAGGTAATTAATTATCTTTTCTTGGATTTTTCGCCATCAATAAGTTACTTTTAATGATTTTGTTTCTTATTCCTCCAATAACTTTGAACCTTGGATCCTTGTGTTACACAGCATAAATGTTAGCAACCACATAAATTAGGTAGCCCCTTTCTAAAGCAAAATTTCTGATCTTTGACTGATGCACCAATCGACTTGATCTCCTATATGCAGGGAGAGGGAATGCTGTGCCCTCCATGGGAGCAAATTTGGGGAATACGGTTTGAAAATTTTGGTTTCTTTTTCATCTTTTGCAGATTTCAATGTGGTTATTGTCCATTGTTTACAGGGTGATGACACCAGTGGGAAAAAAAAGGATTTGGAAATTGAATTGGAGTCTGCAAAAACCAAACTTGCAGAAATAGAGGCAAAAAAATCTGAAGTTGCTAGAGATAGCATTAGGGTATAAACTTTTATCACAATTGACAGTATCAAGACATATTCTAGGGTACAACTTACAAAGTCAAGTGGTGCGGTTTCTTTTACATATCAGTCCAAGCAGCTGCTCGAGGAAATGAGTTGCAAATTGCAGGCAGCACCTGTGAGTACATCAAATGACTCATTAGGCTACTCATCACCATTTTCCATGTTCAAGTATTGCCAAATTTCTTGTCTAATATGTATTCATGAACTAACATTGCTTCATGGAGCCTGCACTGAGGGAAATGGATGTCAAAGCCTTGGAAGAGGAACACAGATCTTTGGTGGCTGATAAAGCTGGGGAGCTGGAGTACTTGCAGTCTCTAAAGGAACGGATTAAACAACTGAAGGTAATAAGGTTTTCTTTTGTATACAATCTCATAACAATGACTGCAACTTTTCAAGTCGGGGAAGACAAGTTGTTTACTGCTATCCCTTAGTATTAAGGGTTACCGAATCTCATATCGGGAAGAAAGTTTTTTCTTCTCTCCAGTTCCTGGCTGGCCGAGATGTTGTACTTTTGAGTTTCCAACTTTTCAATTTGTTTCTTGTAACAGAACCACTCTTTCTCATTAGTAGAGCCACCTCTTTCTCCTTCACTTAATATAAGCACTATCATTAGGAATAAGGATTTTGATGAAGGCGATTGCATATGATGTATGGTTTAATCTGGCAATTTTATTGGGTCCTTACTCTATGCAAATAATCAAGAGTGAAACTTGCAATCTGCATTGAAATGAGTCCGACTTGGCTTATGGTGATTACTCCTTTGGCTTAAAAATAAGGGATTCAAATGATCTTGGGCATCTGACAATAGCTTTATCAAAATTTGGTAACATAAATTTCCTGGATCATCATGCTGAATGATGATTCTCAGATTTGTCATCTTTCACATTGTTTTTTCTATACATTTTTTTGACATTGTTTTGTTTTTCTATACATTTTTTGACATTGTTTTTCACAGAACATCTCACATATCATCAAATGTCGATGTGGAAAGGAGTACAATGTGGACCTGGTGAGTTGATGCTGTGGCTTGGCTTGCATCCGAAGCAGTTTCATGGTCTCAGCACTGGAGAGTGAGAATATATAGGTATGTAGAAATTCTTTTTCCCTTTGGTTTCTCTAGCAAAGGAGAAGGCAGTTGAACTTAATACTGCTCCATGACGGTGTAACGGCATATAGGACATACATGAACATTTAGATTAGTGTTCTGTGAGCTTGTTTACAAGAAAGCAGAGCTCAAGAACAAATTAGGTTGTTCAATAAATTGTCATAGAATAGACTTGACTTGAAATTCATACAAATATTTGAGCCATAGATAGACGACGATTACAGAATCAGAAAGAGTCTATTCTGTGATCTGGCACCTAGGAACATTTGACAAGAAGGGTAGGGTTTGGAGGTGCAGAAAACGAGTTATGACCAAAGGAAAATGATGTGATCAATAATAAAAAAAATTCATGAAAGAATTACTTGATTCAACAAAGTCTTTTCTGATTTCTTTTTCAAGAATTGTCTCATTTTTTTATAGTTTTGAAAGGATGTCCCCTATACGTTATAATTCCTGAAATGCTCCTTTGACGATACAACTGTAGGAGTATGATACAGCCTATGGATCGATCTATAGAGTGAACTAATCTAATTGTTTAGTTACAGTATTTAGTGATGCTTACACCCCCTGTAGTTCTATTCAAAAATAATATACTTGAAATATTTTTTATCCTAAATCAATAAGGATACTTATTTAAAATCATACTTCATTAGTTGATTTCTATTAGGTCTTGAGTTTATTTTTGAATAGACTTGTAGTGCCTTGATGATGGTGCTAAAAATATTATAAGACTACTAAAAAATAATATTATAATCTTGTACATAGGAGAGTGAACCAATTCATCCTATGGACCAGTCCATAACATAACATGCAATAAATTGTCCATCTAATTATCTGGACATTTGAGAGATTATTCCAAATAGGGAATGCCATTTGAAAATGTGAAAAAAGAACAGCTGTTGAGAAAAAGTAAAAAAAGAAAAGAAAATGAAAGAACCTTTTCTTGATAATTCGCTTTACCTTTTTTTTAGTTACTTTATTTAATTTTTGAAAGTCTGAAAGGGATGGTGAATTTGATGACCTTTGCAATTGATTTGGCCTCACTCTAGTTTTTACTATGTGTGTGTGTGGATTCTGAAGTCTAATCGATCGCGATAGCGACATAGTCTTTGGGCTGGACCGACCAGAAGGACGTCGTGTATTGATTGGCTCAGATGGTGACGAGTTATTCCACAATAATGTGGTTGGGCATATCCAACCAGCGTTTTCACATCATTCGTTTAGGCAGTTGCTGCCGAGGATGGTGACTCTTATGTCCATTGGAAAATATGCATATGAATATGAATATGTTTGTGTTACGCCAACAACATTTTGTGCAGAATCGATTGGCATTATCAACATCTAAAAAAGATCATTTTTCAAGATTGCCATTATAATACCTATCACTATTTATCAATAAGGAGTTAGAGATGTATAATGACAGCCATAGGAAAAATAGTGGTGTCAAAATGTCTCTGTTGAGAGAATAATAAGCGTTCGTGACGAAAGAACACCTACTAAAACTTTATAGCAGGATCTTGAGGTACCATTTAAAAATTGATAGCATGTGCCTCATCATCAGATTTGACCCATACATTTTGAAGCCCCTCTCCCTTCTTTCTCTTTCTACTCCATTTAAGATCACTTGATGAAGAGAGAATCTAGTCACTGGATATTTGTACAAAGCAATTATTTCACTTAAAGCTTCAGTTTATACCTCAGCTTATTCATCATGAGGTCCCAGCATCTCCGGCCAAAGACATAACGAAAAATGATTTATTTAGGTACAAGACTGAATGCAAAAAAAAATGTTGCCATCACAATCATGAAACTTTATCCTCACAAAATAAATAAGAGACAAGATGATCGTAGTTGTATGTTTATGTTAATTAATTATATATATATATATAGATATTATTCTCTTATAATTAGTTATCTTTAACATTTTAATATTTTTTTATTTTTTTATTTATAAAAATAAAATATTAAGATCTTTATATTTTTAATTTTCGTAAGTATAAAGATCTCAGTATAATTTTTGAAATAATAAAATATTAAAAATAATTAATTTAAAAAAAATAATATCTAAAAAAAAAGTCTTTATTTTTTGTGCCACTTGAACTTGACATCTAATGTTACACTAGGATGTGAGAGAATCCATTTACTTAGAACAACACTTGAATCATTACTCTCGATAACTAAAACTCTTTCCCTCTGTGACTGTGAGTGCTTACTTCCACGCTCTCCCATGACAAGCTTGTAATGGCTGGCAGCAGTGTTCTGATTTGCCTATGTTGCATCATCGCCAGCATCATCCGGCGACTGACAGTAGGTGCAATAATAAGGGTGTGGCGTGATGGTAATATCTGAGACTTCGGAGAGAGCTATTTCCATCAAAAGACTGGAGGAACAGCTACGTGCCAGTGCATGACACACTGGTTTCAGATCTCAGAGACCAGCTGGTGGTCGTCACTAGTGTCATCATTACCATCATCGAATGTTTACTTGGCCGTAGACCACGCACGCCTTCCAACCTCAAATATCTCCCTCCATGCATAAAATATTATGTCCCAACAGAAATCTCAAGTCTCAGCTCCCATTTCTATCCTGTAAAGCAGCTTTGAGTTGCTGACAGATCGAAGATTTTAATTTTTATCCTTCATACACTTGGGTTTAAGAAATTTAAAATTGCTTATTGACCCGATAATTTCTGAGTATTTTTTTTAATCTATTTTTAATTTTTTTATAAAATAATATACTTCAATTTAAACTCCTTCCTATTCGTCTTTTAATATTTTTAGAATAAAAAAAACTACTTCATTCTCTTTTATCACATGATAAAATTATTTTTTTAATAATAAAATATATAAAAATAATTTACGACATCCTCGTTGAATATCTATTTTAGATCTTGATATCATCTTATTGGGAAGGGAAACGAAAGAAAATCTCATATATTAATAATGAAAAGATAAACAGAAGATTCATATTAAGAGATGATGTGCTTACATCAATTGGAAGCAAATGATGAATTATGATCATATTTTTGAACTTTTATCTGAGGATAAAATATGCATAAATTGAATACCTTCTTCCAACTATATTTGTTCCTACAAAGATGACAAATGGGATCAACTCTTCATGTAATTTCGATTTACTAATGTATAAAATATTAGATAGATAAGTATTTTAGAAATCCTACTAGGATTCAAATTATTTAAATGATTAGGATTACACAATCAAATCGAGAAAGTCCTTTATATATCAGAATTTATTACTGTAAATATCACATGTCACTTTAGATTTTGACGAGGGGATTTTTATTTCTAATAAACTTAAAAAGAATGAGAGAAAAAGATTATATAAATTCTTCAGAATTTATGTAAGAGGAGTTGATATATATATATATCTATATATATTAATACAACATATAAACCTTCTATCAACTTTATGATTTATTATTTTGGTTATTAATCTATGAGATTTCTCTTTTGATTTTCGATTCTCATTTCAAGTTGAATAGTGATTTAAAATCAAAAAAATATGTCAAGTTCAAGATTTCTGTTTTTTTTAGTCTAAAAACTTATAAGAGGAACACATCTGAGTGGGTAATTAGCATCTTTAATTCTCAAACTGCTCCATGTCTCATCTACAACAAATTCTCTATCTGTAAATGTCAGCTGCAATGGGAGCCTTCTTATTAATGACAAGCTAAAAAAACTATTACGTCAAGCCAATGGATAGGATAGTTGGCACCAAAGGGAATGATCCAACAAAAGCAGAGTCCCACCAAATGAGTTGGCTCACAGGCAGCGAGCGAGCGAGCGAGTTAGTGGGAAACCCATTCCAGATTGCATCAAAAAACAATAAATGCACATGCAATGCCGATGAGACTGTATCCTTCATCTCCTCCCTTCAACGATCGGTGATGGCTGAGATGGGTGGGGGGGAGCGAACTGCACATTTTTGGTATTGGCTGCAGCCCTTCGCCGCTACTCACTACTTATGCGCCAATTCTCACACTCCTCTCACATCACGCGACTTTCTTATCACCTTTCCTCTCTCTCTCTCTCTCTCTCTCTCTCTCTCTCTCTCTCTTCTCTCTCTTTGTGGATACTGTTGACTGAGGATTGGGGGAATGGACAGGTAGATCTCCCATCCGAGCAGCCAAGAGGAGCCCTAAAGCTGAAATCTTTGGAAACTAGGAGTTGTGCTGGTACAGCAGCAGCTCATTAGCCAGCAGGAACCCTAACGACCGCGATCTTGGGGAATTAGGTACTCCCATCGGCCTCCTTTGCCCCCCTTCTTTGCTTGTTTTTAATCGTCAAGCGGGTCGAATCTCGGGAGGATGGCCGTCATCTTTGATCGCACTCGCTGCCACGATTCGTGCTAGGAAAGCTTCTTTAGACTCGTTCTTGGTTTCGGTTACGCAAAAGATGGGATCTTGTTGTGGCTTGTTTGCTCTCGCAGTCTTCCTCCTGAAACTGTGTTGCTTGATTCCTCTTGTTCCTCGTTTGTTTCCCTTGGAATTCTTCGTAATTTTGTCTGTGAGGGTTCCCCGGTAATCTCACGGCTTGATCTTGAGCGAATTGGTTGGTTAATTGGTTTCCTTGGGTGGCATTTGATCCATATGCTATTGCTGTTTGTGCTTCAAACTTTATCTGTCAAGTTGTTCTTGTGAAGTGGATCTCCCTTATGTGTCCTTATAAAGGATAGACGGTCGATTTCTTTCACTCTTGTCCTTGGATGTAGCACTTTCGGATGGCACACCAAGATATTATCTGGTGAATTTAGTAGATAATTTTTTTTTTCTAAATTACCTGAAAAGATTTTATCCAGTCTTGCTCTGCTTATGTACATGATCATTCGTATACAATAGATATGTTGCTTCAATGTTCTAGAATTTTATGATAAATGCAGTTTTCTTTGCCAACATTTTCATTATTCTGCTATAAATCCTAAATCTAAAACTTGTTTTTGGCTGGCAGACATCCTCTGATGCACCTTTTGATGGGTTAAAAAGTTGAAGAGCTTCTTCAGTTTTATGAAGTACATATTCCATGGTATTTGTTGAATAAATATAAAACTGAGTGTTTGGATTAATGGCTTCAAAGACACTTTCCAAACCTCTCTCAGAACAGCAACACAAGGTACCTGGTAGCCAAGTAGTTGAAAAGGCTTCTTTGCAACCTTCACCTCTACAGTTACCTGATCCAAGCAAACTGGAGTCTGGTACACCAACAAGCTTGCCAAAATCTATGCAGCAGAGCACACCAAAGCCTAAAACTGAAAAAGTTTTGGAGGGCCAAAATTTGGATCACCAACAAAAGGAAGCTGCTAACCTTTCAACGAATGAAACCACTCAAAAGGTTGCCAGATCTCTACAGCATATTTCCTTGGATACACCTTCCAATACTATGAAACAATCTGTCCAACAAGGTGATGTCAACGTGCTGCTTCAGTTGAACGGGACGATGAGTTTGGAAACCAACAGATGCGAAGAAAAGAAAAACTCTGGGCAGGGCAGTGAGAAATATAGCTCAGCTTCTGCTAAAGTTAGTGATGGAACCAGCAGTCTGACAAAGACTAGTGGAAGTGCTAAAATAAGTGACCGGATTGATAGCGGCAAGAGTAGTATGTGCAGGGGCAGTACAAGCAGTGATGTTAGCGACGATAGCACTTGTAGCAGCATAAGCAGCAGCATCAACAAGCCTCACAAATCAAATGATTCAAGATGGGAAGCCATCAAAACGATAAGGGCTAGAGATGGAATTCTTGGTTTGAATCATTTCAGGCTCCTGAAGAAGTTGGGTTGTGGAGACATAGGTAGTGTCTATTTGTCAGAGTTGAGCGGGACAAAATGTTATTTCGCAATGAAGGTTATGGATAAACAATCTCTAGCAAGTCGTAAGAAGCTGCATAGAGCCCAGACAGAAAGGGAGATATTGCAATGTCTAGATCACCCATTTCTTCCAACATTGTATACTCACTTTGAGACAGACAAGTTTTCATGTTTGGTAATGGAGTTCTGTCCAGGAGGGGATCTGCACACACTTAGACAGAGGCAGCCTGGAAAATATTTCTCAGAACAAGCTGCCAAGTATGGATCTAGCTCCTTTTTCTTCTTGTTCTTTCTATTTAGACATCTGTTGCATGGATAATTATGCCCTCTTATCAAAAACTTGTGACTCATTTAATGTTCACTTATGATAAACTTGGCTTTTTCTGATAATGTGAAATAATCTCATTATGTTTTTTCTTACTTGACCTTTAGTTTTATTTGATTAAGGGTGTAACTTTGTGCAGACGGTTGTCATATGATTGGCAGAAGTTGAATTTTATGAACATACTCGTGTTACTAAGAATTAAGAATATATCAAATATACTATGAAATTTTCATTTGATTAACTTATCAAATCATTCTTTTGTACCTTATTGGATCACTCTATTATAAACACTGTTTGCAATCTGACATCATAAAAGAAACTTGATTACAAATTGACATTAATCTAGCCAATTTAAATATCTTATTGGATATATTGAATGTACACACTGAATATTTGTGGAATTCATGACAACTGAATATAGCATCATTAGTTCAATTAGGTCCATGATAGAATTTTATGCATGCTATGGTGGATCTGCGGTGTCCTATTCTGTGAAGTTGGTCTGTATTGTGGAATTATCATGAGTACAGAAAACCTTCTGCCTCAGCTTTTAGACTGCTTAAAGGATGGCCAAACTGGAAACTAAAAATTATGAAGGCTGAAGGGAAAATAAGGGTCAAATAGATGGAAGGGATGAGGAGAGGCACAGCTGGCGTAAGAACTATGTAAAAAAATAATTTTAATTAAAACAAATAAAATAAAGTTGTTCCCACCATTCGCTTATATAATTAATCCAAATATTGGTTTTATCTTAATAGCTTGAATGATAATAACACAAATGTAAAGGAAAAAAAAGTAATGGTAACAAGGGAAGAGGAAGAAGAAAAAGTAATAGAAAGGAGAAAAGAAGAGGATGACTGTTTATCTGATAGTGTGAAAATCAATCACTCTGATCTCCTTTTCTTAGTAGTGGCATATTTCTGCAGTATCAGTTATAATTCTCCCACTATGCTTAATTTGGTAGCATGGGTCTTGCAACCGATTCGTTAGGCTTATGCAGCACTTATTTATATTTATATGTAGGATCACATATACAATTCCATGAATATACAATACGAGTTGATGGAGTGCACAAAGGTATTTCTGGGAGTTCAACTGCTTATGCGACTGCTTTTTCCTCTTACCATACATGAATCATGTTAATGCTACGTTCTCTCATAATATACCTATTTCTTGGTTCTTATGACTTAAGTAGTTCTCATTAAGTATGAATGTGATCACACACATCAATTCTTAGTTTGATCATCATTTATCGTAAACCAATTTCATTTAAACTTAGAATGTTTCTTATTTGGGTTGGTACTTGATTAAAAGTTTCAATATAGTATTATCTATTGCATGTGTGTGTGTATTGCCTACATGCTATGTGGTGATTAAACCATCCACAATGTGATTGCTTTTTAGAATATTGACCAGTTGGTCCTTTACTTTCTCAGAGAAAAAAGGACTTCCCATTCATCTTAGGATTTCATTAAATTTGATCTCATGTCCCATAGATCTAACAAATTATCGAGAAAGAAATATTCAAATTTTATATGCAGGCTTTTTAGTTGCTTGGGCTTTCAAGAGGGCACGAGGCTTTTGCCTAGAGTAACTTAGATGAATCCTGCCAGAAGCATATCTTTGATATCACTTCTGATTAAATTTAATAATTTAACTCTCCTGTAGTCGACCATCTAAGAGATCATGCACCAAACAAAATAGACGAGTAACTGCATAACAATTGACTGTAAAGTGACAAGGATCAGACCATTTAGTATATGCATAATGATGTCATGCAGTAGATTACATAGTTAGGATACTGGTATTTTGAACATAGCATATCCTATCCGAAGGGTTAGTGTAGTCAAGATGGGATTGCTGAGACAAGATAGATACCTGGTGGTGCAAAATATAGTAGATAGGGTGGTATGAGAAATATGCATTTGTTAAAAAGAAGAGATGAGATTAATGGAGGACAAAAATGAGAAAAGTTATCTTAGATGGTTTGGACATACAAAAAGAATCTGAAAGTGCACAACTGCACATGTTACTTGAGGTGAAACTGAACTTTTTAGGAAGGATAAAACCATAGTGAAAACTCATATATGAGTTAACTAGAGACATTGCATTACATAGAGTTTAATAGTGGGAGGAGTGATCATTGTTGCTCCTCCGCAATCTGGGAGACCATGGTTCAAGTTATAGAAATAATCCTAGGACTGCATACACTGACCCTCTTCAAACCTTGCATTGGCAAGGAGCCTTGTGCACTAGGTACGCCCTTAGAGTTTAGTAGTGGGAAATGATTCATATAGCTGACCCCAACTCATTGGTTTGTTGTATTAAAGTTATAATATACTTGGCTACAAAACATAGGAAAAGATACAGTGGCTTTAGCCATGATTCTAATATCGTGTAGTGACTGTACTAAGGAACTAGGTTGGTACGTCCTGGTCCTCATTTGACAAATAAACAGGCTGTCTGGTTTGAGCTGGCATACCATGTACATTGAACTGTTCCAGTAAGTGGCCAACTTGGCTAGTTGGTATTTAGCTAGATTGGGAATCATATTACTGTTGCTTTTAAGAATCTAGACTGCCATAAAATCCCTATGTAATTAGTGTATATTATATTAATATTTTGTTCCATCAAAGAAGCATAAAACTTAGTTGCACAAAAGATATCACATTCTAATTTCGCTAGTGTGACAAAGGGCAATGTCCATATCAGCAACAACCCACACCAGCTAATCCACTCCCATCTGACCAGCCACGAGAACGGTTCAATTTAACTGACACAAGAAGATATCCAATGACATAGTGACCATTTTGGTGAACAGAGGAGTCAGGTCCTACTTGCAGTCAGCAGGAGCTAAAGGGCCCAGTCCGGACCAGTACAAGCTCTTTTTTCCTTCTCCAACATGGGGTCTTTGACTCCTAGCAGCAGCCAGACAGGTGTATGAGGCCCTTGTTTGGAGTAAACTCCAGTTTCTGAATTCTGTTTGGACTCCCAACAGTGCCTGCAACTCTCTCTATTCTAGGAGAGCAACATTTGATAGCTATGAAAGCCTCATCACAAATGGACAACAGCAGTTATTCAGCATATGAACTATCTCTTCTAGTTATTTTTAGCCTTAAATCATAGTTAGCCTACTAAGACGAGGAATAGGCAATACTAGCCTGAATATATAGGCATAGTAGCCTCTTTGGCATCCTTTTTGTCGTATTTGTCTGGAAATTCCAGCAATGAGATCTCTTTTATTTTCCCTTAAATTCTCTTTGGGAGGCTGCTTCTTTTTGTCAAAGTAGAGAAGCACCAGTTAGGGGGTGCAATCTAATCTCAGTTTCTTAAAACCAAGTTGTGCTGTCTTTTTCATCTAGTGGCATTCCGTAACTGGTGGACACCAATGCTATTTGCTACCTGTGCATTTGTTATTTGTTCCATTGCATCTTTGCATGATCAACTGGTGGGTTTAATATAATTCTCTCTCTTTCTGTTTCTTTTGCTTGTTCATGCAACTTTTTGTATTTGTGGCTAACATCTTAAATGACTAGAGCTAACAATCGTATGATACCTTATTTTCTTTATTGAAGTTGAATTTGCTGATGTCCTAACTTTTTGAGACATGATCGATCTGTATGTTCTCCAATGTAGCTGTAAACCAGATATATAGTATTGCTACGCTTTAAATGCAACTGTATCATAGTTTTCATGAAGTCCTGAATGCATATTGGCCATGCCTGTGATCTATGACTGTTTTCTGTTTGTTTTCTTACAAATGCAGGATTTACATAGCGGAGGTCCTCCTTGCTCTAGAATACCTGCACATGCTGGGTATTATCTATCGTGACCTGAAGCCAGAGAATGTCCTTGTCCGAGAAGATGGCCACATCATGCTCTCTGACTTTGACCTCTCCCTCCGTTGTGCTGTTAGCCCCACCCTCGTCAAATCCTCCAACCCCAACTCTGAGTCCTTCAGAAGAAACAACCCTGTTTACTGTGTTCAACCTGCTTGTATCGAACCATCCTGTGTCCAACCTTCTTGTGTGGTCCCAACAACATGCTTCTCCCCTCGGCTTTTTTCCTCAAAGTCCAAGAAACAACAGAAACAGAAGTGTGATACTGGAAACCAGGTCAGCGCACTCCCTGAACTCGTTGCAGAGCCTACAGATGCAAGGTCTATGTCATTCGTTGGTACCCATGAGTACTTGGCCCCTGAGATCATCAAGGGAGAGGGGCATGGTAGTGCAGTGGATTGGTGGACGTTTGGCATCTTCCTGTACGAGCTTTTGTTCGGGAAGACACCCTTCAAGGGCTCAGGCAACCGCGCTACACTGTTCAATGTGGTGGGTCAACCATTGCGATTTCCAGAGTTTCCAGTCGTAAGCTTCGCTGCCAGGGATCTCATTCGGGGATTGCTTGTCAAAGATCCGCAACACCGGCTTGCTTATAAACGTGGGGCTACAGAGATCAAGCAACACCCGTTCTTTGAGGGTATCAACTGGGCCTTGATAAGATGTGCAAGTCCTCCCGAGATCCCCAAGCCCTTTGAAATCGCACGGCCCCTAGGGACTGCAGCATCAGCAAGCCAGAAGGCCAGCCTCACCTCTGAGAAAGGTTCTGATAACTACCTGGAATTTGATTTCTTCTAGTGAGCTTTCAAATCTGGAATTCGTATCATATTTAGGGCAAGTGTAGAGCTTCTGAATGCTGTTTAGAATCTCAGTGATCTTCTTCTATACATGTTGTGATTCTGCTTGTATTTCTATTGTTGTTTTCTCAACTCGACTGTATGGGTTCTACATCTGTAAGCAATGGATGCTAGAGTTCCTACATTTCTGTGAAGGTGATCGATCTCTCGAAGCCTTTCCATCTGTCAAACTGACCTCTGACGTTACTGTATCTGCTCCTTGCATTTCTGGTTCTTTTCTCGAGTGCAAATTTAAGCTTCTCTTCAGCCATTTGTTGTCTGCGCACAGAATGACGCTTGTCATCTCATCTGCTTCTCCTTATACTTCGAACACAGCTCCTCGTCCTGTGTGATATCACAGCTCAAAAGATTCAATTAGTTTGCGCTGGATGTAGGTCGAGCTTTGACCTGAATTAAACAAGTCCAAGATTGCTTTACATCTAATTATTATGATGTTGCAGATACTGTACAAACTCATCCACGTACTTTTCATGGCATTCTGTATCACCAAACACATCTTTCATCTCCTTGGCGGCGTCTCTAATTTTCTTCCCTGCTTCCTCCACCATAACCAGTCCAATTGCGTGCGCCACTGCTTCCCTTGTGAAAGACCCGTCTTCCTCGTCTCTCCCTATCTCCACCCCCAACGATTTCTCCTCCATTAGTCGCGCATTAAGGCCTTGGTCAAAAGCAATGGGTAGGAGGACGAGCGGGCGGCCGAAGGCGAGGCCTTCGATGAGAGATCCCCAGCCGCAGTGCGTCAGGAATCCGCCCACGGATTCGTGCGCCAGAACCTGGAGCTGAGGAATCCACCCAAAGGCGACGACACCGCGCCCCTTGAGTCGCTCCTCGAACCCTTCCGGCAACGCTTCCATGTCGTCCGGCCTCCTGAGAGCCCAGAGGAATGGCAGGCCGCCCTGTTCCAATCCAAAGGCCAGCTCGCGCAGCAGCTCCGCGCTTAGCGCGACCTCGCTCCCCAAGGCAATGTAAAGAACAGATCCAGGAGCTTGATCGCGCAGCCACAGGAAGATGTCCCCTGTGTTGGCACCCTGGTTCGCCTCGCCACTCCGGTCATTGATCGAAGGAGGAAGTAGGCCTACTGGAATCACCGGCTTCTCGTTGTGCTCTCGAAGAAGGCTTAACCATTCACGCTCGAACTCGGTGCACGCGCGTACGGCCATGAGCTCGCATCCTTTGCCGACCATCTCGATTCGACGCACCAGCGACACCCCCGAGACGTCGTCTCGCTTCACGTGGTCGCTAAGGCTGCGGGCCTCGTGCGCTCGATAAGCCAGTTTGGTCGGAAAGGGGATCCACTCCGGCGGCGTAGTGAACGCCTCGACGGGCCGCTGCATCCCTCTTCCACCTGGTCCCGTGAAGAACGCGCTGACGAAGGACGGGAACGTGTTGAAGAAGATGCACGGGACGCCCACCCTGGCTGCAATCAGAGGCAACCAATATGGAGCGTAGTCATGGATGATCCAGCTGGGCTTCGGAGACGTCTGCACGAGGAACTCGGCCACGGACTGCTCGAGGCCGTCGAAGGCCTTGTTGAGGTATTTGACCTTCTCCTGTGGGAGGTCGCTGGTGGCCTCTGCGCCGTCGGGGAGGCCCTCGCATGGCGGCAAAGGGATGGGTACGAAGTCTATGGATGGAGCTAAAGAGGGAGGGAGCTTCGGGAGCCTGCTGATGTTTCTTGGGGTCGATAGGAAGTAGACATGGTGGCATCTTTTGGCTAACGACTTGGAGAGCTCGAGGAAGGGTATCAAGTGGCCAAAGGCCAGCCATGGGAACAGAACAACGTGGAGACTGCTCTCCGCCATGATCACAGCAGCTCTCTGAACCGATCTCAAATAAGAGGAGGCGGCTCGCAGAAATCTATATCACACACCACGAGTGATAGAACAGTGGTTTCTGCACCCACACGGAGACGTGTTGGAATCGGAATCGATTGCTTTCGCTTATGGGATTCAGAATCCAAACCAACACAATATCTACCGAGGAGCAGCTAAATGAACGTAACGTACGGAAGCAGCCTCTCCATCAATGGATGGAACGCTCCTGCCATCTGTCCTTCACCGCTTCCGACTGCGAATGATACGCCCACAGGTCCTGCAATCTGTATTCTGAGAATGTTGCAAAACCAAAACATCCAATGCGTGGTTTCTGAATGACAAAGCTCCCTTCATGACGACTATACTGATGTTTGCACTCACAAAAACCATTTTTTTTTTTATGTTGGAAAAGAAAAACCTGTCACGGCATTTGGATGCATGAAAATTACACAAGAATCATGATATAAATATAAATTTTTGATATCTTGAATATTGATGTGATTGATACTCGCTTATTCAGAATCTTATCTAACATATTTTACTATAAACTATATTTTTTTTTGAAGCTATTGATTAATTTGATTAGTGTAGATATTAATAGTTTATCGTAAGATCTTAAGCTCGAGTCTCATTTTCGTCTCATACTTAAAAATAATCAGTTTTTAATAAATATAAAAAAATACAATAATAATTATATAATTTCATCCGATATATTTTCATCAATAAAATATATTTTCATCATTTATTTTTTATAATTTTTTTTTATGTAAGCCTATTTTTGAAGTATTCTTTTATGAAAATAATAAAAGGAGTGCAAATGTGTATGGAAGAAAAAGGAAGAATTCAAGAAATATGAAGAACAGTAAAACGAGGATAAATTCTCAGAAAGATTATAAAAAAAAAAAGAATTCAAGGATAAAAAATTAGTAGTTTGCTGAAAAAATAGATATTATTTATAAAGATCAATTATAATTGGAACATCAATTTACAAATGCTGCATGTCATGTAATAATATTATCTAATAGCATAGCATAATAATCACACAGGTGGCACAAAGGACTTTGTCAAAATCCGACCCTTATCCTACTGGAATCCCAAACACATTTATGATTACTATGATTACCGATCAAGTTCCAAAATATATATATGAGAGCATAAACACATTTTCCAGTATCAACGAAGAATCGGTGGTGCCAAAGTACATGTAAATGTACAGTGATAATGTAAATGCTAGCACAACATTTGTTTAACTCGGTATCCATTTGCACCACTTCTTCGTTTTCTAGATCATATATTCCTCTTTTTAGTATTGATAGAGGAAATCTTCTCAACTAATGACAGCTTAATACATAATTAAACATGTAGCAACTTTGATTGATGTAAAAGAGAAAATATGCTCTTTTGGTTTTGTCAGTTCAAAAATAAGAACGATTATAGATTATTTCCTCGATGAATATTTTATAAGATATTTTTTAATATAAAAATTATTTTTATCTAATAATTAAGGTTAAATATTCTATTATTTACACTCATCTATATTCTATATAATTCATATTCGAAACATGTGAGCGGATCGATAAAGAGAATTTTAAAGATTATCTCGTCTCAAGCTGACTTAGATATCATTGATTTTTTTACTAACACAACTCAAATTGGTATGAAGTTGTAATAAAATAAATAAAAATATAATAATAAATATCCACTAAAGCATGTCCTTTGAGTGTGGTTGAAAACACTTGTAATCTCTGTTCATGGCTCCTTCTGCATTTCAAGTTCATTTCATTTCACTCCAAAAGCGTACAGGACATAAATGGGCCACGGCCCGGTCCTTTAGGGCCTCACCGTGTGTGCTCTCTGTCCCTCCTCGCCACGCCATTCCCTGTTACCTGCGTATACTTTTCCTTCACCGTAACGAATCACAGAGGGCACTGCCGACTCTTCCGCGTCCTTCGCCGAAGCCAATCCAAATCGCCGCCTCCAAACGCGAGAGGGCAATCGATCTTTCTTGTTCTTCCTCTTTCCGGTACGACCCATCGGTTGGATCCCTCGATCTCCCTTCGTCTTTCCAAATCTCAAAGATCCATTCTCTAGATTTTTTGCGAGCTGTTTTTCCAGGCAATGTTGGGAGTGGCTTCTTCGATACAGTGCCTTCGATCCAGTTATTTGTCTTTAGATTGTTTATGTCCGCTAACCAATTGGGTATCGAAACTAGGAATTCTTGATTAGCAAGCTTTCGCCTCTTGAATCGTGCTGGTTTTTATGAACTAGACTATAAATGTCCACGTACTTGGATTAATGTCATCGCTACATAGTGTCGGTGAATACCTCAATGCTGAGTACTCAATATGGATTGTCATTGTTGAAGAATGAGATCTTGTGATTTGATTGGAGAAGATGTGGGCGATTATAATTGCAAAACGGGCCGTAAAAGAGGAAGGGAGCCGGCATTTTTGTTTAGGTGGGCTGGGGACTGCAAAATAGGGAATCAGCTTATTCTAGTCAAAGTTTGCTGTAATATTTGTTTCCTCTTTTTAGATCTCGATTAAATGATACGAAGATCACTATAGTATAAGCTTTTTCTGGAATGTGATAAGACTGATAAAATTGGATCCTCATAGATGCAACTATAGGGGGGAAACACAATCACGAGTATATATAATGGAACCTGCAGCCAGAGGTAGGTCTTCTGTCATTGATCCTTTTAAAAGAGGTCTAATTCACCGAGCAAGTTAGCTGGCCCAGATGGCGTCTTTTAAATGTATTCTGATTTTAGATTTTTCAAGATGTATCGCTGCATTATATGGGTTTTTCATTAGTCAGACCTGGTAAACTTGGTATGTCAGACCTGATAGATAAGTTTTATACTCAATTGAATGCTAAGCAAGGGGCCAGGTGTCAAACTAGGCCTATGCAGTATAAGTTGAAAATTTTTCAGCTGATGCTTTGTTGGTTGAGGTAATATAAGAGAATTATGCATCTCGATAATATGGACCACCTATATATTCTACATATGAAACATAGATCTTGATGGAAAATTGTGTTATATCTGCCATATGGTGGGTGCTCTGGTGGTCCAAAAAGATCATCAGAGCACCAACAAGTTAATGCTAGACCAGATAAATGCATGCATCTGGGTAAAGGATCAGTCACACGTTTCTCTGATAAATCAACCCTGTGATTACATCACTTCTGTGAAATACTTATCTTGCTTCTTTCATTGCATATTGTTTGTAAAGGAAAATAAAACGGTGTATTAGGTGAACCAAGCCACTTGTTCAAAACAAGAAAGGAGATGGCAAATTGTATAGTAATTCCAGTTAATTTCTCAAATAAACACTTGCTAATAATTTTATGAATTGGTGCTTAGGAGACTAGGAGTGGGGAAAGTGAAGTTTGTTACAAAGGAGAAGTGACATTAGGCATTAGGCAACAGGTTAAGATTTTTTTTCCACTGGCTATTAATGGTTTTAGGTAAAAATTCGTCACAGTGGATGTTGCTGTATAACATAAAAAGATGTCAACGGATTAGAATGTGACAATCTAATTTACTAAACAAAGTACTGCATTGTAATTTTTGACAGATGTTGGTTGATCGTTCAAATTTACGGTGTCAGCTAGGTGTTTTTATTTATTGTGGTGATGTTTTGAATTCAATCTATCTGATGAGTTGGCCAGACAAAGGGGTTAATATGGGTTCATTTCCTTGCACAGTGTGACTCTTACTAATTTAAGCATCATAATAGGATAAATACTAGAGTATGAACTTCAGGAGAAACATTTAGCAAATGATACATTGGTTATGCCAGTGCTTAATTCAGGGAGCCAACTTAAATGCTCACTGTACGCATGCAGATGTTGTTCTCAGTAATATTCAACCTATTTGTGCCCACATTTTACTCTATTTCTCTTAGTAATTACGTTTTTTTTTTCTGGTTTTCGGGAGTTACAGGGAATTTAGTTTATTCTGATGGCTGCAACTGATGAGCCACTGTACCCAATAGCTGTGCTGATAGATGAATTAAAGAATGAAGATATTCAACTACGGCTAAACTCTATCCGGAAACTTTCTACTATTGCACGGGCACTTGGCGAGGAGAGGACCAAAAAAGAATTAATTCCATTTCTTAGTGAAAACAATGATGATGATGATGAAGTTCTTCTCGCAATGGCAGAAGAGTTGGGTGTGTTTATTCCATATGTTGGTGGTGTGGGCTATGCTCATGTTTTGCTTCCTCCACTGGAGACATTGTGTACTGTAGAGGAAACTTGTGTTAGAGACAAGGCTGTTGAGTCACTTTGTCGTATTGGAGCGCAAATGAAGGAAAGCGATTTGGTGGGTTGGTTTGCCCCTTTGGTAAAGGTAAGATAATTTATTTAACTTTTATGAGACTACTGATTTTCTTCCTATATTTGATAAGTGCCTGCTCCCAATGTCGCCTTTGATGTCAACTATTTTTCTAAGTGTGGTACCATATTCTTCTGTTGGCATATTTTCAGCATTCATGAGATGTTGTCAAGCAAGGAAAGCTCTTTCTTCATCAAATGTCTAGCAAGGATTCCCATTCCTTCTGTTTTTTGTTTTGGATCTATAGGATTATAGAAGTTGCAGAGAACTTGATACTAAAAGATTCATAAAACTGATATATACTACAGTTGTGCCTCTTTACATGCATTTTCCCCATTGACGCTACAGCAGATCGAGGAAATTCATTTGAGTGCTTGCTAGAATTCACAAATTCATTGGCAACTAGCTTATTGCTTAGAGAAGTCTGTTAAGATCCTCACTGAGATCATCTACGGTACAAATGAATATCTTTATATTGTGTGACCATTATCTACTTTTCACATAGTTTACAAGAACAACAACAATAACAAACCGTAATGTCCAAACTATATGGGTTGACCATATGGATCTTTTCCCATCATTGAGCTCTCCACAAGGTGGTATCTCTAGTTAAAAGACGAGCATAAAATCTCTCTACAAGGAATAAAATCTCATTTTATCCAGATATTGTCATAGACATAATTTGATTTATGTTGTTGCTGTATCATATTTAAATGGTAAATAAAAGCTATAGCAACTTTAATGCTAAAACGCACTCTTCAGTTGATAAAAATGCAGAGATAAAAAAGGTAAATTGGATATCTAACTTTAAGATTTGCTTGTGGATAACATATGCATGTGCTTAAACATCTTGGGCTGAATATATTTAAGATCATGTGAAGCACTTTGTCACTAAGCAACAGGGGTATTAAATAAACATGTCCACCATATTGTAGGATCTCATGCTAATGACAGATCCTGGTGCTGCCAACTTATGCTTTGTGTAGATTTGGAAACTCCTAATTTTGTTTCACCAGTTTAATATGTTTGTATATCTTGTTTGGATTGTGATGCTGTGCCTTCTATTTCCAGAGACTAGCAACTGGTGAGTGGTTTACTTCTCGGGTTTCCTCGTGTGGTCTCTTTCATATTGCTTACCCGAGTGCACCAGATCAGTTGAAGGCTGAACTCAGGTCCATATATGGTCAGCTGTGCCAAGATGACACGCCTATGGTGAGAAGAGCTGCTGCATCAAATTTAGGCAAATTTGCTGCTGCTGTTGAACCAAGCCATTTGAAGACTGACATCTTGTCAATGTTTGAGGATCTAACACAAGATGGTAATCTTTTCTGACCAATATATTCTATAATCTATTATTATTCTTCCGTGAGGTCTATTTTTACCTGTCACTAGTTTCTACATCGAAGGACCTGCATTTTGTTGGATTTTATTGGCACTTGAAATGATTAGATGATGTAAGTTGGCTGCCTTGTCATCTTTATACTTTTTGTAGTGACAAAACATTCATAACAACAATTGTTTTCTCATTTGGGAATCATGATTGGATATCATTATTATCATTCATTCCTAAATCTCATGATTTGCCCTACAGTATGAAGTTCTATAAATTACCCCTCTTTCTTTTTCATAATTTTTCTCCTAGTCTTTATTCTGCTTCTAAAGAGCTACTCCCACTGAACTTTTATGATTCAGATCAAGATTCTGTGCGCCTGTTGGCTGTTGAGGGTTGTGCAGCACTTGGAAAATTGCTGGAATCCCAGGACTGCATTGCACATATCCTTCCAGTCATTGTCAATTTCTCACAGGTAAGCAAGCCGCATGCTACTTCTATAACAAGAAAATCTTCTGTTCATTGTAAGTTTGTCATTGTAGTATATACACAGAGGTACAGAAAAAAATCTATGCTTTTCTTTTTATGTATTCTGGTATATGATTTATGTGCCTAATTTTCTTGACCAGGATAAATCATGGCGTGTCCGCTATATGGTTGCGAATCAATTATATGAGCTTTGTGAGGCTGTTGGCCCCGAAGCTACCAGGTGATACCTTTGCTATAATGTATTAGTTTTCTGTTTCTTGATGTGGACTTTTGCTTAAACTTATTGTCTGTCAAGGTTAGCTTAATGTTATAGTAATTACGATCAGTTTTCCTAGTCAGAACCCATCTCTAGCATTTAAGTCCGAAACTGTGGTTTTTCCTAAACTGCAATTTTTTCACAAACATTGAACTTATTGGAGATATTTCGTTACCTGACTAATTTTTCCTCCCCTTAAATAAGGATTGATCTTGTACCAGCATATGTTCGGCTTCTTCGTGATAATGAGGCTGAAGTGCGCATAGCAGCTGCCGGGAAGGTGACAAAATTTTGTCAGATTTTAAGTCCAGAACTTGCAATTCAGCATATTCTTCCATGTGTAAAGGTGCACTTTATTTACCTATTGGTTATAACTGACTGCTGCAATGAATCTCTTATATGTCTTATGTACTTCTTTCCCTGATATGAACTTTAATTTAACAATGTGATGTCCCCAGGAATTGTCATCAGATTCTTCACAGCATGTTCGCTCAGCTTTAGCTTCAGTAATTATGGGGATGGCACCTATCTTAGGAAAGGTATGGCAACAATGCAACCTTTATGGCTTGTTCTTTAACAAACAACCATAAGCAGGATCTTTTAATTTCATATATTTTGCAAGTTAGTAGATCATGATAGTGAGTTACTCCATAGCAGTTACAAACCTTGGAAATTGTTCTCTGGAGCTTGATTTTCCATGTGGTTTTCCACCAGCTATAATTTTTTCCACACAATAATATAGTTTTCTGACTTTATTTTTGCATTTTACAATTTTTTTTCTTACTTTGCTATAGATTGTGCTAAATTATTCTGTCTTAAATAGTGATTTGGTGTTGCGAATATCAGTTTTGCTGTCCTGTTGCTATAGCGTATGAGGGCAACGCAAATGTATGCCTTAGAAAGCATGATTTGGTTGTACCATAAATCATCACAACCATTAGAAATATGCTTACTTCACAAGTTATGGTCGATTTACTTGTCACCTGAGTTTTCATATTAAAAAATATATATATTCTTCTGTTACCATATTAGATTATTTCCTGCATTTATTTGGTTTTTTAAGTGTTTTGATTTTTCTACAAGTTTTGCTGATGCTCTGTTTACTACGTTGATGACCTTATTTATTGGATGATCATGGAAAGTCATGAAGTTAGAAGTTATGCATCATCTGTTGGTTTTACATTATATTAGTTCTTTTATTGTTTTTCCTGGTGTTAGTATTATTCATATATATGCTGGTCATGGAGTATAAGGGTGACCCAAATATTTGATTATTTCTACACCTGTACACCATTTATTTTGTAGCTCTTAAATTTCCAAATATCAGTCCTTTAAGTAGCTTCCTTTTAATTACTTTTTGTGTATGATACTTCAAGTCTTCAAGCATTGCATTATGCTTGAGTTATACTATGTTCCACAAGTGAATAATAAGGTTTTGTGTGTAGACATATATATATGTAAATGTTCCAAGCATCTCAGCTAGTTCAAATTTATGTATGTATCTATTATTAGGGTACCATGTCTGACATCTGGTGTTGTATTGTGTGTGTGATAGTACAGCCTGAGGTTCTATCTCACCTTTATTGTGGCTTATTGGCAAGCTTACCGGAGCATTATTTTCTCTGTAGGATGCAACTATTGAACAACTTCTTCCAATTTTTCTTTCCCTTTTAAAAGATGAGTTTCCAGATGTCCGGCTCAATATAATCAGCAAACTAGATCAAGTAAATCAGGTAAACTTTTCTGTGGTAATTTGTTTGCAAGTACATCCTCCTGCCATTGTTTATTTTTCACACAGTTTTATATGCCTTGGTTTCTTTATGTCAACCTATTTGTTTACTGTACATAGTACAACACTGCATTCTTCTGAGATATTTTTGTTAATATATACCGCAAATCTCTTTTATGGTATTTGGGTAAAGAACTTACATAGCCTTTGCTTTTCGATTTTACTTTAGTTGCCTTTTTGTGTTTTTCTTTTGATGTCGATGTGCAGCAAGACAAAAACAAATGCACAATTGTGCTTTTAGCTACTCTTCACAGGCCTACATGCATTGTTTGGTGCTTGTAATAATATTGATTTTTCCCAACTTAACTGATAAACAAGAGAGGTCAGATCTGATATGAACCAGGGCATCCTTTCTCATACCAATTTCCTTTTGCGTGCAAATTTCTGTTCATTGATGAATGGCCAGGGTCACTAAAATTCAGCATCAACCAAATACAGATCCATATCTGACAACATCAATTTTAGAATGAACGATGTGTTCAAATGGAGTTGCTTATTTTTTGAACAAATAACCATTTACTATGATAAAATAGTCAAGGATTACCAATAAGCATGTTGATACTAAAGTCCATGTCAGTACCGGTAGCACAGGTCACCATGGAGCATGTTGGTACCCCTTTAAAATGTCATTTTTGGACTCAACCACTAAAGCTGATCAATAGTTGTTAAAGAATAAAGACAGTTGTGACCATGTAATTTTACTTAATTGATTTTTTGAGGTTCTTGTTTATTACTGTTAGGAGAAAAAAAAATCTATTGCTTAAACATAAAAAAAAAAGTTGACTTCTTACTTATATTGATATATTGATGTGGTTACTCCTTTATACAATGGTGCAACCAACAAACGATATGATTTCTAGTCCCTATTGAAGCTATGGCACATAATTTATAATTTTATATAATGAGTGGCATTGGCCAAATTTAAGCTGTGTGTAATATCACCAGATACTATTTCATTTTTGGGATTGTCCTAGAATTTGTGGTCAAATTGGTTTGCAGGTTATTGGAATTGATTTGCTGTCGCAATCTCTCTTACCTGCCATTGTTGAGCTTGCAGAGGATAGACATTGGCGAGTTCGGCTCGCCATAATTGAATATATCCCTTTGCTGGCAAGTCAATTAGGTGTTGGATTTTTTGATGATAAACTTGGTTCTCTTTGCATGCAATGGTTGGAAGATAAGGTACGCAAGTTTTATTTTATTAACTTACATTGAGACATAATCTATCTTATTGCAAACTGTTTCTTCATAATGCAATGATTCTTTATCATTCTATACTATCTGCAAGGTAGATCTGACTAGAAAGGTATTATTTATCAATTGGTTTACATGAACTTTAATCATACTGCAGGTCTTCTCCATAAGAGAAGCAGCTGCTAACAACTTGAAACGCCTTGCAGAAGAGTTTGGCCCAGAATGGGCAATGCAGCACATAATTCCACAGGTTTGCTTTTGAAAGTCAGTTTATATACGAGGACTGCATGTGCCAGCCTACTGTGCAGTTTGGCATGGTTTGTTACTTATTTCATCAAACCAGTATTGTATGACAATGTGCTTATGTGGCACTGGGCATATGAATTGCTTCTGGTAATAATTGGCTGATATATTACAGCAGCCGAAAATGTTGGAAAATTAAAAGCTTCTGTTATATGATATAATTACTCCTTGATCTTGACGTAATCAAGGTTTTGTGCATCTACAATCATCCCCCTTGCTTACGCATTCCACCAATGCATCATTCCATTATAATTTTGCAAAGGTAAAAATCAATGGCCTTGTCAAGCATATTTGAGAATTTATACAAAAAGAGTCGCTTGCTGGTGATGCTCCACTATGCAAAAGACAACTAATTTGAAGATCTTTCTAAACAAGTCATACACAGCATATTGAATAAAAGAAAACGACTGAACAATGACTGGAGGCATAAGTTCTCTTTCCTTGTTCTGCGGCTTGAACTGTATCCCTTAGCAAGAATGGCATTGTATTTATTATTGAACCACTGAAAAGATGCTCTAAACTGATTTGAAGTTTCAAGTATCTTCTCATTTCTATAATTAATTGGTCTTTGTGGAACCTATATCTCTACAAAGCTACATTAGACCATGCTTCATTACTAGAATGTTACAGCACTAGCTTATCATCATCTCCGAGTGTTATGATACTTGATCTTTGTCCAACATAAACATTGTGATCTTGTCTGAGGCATGTCACAGACTAATGCAAAGTAATTGGTCTATGTTGGCTGCTAATGCAAAGTTCAGAGACTTTCAACATTTGTAATTTATGAAATTGAAATTTTCTTATAATTTTTGTGGAGCAGACAGAGGTTCATCAGGTTCTGAAGCACTGTAAATCTGTGATTTGAAAAGCATGATTGTTTGTTTTGCAGGTGCTGGAGAAGATCAATAATCCACATTACTTGTATCGTATGACCATTCTACAAGCGATCTCTCTGCTGGCCCCTGTCATGGGTGCCGACATCACATGCCAAAAGCTATTGCCCGTAGTAATTTCTTTATCGAAGGACAGGTAAATTGGCAATTGCATTCGGTTCATTTATCATGTACAACCATCTAAGAATCTGTTGGGAAATTCCAATTGACAGGGTGCCCAACATCAAGTTCAATGTCGCAAAGGTTTTGCAGTCACTTTTACCCATTGTTGGCCAATCTGTGAGTAGTATAGATTCATGTGGTTCTATTATTTTAAAAGTCAATATTCACTGTTCTGCTGTTGTCGTGATTTATTTGAGTTGTGCTCAAAATCCTCCTGCAGGGGGTGGAGGCAACAATTCGTCCCTGTCTGGTCGAGCTCAGTGAGGATCCAGATGTGGATGTCAGATACTTTGCAGGCCAAGCACTACAGGCGTGCGACCAGGTTATGGTATGAGGCTAGGATTGCATTTGATGCTCCTGATACACCTGGATCTTTTATATCCACATCATTACCTGGCAACTTATTCTCTGTCTAGGTTCCCTAGTTCAATTGTGACCATAGGAAAATTATTATTATTATTATTATTATTATTTTTACCAGTCTCTGCTTTACTTGTTATAGATGGAGATTTTGTGTTTTGTTTTTTATTTTTCTTCAAGAAAGCTTCTTGTTAGTTTCTTGTTTCTGTTGAAAATGAATAAGCAAACCGGTCTATGATTGAAAAATTTGATGCCTTGTTTTATGCTTATATACTAATAGTGCAGCATCCTAAATAAAAAATGATTCTGATTGCTATAGGTACGCCAAATTTTAACCCTCGTGGGGCTGTTACCTCCTTTCCGGCCTTCATGGGGACCACACTAATCCACAAAAGTCATACATATTTGGTATGTGTTTTAGGTAGTCGTTGGCGGGTAAAATTTCTCAGAAATTGAAGTATTATTTTATATTTGTTATGGCTTTTTTTTTTAATTTAAGAAAAAAAAAAAGGATGAGATTACGTTAAGGTGTTCATACAGAAGGATAGGAGGCAAATTGCCTCTCCGAAAAAATATTAACTTGATTGTTTCTTTGCATCGTTCGATAAGGCATAGTTTGATAAGGCGTGGGTGAAAAAATTATTCTGCCGTGAAATATAAATACATATCGTCACTTTAGTCATGTAGCGGGGATGAATTCTTGTGATAAGACTGGTGGGTGAGTCTCCATAGGAACATGTCTGGTGTTGCAGTTCAAAGTTGGTGAGTCTCCGTGGGATCTTTCATGTTTGGGTGCTACTAGAATTGCAGAAGCTGTTTGGAATCGCAGCGGGCACGGTTGTTCGTGATGCATGCAAGACCTTCTCGAGTCTATAAAGACCATCTATTGCTGCGAGTAGAGCCAACCTTGCTTTGTTTCTAGACCTCAGCATACATTTCTTATAACAAAAATAGTCGAACATCATCAAAGTCATCAAAAAGGACTCGAAAGACCTTTTTGGTGTTTTTTTTTTATTTTGATAGTTATTTTTTAAAAGGTGTATCTTTTGAGAAAATAGTTATTTTTCAAAGATTGTGAGAAAATATCTATAAATAGATATTTGAGGGTAAATTACATGACAACTCTTTTGATGCTCTTCTTCTTTACTCTCTGAGTGATTGAGTTATACATTCTCTAATTCCTCTCTGAAGGTTCTTTATTGTTTGCTCAATACAGATCTTCTAAAGGTTTGTCATATCCACTAAAACTATTTGCATCAAACCCATAGCAATCTTATTGAGAAGAGGGTACAAATATCGTTTTTAGGAAAGTGTTTATACACGTTTTAAGCCTAAATATCTTTCCTAAAGTATTCTTGATCTTGTGTTTGTTTTTTGTTTCCATAGTGTTTTTTATCCTCTTCTTTGTGCTATCTTTTCCCAACATTCTAAAAATGATATTTTGTGAGTTTATACAAATTCACTATAGAGGCTACAAATACCATCAAATTATTGAATCAAGATTTTGTTCGTTTGGATCGTTTTGATGGAACGAATTTTACCCGTTGGCAAGACAAGATGAAGTTCATGTTGACTGCTTTGAAGATCTTCTATGTGCTTGATCTAAATCTTCAACCAATTCCTGATCCAACCGACGATGACACCGATGAAATCAAGGCTGAACAAAAGAAAAGAAATGAAGATGAAGTCATGTGTAGAGGACACATTCTCAATGCTCTTTCGGACCGGCTTTATGATCTTTATACGGTGGAACCATCTGCAAAAGCAATTTGGAATGCTTTGGAATTCAAATATCATGCCGAGAAAGAAGGTACAAAGAAATTTTTAATTTCTAAATATTTTGATTACAAGTTTATGGATGACAAGCCAATCTTGGCACAAGCGCATGAGTTACAGGTCATTGTTAATCAATTGAAGGCTGAAAAAATTGAACTTCCTGAACCTTTTCAAGTAGGGGCTGTAATAGCCAAGTTGCCTTCATTTTGGAAAGGGTATAAGAAGAAAATTTTGCATGACTCCAAGGGTATCACTTTGGAGCAAATTCAAAAACATCTTCGAATCGAGGAGGAATCGAGGATGAGATACAAGAGTGAGAACTCTTTTTGCAATATAAAAGCAAATGTTGTGAATCAGCCTAAGAATTCCAACAAAAGTAAACAAAACAAGGAGAATCATTTTGGCCCCAAAAGGGATCAAAGAAAATTTAAGAAGCCAAAGAGTGGAGGCTGTTTTGTTTGTGGAAAACCTGGTCATTTTGCTAGGGATTGCAGATTTAAAAAGGGCCAGAAACCAAAAGTCAACTCCGTTGAGGGAGATGATAATATAATCGCTACGGTGAGTGAAGTGAATGTCATATTTGGCAAGGTTTCTGGTTGGTAGTACGATACTTGTGCTACCGTCCATGTTTGTTATGATAAAGGCCTCTTCAAGACTTACAAAGAAGTTACAGAAAGGCAAGAGATTCAAATGGGAAATGAAGTTCAAGGTGATTGGAAAGGGAAATGTGAAAGTCACTTTCACTTCAGGTAAGAAAGTCACTCTTACTAATGTTCTTCATGTACCGGATATGAGTAGAAATTTAGTGAGTGGGAATCTCCTTGACAAACCTGGAATTAAATCTGTATTTGAATCCGGAAAGTTAATTTTATCCCGTAATGAAACTTTTGTTGGAAAAGGCTATTCCGCTGAGGGAATGGTCAAATTATCTATTATTGACAATGATTCTAAAATTAATAAAGATGTTGCTTCTATTTATATTGTTGATTCTTATTCATTATGGCATGATAGATTAGCACATATTAGAATCAGCATGATTAGAAGAATGGTTAAGTGTGGCTTAATAAATTGTCATTTTGATGATCTTAATAAATGTAAAATTTGTGTTAAATCAAAGATGATAAAGAAACCTTTCAAAAGTGTTGAAAGATATACTAATTTGTTAGATTTAATACATTCTGATATATGTGAATTAAATGGCATATTAACGAGAGGAGGTAATAGATATTTTATTACTTTTATAGATGATATGTCTAGATTCACATATGTGTACTTATTGAAACATAAAAATGATGCTTTTAATGCTTTTAAGGCATATAAAGCAGAAGTTGAAAATCAATTGGGGAAGAAAATTAAAGCTTTAAGAAGTGATAGAGGAGGAGAATACTTTCCTAATGAATTTAACTTATTTTGTGAACAACATGGCATAATTCATGAATGTTCGGCACCTAGAACACCTGAGCAAAATGGATTAGCAGAAAGAAAAAATAGAACTTATCTAGAGATGATTAATGCTATGTTGTTGCATGCTAAATTATCTTATAATTTGTGGGGAGAAGCTTTATTGGCTGCATGTCATATCTTAAATAGAATTCCCTCTAAAAAGAATAAGATCTCTCCATATGAGTTATGGAAAGGAAGACAACCTAACATTGGTTATTTTAAAGTGTGGGGGTGTCTTGCATATTGTAAGAATAATGATCCTCAAAGGACAAAATTGGGACCTAGAGGAATCAAATGTGCATTTATAGGCTATGCCTCAAATAGCAAAGCATATAGACTTCTTAATTTGGAGTCTAATATCATAATAGAATCTCGAGATGTGGAGTTTTTTGAACATTTATTGACTTCTAGTAATAATGTTCATCCTCCAACTAGTGAAGAGTCACTAATGGAGAAATCTCAAAAGGTTGGTGAGCAACCTAAAATTCCTTTGATTGGACATCAATCAAGTTCACAAGAGGTTGGAGAGCAATCTTATGAATTAAGGAGAAGCACTCGTGTACGAAAAGCAAAAACATTAAGATCAGATGAGATTGATTCTCAAAGTGTTTCTTTTTACCTTGTAGAAGGAACTAATGAGAGAGTATTAAAAACAATTCCTCTTGTTTTACAAGTGGAAGATGATCCTAAAACATTTAAAGAAGCTATGGCTTCTCGTGATGCTGCTTTTTGAAAAGATGCTATTAATGATGAGATGGATTCTATTTTGTCAAACCATACTTGGGAACTTGTCGATTTACCTTTTGCCTCAAAACCTATTAGTTGTAGATGGATATTTTGTAGGAAGTATCATACAAATGGTACTCTCCAAACGTTCAAAGCAAGGTTAGTTGCTAAAGGATTTCGACAAAAGGAAGGAATAGATTATTTTGACACATATGCTCCTGTGGCTAGGATCACATCTATTAGAATTATTTTTGCTTTAGCATCAATTTTTGATCTTTATGTTCATCAAATGGATGTCAAAACGACATTTCTAAATGGAGACCTCGATGAGGAGGTATATATGGAACAACCCGAAGGTTTTGTTCTACCGGGAAATGAACATAAAGTGTGTAAACTTATTAAGTCATTATATGGTTTAAAGTAGGCTCCAAAACAATGGCATGAGAAATTTGATGCAATAATTCTTTCTAATGGATTTGTTCATAATATTGCAGATAAATGTGTTTATCTCAAAACTTGTGATGGCTATATGGTGATAGTTTGCCTTTATGTTGATGATATGCTAATAGTGAGCAACAACATAAAAGGTATTGTAGAAACAAAGAGGTTTCTATCTTCAACATTTAAGATGAAAGATCTTGGGCAAGTTGATACTATACTAGGTATCAAGGTAAAAAGAAATAGTGGGGGATATATTTTGAGTCAAACTCATTACATAGAGAAAGTACTGGAGAAATTCAGTCACTTAAAAATCAAAGAAACAAATACCCCATTTGACCCAAGTATCAAATTAGTTAAGAATGTTGGAAGAACAGTGGCTCAATTAGAATATTCAAGTGCTATAGGAAGTCTTATGTATGCAACGCAGTGCACAAGACCTGATATAGCATTTGCAGTTAGTAAATTGAGTAGATTTACTAGTAATCCAAATGTAGAGCATTGGAAGGCTATTGAAAGAGTTCTTGGGTACCTTAAACGAACCAAAGATTATGGCCTACAATACTCAAAATTTCCTGCTATTTTAGAAGGATATACTGATGCAAGTTGGATATCGAGTTTTAGAGATAACAAATCCACTACTGGTTGGGTGTTCACCTTGGGAGGTGGCGCTGTTTCTTGGAAGAGCAAGAAACAAACGTATATAACTCACTCAACTATGGAATCAAAATTTGTTGCTCTAGCAGATGCAGGAAAGGAGGCTGAATGGTTGAGGGACTTTCTATTAGAAATTCCATTGACTTCTAAGAGTATGAATTCAATTTCTATACTTTGTGATAGTCAAGCCACTTTAGCTCGTGTGTATAGTGAAATATATAATGGAAAGTCAAGACATATAAGTCTTAGACATGATTATGTGAGGAAATTAATCAAGAGTGGGATTATTTCACTCACATTTGTGAAAACAAGTGAGAATTTGGTTGATCTATTCACCAAACCTCTTACAAGAGAAGTTGTAAGATTAACATCAAAATGGATGAGACTAAAACTCCTTGAATAAAAGATCCACTAATGATAGCAACCCTACTCAACATTATGAAATGAGTAATGAAGAGTTCAAAGGGTAAGAATAAGTCATTGACATGTGGGGTGGTTCAGCACTTTGAAATATTTTACGAGTCCCATCTAAAGATGCTAAAGTGCTGGTTGTCACCGAATGAGGGTTGAGTTAATTATACTCTTAATGAAGTTCAGTCAAGTTAGGGCAAGTATCTCAAAGAGTGACAAAGATACTATAAGAACTTCACCTATATAAACTTAGAAGTGGTGCCGCTTCGATTAAGAGTTGGAGTTTCTCTCATAAAAGTTCATGAACTTGGATGAGCCCAATGCCATATTAGAGCTAAGCGAGATTTTATGAGGAATACAAGAATATTGTATTTATGTGTGTGGTATCACTGGTGTTGTCATGAGGAATAACAAATTCAAAGCTTTTATGCTATTTGGGATTTCGACTTCACTTTGTGATGCTTACACTAAGGTAATATTCAAATCGAAAGATATATTACTTTATTCATAAATACTATTTAATCACTTGGAGAAAATTTTTAAATTTAAACAAGTGGGGGATTGTTATAAATTGTTCAAATTAAAAAAAAATCTCTTTTCAAAAGATTTATTTGAAAAGGTGTTTTCTTTTATTTTGGTAGTTATTTTTTAAAAGGTGTGTGTTTTGAGAAAATAGTTATTTTTCAAAGATGGTGTCTTTTGAGAAAATATCTATAAATAGATATTTGAGGGTAAATTACATGACAACTCTTTTCATGCTCTTCTTCTTTACTTTCCAAGTGATTGAGTTATATATTCTCTAATTCATCTCTGAAGGTTCTTTATTGTTTACTCAATACAAATCTTCTAAAGGCTTGTCATATCCACTAAAACTATTTGCATCAAACCCATAGCAATCTTATTGAGAAGAGAGTGCAAATATCATTTTTAGGAAAGTATTTATACATGTTTTAAGTCTAAATATCTTTCCTAAAGCATTCATGATCTTGTGTTTGTTTTTTGTTTCCATAATATTTTTTACCATCTTCTTTGTGTTATCTTTTTCCCAACATTTGGTGTGAGATGAGTGTAGCAAACCAAATCTTTCACACTCCTCTCGAGGCTTTGATACGCCATCCCTGTCCGGTGTTTGACATTTTGCTTCAGGAAGTACTGCCAAAAGAAGTTACTCTCTCTACGTAACACATGAATTATAAAGAATAGGTCGGAGAAAAGAATACAGTGCAGCACAAACTTGGTGGCTTCTGTTCTTTTATCTTGGAAAGAGGGCACACAACGTGGAATCACCCACGGCATGTATTTAAGAAACATGTTAGATAACATAACACTGTCCATATCGTTCTGTTCAAAGTCATAAAAGCATTCATGTTAGAAAAATGATTGCCAGCCTGTTTTCACTTAGATTTCCTTTTCTTTATGAATTTAGTCTTTCTTCGCATCTCACGAAAAGGATAATTTTTAATTGCAATTGATAAATTCATTTTTATTTAATAAGAAAAATGGTCTCTGAATTCCAAACTCAAAGATGACAGAATGTAAGCCGTGGAAAAGCATCCGATGTTGTGTCCTTTCACATGTGATGTGTCCTGACGAATGCGACCATTTGAACTCAGGACTTTACAATATATTATTAAAGTTTTTACCAACTAAATTAATTGATATTTTCTAAAAAAAATATGCTTCTATAATTGTCTGCTAATGCATAAGATAGTTGAAATGCTTTCATTGCTTTGCTTGTATAGAATAACAATTCGTCTCTATTCATCATATCGGATTACTTATAAAATATATGTTCAATATGCAAGCAATTCAATGATTAATGGATCCATGACTTGATCAATTCGGATCTGGTTCATTCACATACCTTGTTTTAGTAAATCAGAATGCATCATCATATTTATTATTAGGAAAAAAAGGAAAGAAGAAATATATCTAAACGGATAATAGACTCTGATTTGACTTTGTTTCGGATGAATAGACATTGGATTGTACGGGAGTTATTTGACCTATCGTATTGAAATCATTATAATTTTTTTAAATGAACTCAAAATAACTATTATTATCCTAATATGAAAGGCCCTCTTCGTCCACTACATGATTGATAATAAAATTATAACCGTAAATTTCAGACCAAAAATTATTATTTCGATCGTCTATGGTATTATTTTTCATCGTTTGACCGAATAAAAGTAGGGTAAGGACTTCCTAGGGACGACGAAGAATGAGCTAGCCACTAACATTTAGGTTAAAAGGAAAAAAAATTATATAAGTAACAAATTAGATAGTAACATCATTTTAAAACCTAATTTAAATCACATTGAACAAAACCTTGTTAATATATAACTTATTTAGATTGTTTGGAAGGAAGGTGAAGTGTCAACTACAAACGAGAGAATCTCCTCCATTTGTTCTTCCTAACATTCATATAAAAACCTATACTAAAGAAAATTCTGATATTTTAATCATCATCCCACTGATTGATCACTCGGAAAAGATAAAAAGTGGACACCTACTAATCCACAAGTGGATGTGGATGCATTATATGATGCAAGATAAAGTGTATGCATCATTACACACACACCTAAATCTTTAATATATTATATAAATACTCTGCTCGTATGGTATATCAAGTGAAAAATATATGATAAAGAGTACAACCTTCCACCCCTGCATTTATTAGGGTTGGTAAGGTCACTTGTTAAGGGAGCTGCCAATTAGTCATGTTTCCTCCGCCCTGTCTACCCAAAATGATTTCATACCATGCTTCTCACTAGCAAATAAAGGACAGCCACAGCCATCGACATGCAGTCACCAACCTCATTTTTTTGCACCTTGACCTTTTCTACATGGAGGAAATCTGTCATCGACCAATAACACCTCCAACTCATCCTCACTGGACTGCAGCCGCAATCAAGTGCATGTCTAATTTCTATTTGTCTCATACCATATGGCAAAGTGTGGGGATTGATCCCATACCCTCACCATTGCATCTTGTTGGCATGCAAACATGAAACACAAGTGGTTAGGTGTAATAGAGTTGGATGCCACAACAAGAAGCACAATGACGATGGAGGTGAAGAAGTCTATCAGGATCGAGGGGGACAAGACAACAGCACCGGAAGAAATCCGTGGCCTGAGAGATGTGGTTGATGGTGATGATGATGATGATGATGATGTGATGATGATGGTGGCAATCAACAAGGATGCATAAATATCGAATTATATGATACATAGTGTTTAACGTTGATCTCCGTTGCTTGATCTCATGCAGAAGATTAAGGAACATCATTGTAATACATCGACTCATGCCGACATAAATACCGACATGTGGGGATTTTATATGTATGTATATATATCACATAGCAAGTTAGAATTTCGCTGTCAAATAGATATAAGAAAAGAGGAGGGAGGCAAAATGGAAGAATAGATCAGAGGCGGGGGGGGGGGGGGATGGGGACGGCTGACCGAACAACCCACTCCAATCAGCGACAATGAACGGCTGTGCGGTGTCCGCCACCGTCACGTAACAGAAACGGACGAACGAATAATACCGCGCCTCCCCGTCTCGCCACGAGAAGCCTCGTCGGTGGACGCAGCGGCAACTACTCCTTTACCTTCACCTCTGCCTGCACCGCAAACGTGGCGAGACTGCCAACGACAGTTCACGACAGCCTGGCGCCCGTTTTATTCGCCCTTGTACTTGTACCCCTCCACTTTAGCTTTAACCACGCTTCTGACACTACCCACATCGTGGCATTGCTTGTAGATAAATACAATGCCGAGGGCATTTATACCCCCACCGTGGCTATCTCCACCGCTACTTCAGACCTTTATCGCCCCCCTCCTTCCTCATCGCTGTCTCTCTCCCCACCTCCTCACTGTTCCGCCACTAGCATTCGCAATGCGGCGAGTTTTTCCGCTTCTCGCCGCTTCGCTTCTCCTGTTGTTGGCGGCCGCCAGCGCGCCGGTGGCGCAAGGCTACAACATAACCAAGATTCTAGCGGCGAACCCTGAGTTCTCCACCTTCAACCACTACCTTACCGTCACCCACCTGGCGTCCGAGATCAACCGCCGCCTCACCATCACCGTGCTTGCGGTCGACAACTCTGGCATGGCCGACCTCCTCGCCAAGCACCTCTCCGTCCTCACACTCCGCAACGTCCTCGCCCTCCACATCCTCACTGACTATTACGGCGCCAAGAAGCTCCACCAGCTCACTGGCGGCTCCACCCTGGCCTCCTCCGTCTTCCAGTCCTCCGGCCACGCCCCCGGAACCACCGGCTACATCAACATTACCGACCACCGCGCCGGCAAGGTCACCTTTGCCGCCGAGGACTCCGGTGGCGCCTCTCCGGTCTCCTTCGTCAAGGCCGTGAAGGAGATGCCCTACAACATTTCCGTGCTGCAGGTGAGCACCATCCTTAGCTCCCCCGAGGCGGAGGCCCCCGTGGCGGCCCCCGCCCCTGTCAACCTCACCGCGCTCATGGCCAAGAAGGGCTGCAAGGCCTTCGCCGACCTGCTGCTTGCCCGCCCGGACGTCCTCCAGATCTTCCAGGACAACCTCGACAGCGGGCTCACCGTCTTCTGCCCCGACGACGCTGCCGTCAAGGCGTTCGCTCCCAAGTACAAGAACCTCACCGCCGACGGCAAGGCCTCCCTCCTCCTCTACCACGGCATGCCGGTGTACTACTCCCCGCAGCTCCTCAAGGCCAACAACGGCGTCGTCAACACTCTCGCCACCGACGGCTCGAACAAGAACTTCAACTACACCGTGCAGAACGACGGCACGGACATCACGCTGAAGACCCGCATCGTCACTGCCACCATCACCTCCACTCTCATCGATCAGGACCCCGACGCCGTCTACGCCATCGACAAGGTCCTCCAGCCGCGGGAGCTGTTCAAGCTCGCTGAGGTCGTCGACGCCCCCTCCCCGGCCCCCGCCGGATCCAAGAAGGCCAAGCACGGGGCCAAGCACGCGTCGCCGCCCGCCCCGGCCGGTCCCGAGGAAGCCCCCGCGGATCAGGCGGCGGCTGACAACGCCGCCTTCAGGGCCGGCTCTGCAGGACGGTGGCTCGTCACCGCCGCAGCTTCTCTGGCGGCGGCTGTCATAGTCGTCGTCTAGTGAACGAAGCTCTCTCTCTCTCTCTCTCTCTCTCTCTCTCTCTTTCTGTCCGTTACAGTTGTTTTGCATTTCTTCAGTTTCTGTTGTAATTTGATGATTCGTGAGAGCGTAATAATTAAGGAGTGAGATGTATATTCGATCACATATTCCACGGAGTCTCTCTCTCTCTCTCTTTCTCTTTCTCTTTCTCTTTGGTGGGTAAATACGCTGTAAGATGTGTGCTTTGAGTGATGATTTCACTACTCTCTTGACTGCAGCAGCACAATCTAATTTTTTGAGATCCATATCACATGGTTTATATTCTTCTTGTCTTCCATCTTATATTAATAATAAAGGAGAAATGCACTTTAATTATATCTCCCCACGCAAAAAGTAAAAAATTGAGTGGATGCTCGATGCCAGCTGTAGCTGAGCTGTGCTGCGAGGGAGGTTTGGAAGACACATGACAAAGAGATGAGGCCACGTGGTGTGCTCGTCGAATGGCACACAAGTCGACGGTAACTTTTCCGTAGCCTAACGAGAATACAAATGGAAGTCACCGTCCAATCGGACTTAGTGGGGACGGTAGAGTCGAGTTTTCGTCGCTGCCGGTCACTGCACATTATTCTCCACCAACACAGCTCAGCTCTTATCTCTTCTCAAAGAATTCCCTTCTTTCGACCACCGCACTGTCCGAGAGCACTCAGTCTCAGACGGTCGGTTCTGCTGCGTTTGGTGGCGTCCAGACAAATAATAGAAGATGAGATGGTACGCAGAAGACAGACAGCTAAGGTTTATGTTGGCGGTTTGTCCGCCGAGGAACAAAAGTTAAAACAGACTCTCTTGGAGTGATGTTAGTAGATATTATTATAATTATTACTTGACTAAATTACTACTGGTTTATGTAAAAGAGGGCAATTTGGGTAAATAAATATTGTCAAGGCACCAAATAGTGGGTTGAAAATGACTGCGACTTAAAAATATGACATTTCTTTTTGCTACAGCTTTTGAACTTTTAAGGTGAAACTAAATCTGAGAGTACTATTAACAGAACAGTTATGTTTCTTTTTCTATTAAATGGTGGTATCTTTTTCTGATTTGTGCTGTAGCCTTTATCTCCTCTTGTTATCATTTTCATGTTGCTGGTGGCTTAACTTTGGTGAATATGAGACAGTTAACCATGCTCTCTCTACGCTTTTCATCTTATGTTAGGTGTAAGTCTAGTTGGTATTAATATTTGCATTCTTGCATTGTTTTCCATACTTACTGATGTTTCGAAGAGAAGAAAGTGATAAAAGATAGAAGATAAGATTTTCATAATTAATCTCTCTGATGAGAAAATATTTTCTTATGGTTCACGTTAAACTTAATTAGTCTTTCTTATCACGCCTTAATCTATCATGGTATTAGAGTGGTTTTGCCTTGAGCAACACTTCCTTCTTCTTGCTGTCCAACGATAGTAATCCGAAAGCTTTTGCTGTGGAAGCATTCAACTAACTCTTAGGGCTAACGTACTCGAGCGCTCTCTTCCCAAGCATTGCTTAGTACCCACTTCTCCTCTTGACGAACACCAACCATCTAATCTATCGACATACCCCTCTTCTTCTTTACTCGGAGCCATCTTCTGCTTCGAGTAAAATAATATCGATGTTATTTTAGGCGTCAATAACATCTTCTCCTCTCAGTCCCTCTTAATTCTTTCTCAAGTAAACAATGACGATTTTGTAATTGTGTAGATTCCTATTAGGGAGATAATATTTTAATAACAAAAGAATAATATAAAGATTAATAAAAAATAATATAATAAAATTTATGTGACTTGACACTCAGTACGTATGCCCTAATGTAGTTAAAGACACTAAGCGTTAAAAGACAATATGGTGCTAAAACGTATATGGTGTTGAATCTCAGATTTTGATGATGAAATCATAATTGATAGAGTTTATGATCTAATCTGTGTTTTGAGTGACACGGGACTAGCTTCGATCATAAAAGACAATTAAAACAGAAAGAATCGATGTTGGACTGGAGTGTAATATGTCAGAAGATTGGACGTCAAGCCGAAGGATCGGTTGACGTGTCGACAAAAGAATTCGTGCCATGAGTTCGGACATCGGGCCTAGAAGAGCGGACATTGCGCTAAGAAGATCAAAGTTGCAGAGGTCAACATGTCGATTGGGCAAAATGCCACAAAAGAGGATGATGCACCGAAGGATTGGACGAAACGCCGATAAACCAATGACATGCTGGACAATATGTGATTAATGCTTTGTAATAATTGTCTAGATCAAAATAGTTTTAAATTATAATTGGGTTAGAATTAGGCAAACTCAATTAAGGGGCCATTGAGCCTAAGTTAGAGCTAAGTTGGGTCAGATGGATGGCCCACTCGGCCACTTGGAACCATGCCAGGTGGTGGCACCACCTAGGGTGGGCGGTGGAACCGCTTGAGGCTCAACCTCATAGGAGGTCTGGGCGGTGGTACCGTCGATAGTTAATGTTACCAAGTAATGGTACCGCCAGAGCCTAGTCTCTGAGGCTTTGTCAGGCAGTAATATCGCCAGACTGGGTAGTGGTACCACCCAGCATCAGAGTGTCAAATGGTAGTATCACCTAGTACTAGCGATGGTATCGTCAGTACCCCGAAAACTCGGGATGAGATTGTTTTGGCTTCAAATTTGAATCCATTTAGGGCCTATAAAAATCTCACTCATCCTTGCTTGATGAACACATCAACTAAGAGCAAAAAAGAAAGGAAAATACTATTGTAATTTTGTGAGAACTCCTCTCAAGCTCTAAGTGTTGGGTGAAGTTTAAGAGACGAGTGAATGATTGTAAATGTTATCTCCTAAACTTGTGAAAGGAGAAAATGGATGTAAAAGGGTAATTGATATTCGCCCGTTGAAAGAAGATTGGTAGTGGAAGCTGGTGGCCTTAAGTGAAGATGAATCGAGAGTAGATGTAGGTTACAACAATCGAATTACTATAAAATTGATGTGCCTCTCTTTCTCTACTTGTTTACTTATTTTGCAACTGCTTTACTTGCTCATTAGGACTTTTGTAAATGTTTTAAGATTAAACGTCTTTTCGATATGATTTCATCGAACGAAGTTTTCAAACCGTTGTTTTTACGAAATCACTAATTCGCTCCCCTTTTCTTAGTGTCGATTTCGATCCTAACATATGGTACTAGGTCTTTATATGGTACCAGGCAACAAGACACTAAGCACTTGCTCGAGTGAAACGAGGCACTCATAAATATTAAAATTTTTAACAATATAATTAAGAAGAAGTATGAGCACTAAACTAAAATTGAGAAATTTCATGAGTTCTATATCAAAATTTCAAACATCACCATCAAAATATTAAATTATATTTATTTAAAATACTAAAGAATTATATTGCCCAAATATAATAATAGAAATGATAAAACAAAAGAAGATTAACACTAAAAATTCAATAATTTTCTCAAGAAAGTCAATGATCATCAAATTCATAGACTATAGACCATTATTATTAACATGATTACAAGAGAAAGAATTAGAGGGAGTGAGAGGAGAAAAAAAAAATCAAAGAGAAGGAGACGACGGGTGCTTGGTTGAGAGGGTAGCAGGTAACCAGTGGGATTGGAGTCGGAGAATGGTGAGGAGGACAACTGGGACCAATAGAGGAGGACAAAGCGAGGACAGAGGTGTGACAGAGGGAGAGGGGAGGTGTTAAGGAGAAAGTGAGGGGTGGCATTGGAGGAGAAGGCGAGGATAACGAGGAGGATGCAGTGGGTAGCTTTCGGGGATGAGAGAGAGAGAGAGAGAAGAAGACGCCATGGAGGCTCCTATCGTGCATGAAAGTCGATCGTCAGAAACTACCGTTGCATATGCCATAGGATCAAGTTTAAGATTTCAGCTCTTGTGCAATCGCATCGCAAGAGGGATGAGGTGGTCCAACGAGGAAGGGACAACTCAAGATAAAGAGAAAGGAAGAAGACGATATTGATTTTGATTTGATCGAACCAGAATTAAGAAATCTAATAGACCCACACATTATTAACTGAATTAGGCAAGCGTTTGGCTCGCTCGATGCCTGATCTGTGCGTAGTTGAAGGTGTCTTCCTAAATCATTTCTCAAGTGCTTGACTCTCGTCTCGTCTCGTTTGAGCACCTAGGTAGGTCCTCGAGAGCCTAGTAACTTTAGCAGTATCCCATTAAGAAAGAATTTAAATCAAAACATAAGTTTTTAAAGATAAATCTCAATTCAAGCTTTTGTATTTTCACATAATCGTCCAAGATTTATGTTATCTTTTATCTTATTTTCTCTAGATCCACTAGAGAAAAAAATGTAGAAGAACTCAAATGTTTTATCACATCTTTCCACCAATACTTAAAGATATATATGTGGTATTTATAAAATATTTAAATATTAAATTCTAAGATTTTTTCCCCTCAATATAAAAGCCATTTCATACTTGGATTAGTGGGCCTCCCAAGTGCTCCACTTTCTAGCATAAAAAATTACTTAATTCATTTAAAAATACCTTTTTAATGAATCTTCTCATCAACTTTATATCCCATGCAGAAATTACACTTCATTCTCTTTATCGCTTATCTTTTCAAATTTATTTATTTATCTTTTTAATATTTTTTTAAAAAAAATACTATAAAAAAAATCTTTCACCCTAATTTGCCAAGTGTCAAACTATTCCTTCAATCAAATTCTCCATAATAAAACCTTTAATAACAATCTTTCATTCATGAATTTCTAATCACATTCCGATCTTTTAAATTCTAATATCACTTTAATAAAAAATATTTTTTTAAAAAAAAATTAAAGATTAATAATAAACATAATATCACTTTAAGTGCTCTTTTCCATTTAAAAAAAATTTAAAGTTTTCACTATATGAGATCATATTATTATACATTCTCTCATATTTATACATATAAATATGTCAAAAAATTTCTTACTTTTTTTTCTCTCACTTATTAGTGTTCTTTCACATCCTTCCCTATGAAAATGGAAAGCTACTCGAGACATTATAGCATATTCAGCTATGCTAATTTTTATACAATTTACAAGATCTTTTAACTATTTTTATACTTAAATTTCTTATCCTCCTAACAACACTAACTTCTAAAATAAACATAATTGCAAATATTACAACTCTGAGAGCTAAAATAAACATAATTAACCCATCTAGTGATACTCAACTTGGAAAGAGAAAATAATTACCATTCTTGTTTTTATAGTTTAACTTCTAATCTTGGTCCTAAATCCTAATCTTAGGCGCTATGCTATGGCTTAATGATAATTAAACCAAGAGGATTAGAGTCATAATCATTATAAGAAGAGGATTAAGGGCGTCTTATAAATAGTGAGGGACTATATATGTACCAAACCACAAAATAAAAGAGAGAAAAGACACAACTTACAGTTCAAGACTCTGCCGCCTTCTTCTTTCTTGAGAATCTTTGCCGGAGATCCTCTCGTCCCCCGGAATAAGCCGCAATGCACCGGAGGGAAAGTACCGCCAACGATGACGACCAACCGCATGGCGATGACTTCCAGCGGAGCGAAGAAGCCGTAGGTCCCCGCGACGGCAATGAGAGGCGGGTCGACCCCTCCGCGCCGCCGCCGCCACCACCTACGTCTCCGCACGAGCAGTCCCGTTCGGAGGAGTACGACGAACATTACGGCGACCTCAACATCGGCGAGAACTTCAACCGGAGCGAAGAACCCGTGGGTATCCGGGACGGAAATGTGAGGCGGACCGACCCCTCCACGGTGCCGCCGACGCAGCCTCCCGGGAATGAGCGTTTGGGTTCCCCAAGCCGAGGTGCTGGTAGCGCCGGAGGTAGTGAAGAAACCGGAGGGCTTCTTGATGAAGGCGGCGGACAATCCGGCGATACGTCTCTGTTAGTCGGCGAACTCCATTGGTGGACCACCGATGCCGATCTAGAGGCGGAGCTCTGCAAGTATGGGCGTGTGAAGGAAATAAAATTCGATGTGTGGGACAACGGGAAATCGAATGGCATGTGCATCGTCGATTTCTACGACCCCTTGGCCGCGGCTGCCTGCAAGGACGGCATGAACGGGCACGTTTTTAACGACCGACCGTGCGTCGTTGAGTGGGCGCGGCCGCCTACAGTTCCCCGGACGTTGGCATTGCCGGCACAACCACGAGGGAGCGGAGGAGGAGATGGGTCGATGCTTCCCTGTCCCCGAGTTGCGGTGGCTCCTCCTCCTCCTCCTGCGGCGGCTCCTCCTCCACCTCCCGCCGCGGCTCCTCCTCCACCTGCGGCGGCTCCTGTGAACCTGGTTTTCTTTGGCACTCCCCCTCCTCCTGTGAACCTGACTTCGATGCTTCCATGTCTCCTAGTTGCGGCTCCTCCTCCTCCTGTGAACCCGTCTTTCATTAGGTTGGTGGTTCCATCTCCCCCACTTGCGACTCCTCCTCCTCCTGTGAACCTGGCTTTCTTTGAGCCGATGCTTCCATGTCTCCTAGTTACGGCTCCTCCTCCATCTCCCCCACTTGCGGCTCCTCCTCCTCCTCCTGTGAACCTGGCTTTCTTTGAGCCGATGCTTCCATGTCTCCTAGTTACGGCTCCTCCTCCATCTCCCCCACTTGCGGCTCCTCCTCCTCCTCCTCCTATGAACCAGGCTTCCTTTGGGTCGATGCTTCCATGTTCCCCAATCGTGGCTCTTCCTCCTTCTGGGAACCCATCTTTCTTTGGATCGATGCTTCAATGTCCCCCAGTCTCGGCTGCTCCTCTTCTTTCTCCTATTGTGAACCCGGCTGCTACATATCCCCCAGTTTCGGCTGCTCCTCTTTCTCCTACTGTGAACCCGGCTTTCTTTGGATCGATGCTTCAATGGCCCCCAGTTTCGTCTGCGGCTCCTCTTTCCCCTCCTACTGTGAACCCGGCTGCTCCATGTCCCCCAGTTTCGGCCGCTGCTCGTTCTCCTCCTACTGTGAACCCGGCCTTCCTCGGGTCGGAAACGACGTCTGCTGGAGCGGCTGAGATGTGGCTAAATCCTGGAATTGGGGAGCGGTGGGGAGTTGAAGAGCAGCCGAGCAAAGGGGAAGATTCTGTGCAGCAAGGAGAAGCAAGCAATGAGAAGAAGGATAGGGCGAAGCCTGAAACGGACCGGGAGACACAGCGTGATACAGAAACGGGGCGGAGCAGGAGCCGGGAAGTGGAGAGGGACGAAACGCCGCGGGAGAGACGTAGGGAGGAGAGCGAAGAGGGAAGGCGACCGTGATGGGCACGGCGCTGGGGACAGGCATGTCGACCGTCACGGTCATCGGGTTGCTCTGCAGCACGGATGGGAAGAAGGATGACGAGAAGATGCCCGAAAGGGATCGGGAAGCCTCACCCTCAGCAAAGTGAGACAATCCTTCCACCAGAAAACAGGTTAAGCTACAATAATACTTTCTTACTTTATGCACATATATCATATTTATTCCTCTATAATTTAGTTTAGTATATATAGACGCTCTTTTATTTGGTAATTTTATAGAAACTTGGTTGATTTTAAGAGACATTTGAGCTGAATATATTGTGTACATTGCAGGATTGGTCATATGGACATGATGGAGTGGAGATGGTGATCCTGAAACACACTAGTTTTGCTGTTATGACACTGATTGCTGTACAGACTGAGGTTAACAACATACTGGAAGATTGTGAAGACATTACCCCTTTTTCTTATCCCTCTATCTTGGCCAGCATTTCACTTCATTCCATGGTACTGATAACATCGAGTTCTACCACAATTGGCTAGTTTACAGCTTCAGCAAACATATCACGAAGAAAAACATGAAAATACCAAAGAAAAAAAGATTCATGGTGAAGGCCACAAGAACTCAGACATGTCATTATAAAACTCTTTAAGGAATATGCAAATACCAAAGAACAAAGAGGCTCTTAGAGCATGACCGGCATAGCTGGTATCGACCTTTCACCTCTTTCCAGCTTGTTCAGACTCCCCTGTTTTGCTCTCCCAGCACAGGTGACTGGACAACGTAATCCTACAATGAGATGAGGAATAAAAATGGGCTTAGGTACTAGTGATTAAACAAGCATAGATTCTTGTACACCCAAGCATGTTTCTTTTAGCAACATTTGACATGATAGAAAGTGTCAAGACTTTAACAATTTATCACAAATTTCTAGGCTCGAATCCTACTTTCATCACTTACCTTTCGACCTTTTACACAAAACTTAACATGGTAGGTCCGATATGAAACTAATTAGGCCAGAAACACTAACACATCTCAACTAAATTTAGGGAAAGCAACAATGTCCAGGAGAAACGGGTGGAGTTGAACAAGAAAAGCTTAGGTTTCATCTTGTTATCTCCGTGTCTCTAATTGAGATGTAACAACACCAAAGCAGAAGTAACAATGATATCTCAGATAATTCTCCAGGAAGCTAACAATGCAGTAAAATACATGATTGTAATTATTGTCTTGTTATATCTATCAACTAATAATACTTGCAGTATGATACTAAATATTGATTAACAAATTATAATGAAAAACTAAAATATATCATGTCAATCGGTTTAGGTTTTCAGGTCATAAACATTATAATGCAATTAACTGATCTTACATGAGTCTAAGATCATGGTGGATGAACACAGAGAGGTCAGAGGAAATTCCGACGAACCAGGAGTTCTTCAGGAGTAACTTGCAAGGAGTCATCGTGCAAAAGAATCAACACACAAGAGGTATCCTTCCAATTTTCTTGGATAACTAGTCAGCCATGTCATCTCCTGTGCTACCTTGAAGCTGACTAAGCAATTTTCTGCCACCTGATTGCCAGATAGGATCTTTCATCATGGTGATCAATGGTGGATGGAAAAAGTGAGGTCCCAGACATTTAAGCGGACTTAGGAGTGCTCTAAAGCCAATTTGTTATCACGAGGAGTGTTGGTGTAAAGTAGTCGAACCATTTCCCTTGAAAATAATAAATGAAGTTAATTATTTAATGAACATAAGCCAATTATTCATCTAACACAAGCCAATTATTCTGTATGATATTCTTCATCCAAAGTCAACAATTATAATCCATTAAAAATATGAAAAATTAATTTACATATAGAACACGTAAATCTGTGGTGCATTTGCCCAGTAGCATTGAATACCATGGAAAATTAGAAGAGAGTCAGTCACATATATGCACGTTCAGCATATTTCATGATCGTGTTCTCTAATTCAGTTTCTAGACAAATGACAAAGAACAAGTAGATTAATACATACCTTTGTGTTCAGCATGTGAGTACTGGTAGGTCTTCTGATTGCACGTCTACTGAGGCTAATTTGCACAGAAATGCTGGCTTGAGAGAGATCTACTCCCAAACTAGCTACTACTCGTGAAATTATGGTCAGAAACCTGTTTGCAGGTAACACATAAGGAGCTAATTCCACATTTAGGAACAAGATATAATCTACCCACGAAGAAGGCCTTAAAATATTGACAGAAGTTCTGAAGCATAGACAATAACCAAAATTGACTTTAGCTTTCTCAAAAAGTCAAGCCAGATATGATCTGGGGCGTATTAACTTGAAGATCCAAAATAACTAAATGCAAATTTACATGACCTACACACCTTGGCTGGAAATTGTGAGGGGTTCCCAGACAAGAACTGGACATTCATCTTGTATGCACTTACATAGGTCAATAAGAAAAGATGACGCTAACTTAACATGTAAATTGGCAATCACATTTTTAAAAAATCAGAAAATAAATCAGAAAAAGATGACGCTAACTTCAATCACCCAAATCATCACCCTACAACAACAGAGAACAAAAGCGACAAAATGATCAAAGGATCCATAGGCCTTTCAACGTTTATCAACCTGTTTACAGTCGGAATGCCTGAGGCCCTTGCCAAGTAATTTTCATGCAGAACTGAAGGTGGCATTCAAAATACCAATAGCTCCGACCACTGGTTCAATCCATAGCTGTATCTAAGACTAGTATTTAAACTCTAAACTTATCCAGACATACAATTTACAATTACTCATGTGTGTGTCACTGATTCTCAGTCACTTGTTCAGACATATCCTGATTCTACGTCTCGGCTTATGTTACAGTCACTTCTTCAAACCAAGGGGGGAACAAGGTCTACTTCCATCAATGCCATCTATGTCAGAGATCACAGGTAATTTATTGTGCCCCGTGCCCGCCCCCCCCCCCCCCCCCCCCCCCCCCCTCCTCTGTCTCTAAAACTTACATACACCTGCACAATCAACTGGAGATGCTATTGGTAGGAAAGACACTGAAGGCTAAATCGTCAGGCTGTAAACAGTTTCTCCTCTCTCTGATTGAAATGCTGATGGATTATTCTCTTTCACACCTTTTGTTGGAATTGTGAAGCTCAAGTCTCTGAAATCATGTCCTTCATCAACCTTTGCCAATTATGTCAGGCAAGGTGAGGCGAGGCCTGAGCGCCTCCCAAAACCCCTTGGGCGCAGCGCTTCAATGAAGCGCTGCTCCGGCGCTCGCCTGAGCCCAGGCGTTGGGCGCCTCGAGGGTTCGATTGGACTTGATAAGTTGGTTCAATGGAACCAACTAACGCTGTGACCTGACAGCCCCAACCCGACCCACTGAAAGAAAGCAGAGGGGAAAATGAAACCCTACGTCGTCGCCTTCGTTCGCTCCGCCCACCGCCGTTGTTCGTTCCGTCCGATGTTACAGCTCCATTTGTCGCCGTCGACAACGTCGTCTGCTGCTGTAGTTTCATCCGTTAGCAGATGCAGTTTAGACCGCCGACCTCTCCTTCCCCCACCTTCCTCCACAATCGCCGGTTACTCCTTCCCCCATCTTCCCTCTTTAGAACTGTTTAGGAGAATAGATTTGAGCCGTGAATAGACTATTTTTGTCTCAAGCAAACCTCTTTGAGATGATCCCAGAGATCTCCCAGGCTCGTCTTCTTCCCCGCTCGATCTCGAGGCCGACTCCATTTAATCGCCTTCCTCCTCTATCGACAAGTAATTTAGCGTAGTAGTTACATTCCATATTAGGAGCGCTCTCCTCTTCGAGTTGCCATGTATCGACAAGGATGTATGCGATGATACACGGAAGAGTCATTACACCACTTTTAGTAACGAGGACGATGATGAGGTAACAATGTGATGTATTTATTTGGTATAGGAAGTATATCAATATATCAACGTTTTCCAGCTAAGAATATAATATTATATTCATAAAAGAAAGATAAAAATTAAGAAGTCTTTTAACTTTTTAGATAATATCTATTTTATTCATAAAAATTAAACTTTTTTATTCATAAGATTAAGTTTAATTTTATCCGTGAATTTATTTATTAGCTACTTATTTATTATAAATATTTTTATAATTATTATTGATACAAAGAATATTTTCTACTTCGATTGATGCAGAATTTCACAACAGGTATCATATTATGACAGTAGCTCAAACGAAAAAGAGATCCACTCCATTCTAATGTTCTTATGTTCTTTCTCAATAGACTGCTTGAAGACTTATTAGCTGGGAATGAAAAACTAGATTTCTGGTTCATATTACCATAAGTTCATAAACGTTCCCTTCTCTGATTAAAGGTCAAAAAGGTCATATATGATTAGTGTGATACACTTTGTCAACCATCTGACAGTTCAACCATCTAAAACACAATATGTTACAGCAAAAAGAAAACGTTCTTTGTCATTAGTATTACCACTGGTAAACAAGAGACAGCCCAAGGCTCCAAACAAGCATCAATTTTAATGATTGATTCAGAAAGGAAAAAATATGATTACTTAAACTTGCAAATCAAAGTTTAAGTAGGAATATTATGATGCGCAGATTGTACTTTCTTTTCAAGTAAAGAAACATATTTATCAAGCATTGATACAACAGCTTCAAATTCAGTAAGTTGCTGGTCTATCTTCTCAATTTGCTGGACATACTCTTCAAATCCATGATTTTTCTTGCATAGTTGCTCGACAAAGACTCTCAAGCCAGATGCGACATCTCCATATCCTTTGTATTCCTCAGCTACTCTCTGGTTCATTTTTTCCAGAAGCAATAGTTGATTATTTGTTCCCTGAATTGGAAAAAATCTTCATTATAATGAGAAAATTGTGGTTGTTCCCACAGAAGTATCAGATGGATAGAAATTTATTTATAGTAAAAGTTCATAGGCAGAAAAAGATGAAATGGGATCATTCTTGCATCATCTAGCATACACACATTTTTTAGGCAGGAAACATATGGATCATTTACAAAACAAATTCATCATGAATCAACAACAACATCAGTTAGAGTCTAGTTTCTATTAAAATCTTTTTTCATCTCCCTCCGCCTCTCCTCATACCACTATAATAATTATTCCACCTCCTCTTCTTACTGTAGATCTCTTGAGCATATATCAATACCATAAAGGATTCTTCCTCATTTTACCCTCTATCATAATTTATCATGAATCATGAACATAAATTTCTTTCCCTGTTTGGTGGATAAAGGAAAAGCAAACAATTATAATGCCTAGCGTGTTGATTCATTTTTTAGAACATATTCCACTAGGAGTATACGAGTAAAAAAATGTTGCTCCATTAACTGAATGAACACATAGGGGACACTGCAGCTTGTTGTTGTTGTTGTTGATATATAGATTGACACGAGAATTGCATTTAGGCAAACTGTAATAGAAGATATAATATTTTTTTTTTAACAATCTACTGCAAAGTTCTTTTGTATCATCACACATGCAAACATCTTAGAGGTGCTTCCTAAATTTAAAGATGAACCCCAATGGAAAATAGCTAGAAAAGGAACCCATGTTTCCAATGCCAAAATGCTGAATATCAGGACATTCTTCAAAATTTTCCTACTAAATTTAGAAATTAAGATCCATTTAATACAATTTAAGATTCAAGTCCAAATCAGATATTGTAAACAGAAGGGAAAATACTCAAAAATGCTTGGTTTCCCCAGTGTCATCAGTTCAATAATCATAACTGTAGCCAATGCATGAGCAAGGCCCTCTTGGTTAGTTCAACATTATTGTAGATAGAATGGGGCTTTCCCTTGTAAAAATATAGCAATTAATTAATCATGAATGTGATACCATTTGATGCTGTTGAATCTCGGATTTTAATGATGAAATCAATTGATGAGTTTGTGATCTAATATGCATTTTAAGTGACGCAAGACTAGCTTCGATCATGAAGAGACAATTAAAGCAGGAAGAATCAGAAGTTGGATCGGAATGAAACATGTCAGAAGATTGGACGTCGGATCGAAGGTTGGTCGACGTGTCGGTAGAAGGCTTCGTGCCATGAATTTGAGCATCAGGTCAGAAGGATCGGACATTGCGCCAAGGAGATCAGGTGTTGTGGAGGTCAACATGTCGATTGGGCAATTCACCGTAAGAGCGAACGATGCACCGAAGGCTCGAACGAAGCACCGGATGAACCATTGACATGCCAGACAACATAGTATTCTTGCTTATGATAATTTATCTAGATCGAAATAGTTTAGAGGGCTAATTGAGTTGATTTCAGGTGTAACCATGCCAACTCAAATAGGGGCCAATTGGCCTATGTTCGGGTTGTTTTGGGCTAAGAGAAATGCCCATTCACTGATCCAAAAATTGGGTCATGCGGTGGCATCGCCAGTCTAGGCGGTGGCACCGCCAAAGATTGTCTCTAAGACACAATCTCCGAGACTATGTCAAGCGGTAGTACCACCAGACTGGGTGGTGGCACCGCCTAGTGTCAGTGCTACAGGTAGTGGTACTGCCAGGACCCGAGAAACCCGGAATGAGACCTTTTTTGACTCCATTTTTGAAGTCATTTGAGGCCTATAAATACCCCAAATATTTCTGCTTGGCTAAGCATAAAATTGAGTTGAAAAAGAGGGAAAGAATCCCTGTGAAAAAGTTCTAAATCTCTTAGTATAGAGTCACCTTTTTCTATTATTTAGAAGTTCTTCTAAAGGAAGAAGTGAGATCTAAGTGTAAAAGAGAGAAGTGTAAAGGTTCTCTTCTGAACCTATGAAAAGGAGAAAGAGTTATTAGAGGGTAGTTGGTCTTCGCCCATTGAAGAAAGGCCGGTAGTGGAAGCTGGTGGCCTCGAGTGAAGAGGAATCGGAAGTGGATGTAGGTCACGATGACCGAACCACTATAAATCTGATTTGTATTTCTATTTTGCTTTTCATTCTCACATTACAAACTAATTTTTTACTTTCACTACGCTTACGAACATGTTTTCAAGTTAACATATTTCAAATCGATTTTCATCGAACGAGCATTTTCAAACCGACGTGATTTTATCGTAAGCATTAATTCACCCCCCTCTTAGTGCCGACTTGATCCTAACAGATACTACTCTGCCACCATACACATCATTAAGTGCCAATATTGGCAACTCAGTCGTCTTTGTCATTGATCTTCTGCATTCACAAATGATATGAATAACATACATAATCATAAAAAGAGAAGAGTAGAAAGCGCTACAAGAAAAATTATGTTCGAACACATAGCTAAAGAAAAAGGAGGAGCCCATAGGTCTTTCAAATCCCAACTAGTTTATGTCCGAATTAATCCTTCACATAGCTTACCTTATTGAGGGTTATTTTCTGCTAAACAGACAGACAGTTGGCACTATTGTGTTGATTGCCAATATCTCGTATGCTATCTCTGATGTTATTCTCGAGAGGTGTTACCTCCATCTTGCATTAATGCAGCCTACCTCTCTTCTGTAATTTCTAAGAAGTATGCTATCGTTGGCTCTAATAGTGCTTTTGTTTTTTTATTCTGTTACATCAAATGACATACATGACGCTTACACGTGGATTCGAACTTGAGACCTATCACTAATGTAACATTCCACTAACAAACTCAGATATCTCAACAGAGACAATAGTGCTTATTGTTAATATAAGGTTATATCATATGAACTACATTCAGACCTAACGGGCTCGGCCTTTTGCCACAAGATGCAGAATAAGTACACCACTATAGTATGGTTGTCCAAAATAATGATAAGTTTATTTTACTCTTTGTGGAAGTTAACTAAAAATGTCAACTAGGTGCCAATTCAGGAACGGTGTGACAACCAAATGTCTTCACTCACAAGAATTTCTTTCAGCCACGGAGAGAAGAGGAACAATGCAATGACATATTTAAAGCATGACTGACGAGAACAGATAATTGAACTATAATGATGGAAGTTAATAATCTTGCTAAAGAGTAATCATCATAAAGGTAATAAAAAGAAACAAATTAAAGTGAGAGCATGATTTGAGGATCAACAGTTTTGGTTTGCAAGCGATTAAAAAACTGTAAATAGGTTGATCTCAAGAGATTTTTGTTTGAACTCTTTCATAGTCGATGCGAGTTCATACCAATAGGTCAAGCAACACAAAATATACCCTTCTGTCACAAGAAACCGAATTCCCAAAATGACTCTGCAGAAGAACCTCTAAATCCTAAAGACGAGTCCGAAAGAATAAATGATAACAATCCATAATTTTCAATAAAATTGGGTAACTACTTGTCACAAGATAACAACGTATGAAATCACGGAAACGAATCGAAGAGAAGACTCAGTGGTCGACCTCGAGTTCGCCTTTGATCATGGCGGATATACTGGTGAAGAGATCGGCCAAGGATTCCGCAAGCTGGTCTCTCCCCGCCTCCCTCTTCTTCTCCTCCTCCGCCATCACCGCCCTCCCTTCGATCGACTCCAGAAATCCCTATGCGTCGTCCGGTTCGGGGGAGGCCAAAGTAGACCCAGTAACCGGTGTTATTTCCGGTTCGGTTCAGGACAGCCGGTCCGGATCCGAAACCATCGGCCGCAAGAGTATCGAGTCTTCTCTTATACGTATTTTTGGACAAGTGTCAAAGTGACGTGCATACGTCCGTGCTTTTGTGTAACGCTCCGAGCGAACCTTTCGTACACGAAGGATCAGTAAGAACTGTTCCCAGTAAATATGTCATGGCTGAGCCACTCTAGTTGAAATATTTATGCAATTTCATTATTCCAATAAACAATTTCTCTGAGGGCTAAAAATCTCATCGTCGAATTTTTTTTAATATTAATCAAATTTTCATTCGATAAGTTTTATATTTAAAATATTTATTCATCCAATTGAGGATTTAAAACATCACCTGTCAATCTTTTTTACATCAAAAACATTTGTATATATTTACCTTTGCCCCCAAAAAAAAAAAAAAAGATTTATTTATTTCTCAGTGTCTATTGGCTTCAACAGGTACAGAACTGAATCCACCAAGAGATACTCGTGAATGCTTGCCAAATGCTTAAAAGAACATACCACAAGGAATTTTCACAAACACCAGAATTAACGATGTATCTTGAAATTACAACATCACTTACCGGCTGTCAACGAATATATTGTCTATCTTATGGCATAAAAAACAACTAACAGTAGGTTACAAAGAACAATCCTTTTAACAATTTTTTTCATATTTAAGATGAGAATTTCAATATGAGCTTGTCGACATGAATGATTATATCATCGATGTTCGGCCGCATTGCAGGTTGGGGCTGTAACATCCAGTGCACAAACTGGTGGAGGTTCTCAGGATAAGGAGGGTTGTGTCCAGATGGCCATTTAATCTGTGCATTCATGACAGCTAACTGTAAGCTTCCTCCGGATTCACCGAGTGCATACTCAAATGGTGATGTTCCGTACCTGCAAGATCCAACAAAAGATAACAGGAGAGATGTTAAGGGTATCAGTAAGAAGAAATTATTCTGCTCAATCAGTGGAATTTGGTGAAAGACTTGTTTGTGAAGGATTTGAATGTTTTTACCAATGAGAATCACCAAACTTAATTGATCTCCCCATAGGGAAAATTCGAAATACTAATATGCCCATCAGCCCACATGTTGTTTTCACCAAAATGAAGCAGCTGTTCTGCGTCCTACAATCTCCACCCTCAGCAACATTTTTCAGTTAGAACATTTTTCCTCTAACAATGATTAAGGTTCCTAGTAAATATAATCAACAATACTGTACTCCCTATGTGTTCTGTAAGGGAAAATGAACAAAAAGCTAGAAATGAAGAAAAGGTCATTTTAATTTTTAACTATATAGAGAATATAGTATGATACAAATGTCAGGCATCAGAAATCCTACAATATATATTACTGACCATGGAATGTTTTATGATTTTAAATCGTGAATTTTCACATTGCAACCTGTACGGTATCAAAGTATCATATTAGTTGTAGAACTTTTGACCTCATCTTGGCATTCAATTATATCAGCAGCATCGTGCTGTATTGTTCTCTTTTCACACTGATGTGAATATTTAACTCCAAACATCAAGGGATTCGAGTGATAATAGCAGAGAATAGTTACTTCTAGATGAAAGGTAGTGGATTCACTTTAGAATTGATATTATCACTGAGGATATATGGTTAAGGCACAGTGCGTGTGCAGTGAGAAAGTCGAGTTTTAAGTCCAATGAACATCATCTACGCGTGTTATGTATTGTCTGAATGGAAAGAGTAAATTTCAAAAAAAAAAAAAAACTTAGTTTGACATTAACTTAGAACACATAGATAGCCAGCATCCATCATCCATATTTGCCAATGCAATACTATTTTTTGGTTTAAAGCGGTCTATCTTATTAAGTGAAAGTGAATGACATTATCTGGTCATTTTGCATGTACAAATTTTGAAGAATGAAGTACAACAAATAACATATGTAAAACACAACAGAATTAAAATGGCACTAAATGCGAGCAAAATACAAGGATGACATAATAATCAACAAGAAAATCGCATACCGTTCAAACATATAATACAAGGCATATAAATACTCACATTATCGCATACAGGGTACAACCGAGCGACCAGATATCTGTCCTCTCATCAATATCAGCATGGCTTGGACAGTCCCACAGCTCAGGAGCACGGAAGGGTGCAGAACAGTGCTCACTGGCCCATTCCTATACAGAAATTCATTAAATAAACAGGTGGAAGCATGTTAAAGACTCCATCAGCTTGTTGAACAGCAACATTTCTTTTTATGTTGACCAGGTTAATGTAGTAGAAGATGGAAGTAGATACCGTGACTGCCAAAAGTAGTTGGTAAAGGCCTGTGTATACTGCAGCTAGATTACTAGAACAATTTGAGAAATTTTGAAGAATTATCAAGGAAGGCACCAACACATAAAATGATACAGTGTGCTTTTTTCTATTTTGAAACTGTTCCCATTCTCAATACTTTGTAGTTTCCTTTTGGATATTTCAGTGGTTCAATTGCAACTTATCTCTTCAAACAAAATTGATAAACTACAGAAGCAAAAGAAAATTCAGTTTGAAATCAGTCTAGTGTCTCTCTCATGATCTTGATGATTCAAACCTTTTTGAGACTACGACAATCAGTACATATATAACAATATATCCTTTTTTATTTACCAAAATTTTCTTTAGAAGAGACCCATACCTGTAACTGTAAAGCCTCTGATCTCGAACGAATTTCTTTCCTTGCAGGGCGTGCACTTCCAAAATCCATTAAAATAGCAAGAGGAGGTTGTCCCTTCCTGTGAGTTATGAGAACATTACCAGGTTTCACATCATTATGAGCATATGGAGGATCAAAGTTGTGCATGTGCTTCAGACCAGCACAAAGCTGTATGCAAACAGAATGCAGGATGTCAGTGTCGTAATTAAATATGATGTGAATGGTAAATTTATCAAGAAATAGAGACTGAAGAGGAACTGAACATAAGAGACAATATAGGCATGTTTAAATGACAACAAACTTAACTCCTGGACACCATACTTTAAATGAAACCAGACAAACATTACAACGATAATCGACCAATAGTTCTCTTAACATAAATCTGTGTAAATTTACAAGAATGACAACAGTTTCTCAACACAGAACAAGTGATTACAGATCTTTTGCAGTAGATACTAAAATGCTTTGTCAGGAATGACATTCCAGTCAAAAGAAATTGTTGTACTATGTTTCACTGAACATATAGCTGGGAGCAAATGTGGAGTTAATAATGTAGAATCATAAAACATCAATTTCTCCCTTTCAACCACAGTATCAAGACAATCCAGGTGCGTGTAGGGACAAATAAAGGTCCAACTGGTTGCAGTTATGACACTAGATTATAATTAGAATATATGAAGTAGAAACAGCCTCAAATGATTGCAAGCCAATGTGTCCACTTCAACAAACTGAATGCTTTCTTACAACATAAGAGAAAAGGAAGATAAAGAAGTGCAAAAACTTGAAAACCAGCTTGTAGAAGAAATTAGTAAGTCCTTGTGGGTCTGTGAATATAATTTGAATCTCAATCAAAGCAAGTCAGTACCAGAGGATGAGTGATTTTCTGACACTACTTCCTTTCAAGCTGATGTTACATTTGAATAGTTTGTACATATCAAATATACAAATAGTTCTTATTAACTCTTCTATCTTATGAAACATATCCATCATGATTTCGACCTTTCTTTTTTGACAGCAGTCAGTGCAGATGAAAAAAAATACCCTTCCTTGGGCAACTTAAATAATTTTCATTTGTTTCAATTTTGTTTTCATAATTACTATCCCATGGCTCTCCTTAAACTTTTAAAATTTCCTATTTTTATTATTGTGAAATTAAATAATTCTAAAGCATGATGAAGTCCTATTTTTTACTGTCAATACTACTAAGCATGAATAGAGAGGAGGCAACAGCCCCTGTTTCCATATGGTTTTCACTGGCTAAATGATCTGGGGAATTGGGATACTTCAACCCATTATAAACCAAATCATAATAGAAACAATATAGAAGGAACAAGATAGACATCTAAGAATTTAAGACTGCACCAAGATTAAGATATCTGATCAAGATAATGCTAATTGAAAATCAATTCTGCCATAGTGTTAATAGCCTCTGCAAGTTACATAAAGTCAGAATCGAAAAACCAAACAAAAAAAGAAGACAGGAAGATGTAATAGTACCTGTCTGAAAATCTGAAGAACAGTTGTTATTGTAAAGCTTTCCTTCTTTGATTGCATAACAGTAGCAATGTCAAGTAAAGTTCCATCCAAGTGAACCGGGAACAATAAGTAGGCTTCATGCTTCCGTGATATATCATGTGTGCCCTACAAACAGAACACTGAACTATTACAACTTGTTGAAGAAAAATCACCTATCTTATTTTGTGATGATACCATCTAAAACAGTAACAATTTTCTTTCCTGAACCACAAATATATGGGATCCTATGAGGTTGCAATGATAATATTTGGAAAAAAAAATTTACAACTAAAACTATATTGCCAACATCATATGTGACTCAAGTTTTGGCTTCAAAAACAAGTTAAAATTTCAAGTACGTGAACACTCAGCACTTTCCCTGACAATCAGAAAAGTACGCCTTGTGCATTACGTAAGCAGATAATGGCATCGTTGTTTTTCTGACAGAACAGTGGAACTTCATCATGACCCAGCCATAAGTCATTTCTCAAATGATCCAAAATCATTTCTTTAACTCAAGAATCTTAGAAGCTATATGTTCACAATGTAGTGATACTACACTAAATTACATTCATCCAGAACTTGTCATTTTAGAGTCAAGACTCAAGACTAAACCAATAACTAAAAGCCATGTTGCAAAGAAAGATTAGATAATGATGACAATGCTAATAAACTTTTCTCGACAGCATGGCCAATAATTGTGGTCAACAACAGTGCAAGCAGTGTAGAAGTGCCCCCACATAAATGATCCAAAAACAAGGTGAACACGTAGTCGCACCATTAAATAGATCAATTTGTCCACTTTTAAAAAGACCTTGGTACAAGTCTCAGAAATTGGTACAACTTCAAGGAACCATCCAGTAAACATGCTTAAGAAAGACTTAACAAAAAAATTTGCAGATTGCTTTTAATTATCAGCAGAATAGAAACTAGGATCCTAAAATGCTCAAATAGGGGTGGAATTCACTGGTCAAAGTCATGGTTATTAACCTTATATGTTGACCAAACATGTGTGTCTAAAGCCCCAAAAAATGATAGAACAATATATATATATATATATATATATATATATATATATATATATATATATATATATAGTGCAAAAACGATCATCATCTTGTTGGATATATAATGGCAAATTAGTTTCATTCTCTTTTTCTGAATCTCTTCCGACATCTACAAAATCAATTAATTATATCATATCTAATTTTGAAGTAATTAGTTGAGTTCACCGAGCATATTAATTTTCAGTATATGTCTTACAATAACAGTTCCCATTAATGCAATTTGTAGAACGAGTTCACGCCCAGTGTTATGAAGGTAAAGACCGATTATGAACGACTTCATCTGTCCCTAGTCTCAAGGCAGTTTAGATATCTAGATAAAGTTACAACCAAGCATACTGATTTCCTAACACCAAAGAACACCTAGAAATTTGAACAAGAAGTTCAACCTAAATACAAAAGAAGTACCTTTACGGGAATGATCGCATGATCGTAGAGTAGGGGAAGCAGATTAGGATGACTGAAGAGGGACGAGACACGGATCTCCTGCTTAACCATCTCCAGCTGCTCCTCTGTTTGAATGATGACTTTCTTCATGGCATAAGTTCCATCATCTAAAGATATGCAGTAAATCATATAATATTAGTCAATACTAACCTCAAATAGCATAAAAACAAAACTTTTTTCTCTCAGGGTTTTTAGCTGTATAAATTGGTCAAAAAAGCACTACTGGAGAAATATTATCAGAAATTTCAATGGAGTGCCTTCCAATTTATTTGTTGAGCCATCACGCTTGCACCTGATCAATAGATACGTTTGCAAAAAGAACTTTTTTTTTACACAAAGCAAGACATTAGCAATGCAATTCATCAACATAGATCCAAAAAAAAATCAGACTCTCTCTCTCTCTCTCTCTCTCTCTCTCTCTCTCTCTCTCTCTCTCTCTCTCTCTCTCTCTCTCTCTCTCTCTCTCTCTCTCTCTCTCTCTCTCTCTCTCTCTCTCTCTCTCTCTCTCTCTCTCTCTCTCTCTCTCTCTCTCTCTCTCTCTCTCTCTCTCTCTCTCTCTCTCTCTCTCTCTCTCTCTCTCTCTCTCTCTCTCTCTCTCTCTCTCTCTCTCTCTCTCTCTCTCTCTCTCTCTCTCTCTCTCTCTCTCTCTCTCTCTCTCTCTCTCTCTCTCTCTCTCTCTCTCTCTCTCTCTCTCTCTCTCTCTCTCTCTCTCTCTCTCTCTCTCTCTCTCTCTCTCTCTCTCTCTCTCTCTCTCTCTCTCTCTCTCTCTCTCTCTCTCTCTCTCTCTCTCTCTCTCTCTCTCTCTCTCTCTCTCTCTCTCTCTCTCTCTCTCTCTCTCTCTCTCTCTCTCTCTCTCTCTCTCTCTCTCTCTCTCTCTCTCTCTCTCTCTAGCTGCTCCTCTGTTGAATGATGACTTTCTTCATGGCATAAGTTCCATCATCTAAAGATATGCAGTAAATCATATAATATTAGTCAATACTAACCTCAAATAGCATAAAAACAAACTTTTTTCTCTCAGGTTTTTTAGCTGTATAAATTGGTCAAAAAAGCACTACTGGAGAAATATTATCAGAAATTTCAATGGAGTGCCTTCCAATTTATTTGTTGAGCCATCACGCTTGCACCTGATCAATAGATACGTTTGCAAAAAGAACTTTTTTTTTTACACAAAGCAAGACATTAGCAATGCAATTCATCAACATAGATCCAAAAAAAATCAGAATCTGAAGACCAATTGCACTACGTCAGAATCGCGATTTAGTTAGAGCAGCCAGATCGCATATAGAGGGCGATACCTCTCTCTCTCTCTCCTGCCTATTCCCTTATGAAACTTGTGCGTCGGTCCTCGCGTTGGCTACTAATGGAGGAGAAGCGTCTCTTTCTCGCAGTCTTGAATCTTGGAATCTTTATTGGAGAAAATGTTGTGGTTTGCGGAAACAGATCTGTCCTCGAAAGTAGATGTTATTAGGTCAACGTAAAACATGGTAGTGAAATTAACTCCAAGTTTTTGTTAAGAGAATCAAATCGGACATGTTTTCAAGCATTTGTTTCGGAAAACATCCGACTTTGCGCCACAAGCAGCTATTAAACGCGGCGCGTGATGCTCGCTTGGGTTGAACACGGTTCAGTAAACTCTACTTGATTTGTCGATGGGCCCCACCGGTCACCGTAAGAAGAAGGGGGTGAAGCCTGTCACGATCCCATGTGCCCCCATCTGTCATGCCATGTCATAAGTAAAGCCTGACAAAAGTGTGCCACGTCAATGAGGACACTGTACAGCTCCCCACGAGTGACGTTGCATCATGAAATCTACAATGATCAATTGCCTCAATGTCGGGCCTTCACCGAGCTCTCCTAAACAAATATTAGGCCTTCACCAAATTTACATGCTCGATCAAATCTTTTTCCTTTACGGACAGATCAAACAACTACTTTTGGAATATTCCATATATTTGGTGAAGAAAATTAGTTTATTAATTGATTGACAAAATTTACTTGGCAACCAAATCTTTTTTATATATATAAGCAATATTCATCGTCGATACGAACGATATATATCGATACAAATGACGAATACACTAGTAGATAATTATAATTTAAACAAGACACGAAGGACGCATAATCAAATCTTGATAAGGTGAAGAATAATGATCATAACTTGTGGACATACACTTGTTCGTTAGGATCAAATCAAATCAGAAAGAACCATTCAATCAGTGTTCTAAACGGAGGCCAACTTTAGATTGATATCTTGAATTCTAGGGCTGACATGACGTTACCAGTCAATAGACTAACAACAAAATCTGACGATGAACCAGAATTCCACCGCTTTCTCCATCTGTATCCGCAACATCAAGCTTCTACAATCACAGCACAGCTGAGGGAAGACTAATAAGACTAGTAACGAAAGGGGTAGATAAAGCTCATGCAAAGGTATTTAGATCAACTACTGCAAATATTTAAAACACTGTTAATGATACACCACCATTATGTGATGGTGACTCATAAACATAACGCTGAGCATGTTGGCAAGTCAGATTATACGGAACAACCAAGAAGCATAGATGGCACGTAAGGTGAGCTTAAAGGTTCCCCAATCTCAGAAGAGGGAGGATGCCATCTCTTTCACATCTGCTGCGACCTGGTTGAAGTCTCCCTGCAACTTCTCTTGCACCTCCTGGGCCAGCTCCCCTTTGGTTGGCTTGGTCGTAACCAGAACACAGCATGTTGGCCTCTTGGTGACCCCAGCAACGGCAAGATCCTAAGATTAGGAGAGGAAAAAGAAGAAATATAAGGTTAAAAGAGAATGAAAAATAAGCATCGTCCGGAGAATTTCTTTCTTTCTTTCAGAACATTGCCGAAAACTTCACACTATACCTAGAAGTTGCTTGATTTCTGAGTATATGATCTTTTCTTGATTAGACTCTACTAACAACATGTAAACAAGTAACTATAGCTGGGTTATATGTGAAAGTAAAGATCAGTGAAGACCACACTTGCAAGTTAATGGGCCTCCAGAGACACCTCCATTGATTTTGTGAATATCTACTTATTTAGAAAAGCAACTTCTAATTGTAGAACTAATCAGAGCATTGAAAGCAATTCAATGTCTACATAGGAGACAAACAATTCCTCAATAGAGGACGAAAACCCTTTCTTAATCAGCAAATGGCATACAGAGTGATTAATATGAATGAACTAAGAGTATGTTTACAAGAGATTCTATGGAAGAACCGTATAATGGCATATCATCATTGCCTGAGGCTACATAATTGAAGCCAAGTAAAACAGCGTAATTTACAAAGGACACCAGATTAGCTGTTTATAGCTAAGAAGAAGAAATTTCAACATCAGTAAATCTTGGTTTCATTAATTCCAAAGCTAAAAATATTACTATTTTAGCCAAACAATCCCACTGGAATATTTCAAAAGAAGATGCACAAATATGATGACTAAAAGATCAAGACAGTGCTTAGACAAATGAAGACAGCTTGAAAAGGCTGGGATAACAACCTTGCATATTCAAATTACTTAATAATTATAATTCGACATGTTCTCCCCTAAATGGACATCCTAAGAATGAAGTTTAACAGAGATAAAAGGACAAAGATGAGTCCAACAAACCTCCTTCGAAGGAACATATATGTAGGGAATATCAGCTTCCTCCAATAAGATGGGCACATGAGTAATCACATCAATAGGGGAAATGTTTCCAGCAATAACACACAATCTGCATCCAACAAATTCAAATCATGAAAGATATCTTGCTTCCAGAATTAACGAAGAAATTCTCCACTGATAAAACTATACTCTGGATAAAACCATGATTTATTTCGTAAGGGTAACAAAAGAAAGATTGTTATGCATTTTGATGATAGCAATTAGAAGGCAATTGCAGAACATGTGTAGTAAGGAATACAGTGTGCATCATATATCAGCATGGTTTTAAATATCAGCTAATCAGATATGGGATCAACCAGGGTAAAAGGTGAAATAAGCCTCAAGTCACCAATTTTTTTATCAGCTATTAAATTATGGTACATAACATTGTGCAAGACAATTTGAATATTGCATATAAGCATGCATGGTAACACAATACTAACAGTAACAAATGTATACTACACGATTGTCCATAAGAACTAATATAGATTGTAAAATACAAGTGATAAATAGCATTATTCATAGCATATGATAAATTGAAATAGTACATATATAAGACTGCATACAATAACTAATACAAGTTGTAAAATACAAACGATAAATAGGATGATTCATCGCATATAACAAAATCATGAGATAGAACATATATAAATAGATCAAATTTATGTAGCGACCACACCATCAATATCACAGAATCGATCAATAATAAACAGTTGAACTATAAAATTAAAAAAGATTTTCTTAAAACCATGCCGATTTGATTCGCATTTTAATTCAACTACATCACCGTCGAAGGCATTGAAGCCATGAATACAACGCATTTCATGCTGCTTTTCATCTTTTAACATACGTGAGTTAATTGGGAAATCTTCAAAACATGAACTTTTTCTACCAACTAGAGATTCATTGTTAGCTAAAGCCAAGAGTAGGTCCAGAAGAAAGCAAACCCTTTCTGGCCACGGCGGACACTCTTTACTACTTCCTTCACTCCCCGTTTCAAGCACTTCGCCTCAGCAGCTGGTATTTGAATAGAAAGATAAAATGTTGATGAATAATAACACAAGATATTAAAACCAAATAAGAGCAAGAAAGGAACAAATCTTGGTTCAATCTAGGTTTGATGGGGAAAAGAATTCTTTTGTTAGAACAGACAATTCCATTTCTTCCTTATGTTCTGAACAATCATAATCAACTAAAGTGATTTATGCTCAAAATATAAATACAAAAAATAAAAATATTGTCTGTAGAATGGAGGAAACATCCATACAGGACAAGTAAAAATATCTTCACTTGAGAGAATACAAGGACCAACGGAAACCAACCCACTATGAAAGAAGCTAAGCCCCCCACAAAGGAAACTATAAATTACAGAGAAACAAGGTGAAATGCAGAGAGCGACATCAGAAACCACATCACTTAAGCAAACACTCCATCAATCAAACGATTAAAGCTGTTACGGTTGTACCTCTTTCTAGACAGCAACAAAGTAATGATCTTCGCAAAGAAGAAAGAAAATGAACAATATCGAAGCAGCAAAGAAAACATGTATCAGAAGAGGAAAAAACCATCAAATACAAGGACAGGAACCACCTTTACATTAAAAACCCCTAAAAATCCAACACACCAAAAGAAAAGGAACCGTCTTTCTCGATCAAAAGAGAGTCCTGCAAACACATAGGCACGCCCAGTAGAAGGTTACGAAGGCCAATACCTCGTCGGACGAGCTTGAGGGTGCGCTTGCAGAGCTTCTTGCCGGCAAGGGGTTTGGCGATGGGGGCAACGGCCATCATCTTCTTCCTCTCTTTCACAGACCTTTCATTCTCGCTGTCACTCCCCATCCCTCTCGCTCTCGGTCTACCGACGGGTTCGTAAAAGATCGACCGGAGCGAAGAAGAACAATGGACGGCGGAGACGGGAGGAGGTGGGGCGGCTAAGGTTTTAGGAGCGAGAGAGCGCAAGGTTTTATTGCCGTTGTGTTGTGGCTCCATCGGGTCACAGACTCAGTCAAACCTGACCTGGTCATTGAGTCGGACATAACTCGGTCCCGAAATCTCCGAGTCTGGCATCAAACCCAACTCTGAGATGAAGCACGGAAAAGTCAACAAGTATGACTTCATTTATTCTTTAAATAAAATGCGTAAAACATAAGAAAGCTTAAATTAATCGAAAAATTGGACTCAAAGTAATAGATTAGTGTGCTTTGGCACTCAGTTATCGAAATCAATAAAAAATAATTAATTTATATCATTAAAAATAATTATAAGTTCGCTTGAGTTAGATACAAAATAGACATAAATCTCTCATATATTCTATCACATAAATCTTAAATAATTATTTTATATTTTCTTTTACTTTCATCGTCTTTAAATCCGTCAGAGGGAAAATTAAGAAGACAACTATTAAAGTATGGCTATGACTATTAAGGAGGCATTGCAGATAGCTAGAAATAAGGCTTTACACATATCAAGCTGCAAACAGACTAAATGATCATTAGTGAAGCTGTAAACTCGAGATCAACACCACCGTGAGAGATTTGGGACATTATAAAAGGACATTCGAGACTTGATTACTGTATTTATCTGTGCTCTTATAGAATGTAACCAATTGCTGCCCATTGAGCTGCTGCTGAGAGGGGAAGAGTATTGTGGAGTCCATTTTTTATGATCACCTTCACAGTTCATATCATATGCTTTTAGTAGACTAAAAAAAGGCTCTTTCTAATGTAAAAAGGCTGTAGTTTATATGATTCTGTAGTTCTTATTTATATTTATAGTGAAAAAGTCAAAATCATTTTTCATATGAGAATAAACTATAAGTCTCCTTAAGTTAATCTAACTTCAAGTTTCTCATTATAAGCATTGAAAAATTCATCCTCTCTAAAAGAAACTTAAAAGTATCTAAAGGATTACAAGTCTTTTTATGCTTGAAGTTCTTATAGTAGAAATAATCTAATTTCAGAATTACATGTTAACTCAACAGTAAGTGTGAAATGATTACATTATGATCCTTCTTTGGTGGCTTGATAAAGGTCTAGAGGATGCATGAAGGTTCTGAAAAGAGAGAACCGTAGCAGATTAGCATTAGGGTGGGGATTGGAAAGTAAACTTTGTTTTGTGAGCTAAGTCATAAAGGAGGAGGGATTATTATTAATGTAAATATGTCCCATCAATGAAATATCATTGTTACCTTTTGAAAAGAAGGTTCAGTTGATCTGCAGGTAAAATGATGGAGAGAATGGCTGCAGTGACACCCAAAGAGGAGATTGAGATAAACTCGAATGCTTATCTAGTCTACATCTTTTTTTGTATGTCAAGCTAAACAGCTATGGTTGTGGCTAAGCCTAAGCATCATATCTTCACATCAAGTGCCAGTTTCTGGCACTACCAAGATCTTCCCTCTGAATTGGATGCTGATGCTACTAAAAGTGAAGAGATTTTAGAGTGATAAGGATGACACAGTCACATATTTCTTCCAAAGATAAGCAAATCATTTGGTTGATTATAATAATAGTTAATTACTATAATATTTTTATAGATTTATCATGCTATTGACACTCTTGTTATCGTCATGAACTTGGATGAAAAAGTTCGTTAGATCTTGTGAGCATAAATTTAGATTATTCTCGTTGAAACATAAGATGAAAAGAACGGAGTAGATCATGATTGTCTAGTATCAAGACATTATATCTACGTTTAGATGTGGTAAAATATAAGTAAGTTTCACATATTATTTTAAATCGGTATAGGTAAAAAATAATAATTAAGGATCGTAAAATTAGATTAGATTAGTGAATGGACGAGAATTGATAAATGCAAGAAAATTAACATAATTTGTTTGTAAAAACTAAAACAACATAATTTTTTATACAAACATTTTGATATATCGCGAAGTTAAGCATAAAAATCATTTATATATTGAAGATTAGTGGTGCTAGAAAAGGTAGCAAACACCCTAAGCACATTACTAAAAATAATAAAAGAGATATTTAAAGAATTCTAATTTGATTATAATTGGCTGTTGACAGTATCGTTCAATGCAATAAAATATTTCTTCCTTCCATCAAATCTATGCTCTCTTCCCAACTAAGAGCTCATTGAAGGTGATGCTCCGTATGTACATTTGATTAGATAGAATAAACAAATGGGGAATTCTGTTCTTTCAAACCAGCCTAGATTCTGCAAAAGAGCCAGTTCAATGAATGCTTTATTTCCTACGTTATTCTTCGACATTAGCCTACAATGCAACAGTTTGACCTCTTAATCTGTGGTGGTGTATCCATTCCTTGTCTCAGTGGCCAAGTCTCTTTGGTCATCACAGCTGATCTTTAGTTTAGATTGCAAGCAAAGCAAATTCAAATTACAAGGAATATGTAATATATTTATATTTAGGTGAAAGATAAGAGCATAGGTGGGTTTAAGCCGCACATGGTGTAGCTTCCGATAGCCGGCAAAAAGAGAGAAGTAGAAGAAGAAGTGCTTAGGCCACTAAAGAAAGAGAGCATCCTCCATCGACATTACAGTGCCAGCCATGGAGACAGGTGAAACCCTGAGTTAGGCCTACGAAAGAAAGTGGAAGAGACAGCACTGAGAGTCTCTCCGGTTAATCAATGGTGAAAATTTTTCCGAGATGGTTCGAAGATACAAAGATGGCCGATCTTTTTCGCCACAGTCTCTACCTTTGGACTCCAACATATCAGCATCATAGCGTTGATGCGATCTTTTCTAAAAGAAGCTGGAGATGATCCCAGTGCTCGCTCCATAAAAAATCTGAATGGTACAGAAAAGAAACTGTTTTGAGACATCACGTCCAGAGTTGTGTTGGCACTGCTGAATCATGCATGCATGCAGATGACAGAGACCATGATTGTGATGCAAGAGAAACTGGGAAGGAACTTCTGCTGTATGCACCACCCATGCATGCTTGCAGTTAAACCATAGCTTAATTATCATTGGCTATTGGCTCTTAGCTAATGAAGCAGTGAATCATGATAAGAATGAACTTAAGAGGGAAGAAAAAGATGTGAAGTGTTCCCCAAGCTTTTCTTTGGCCAAGTCCTATCTCTATAAATCACACTGTAATATATGTTGTATGGCGTGGAGTGATGTGTGTTACACCGTCAGTATTAATCTTCACATATCTCCACTATTGTGTAACTTGGATTTAGCCAACTTGGTTTCTGTTGAAATATTGAATGCAGATTTGGTTCTGATTACTCGACTGTGAAATCAAATGAAGCATGCTGTAGATAAGACGTTACTCGATAGCATTTGATGTGTTCACTTCCCTGATGAATCATCTCACTGCTAGGATAATGAGGCCATACTTCAGACAAACTTTGACAGCAAATGCTTTACCTCAACAACACAAGGATGGATAGCAACTTATTCTCATGATCCTTACACTAGAATGTACGATCGCTGATTACAAACTCCAAGGCACACACGCACGACAAGCTAACCGGGACATATAACGGGACAAGAAAGCACATACCAAAGGGAAGATCAACTACTAGGCTGAATAAAGGATGGGTACAAAGAAGCTACACTGCAGCCTTTTGCCCTTCAGCATCGGTGAAGCAGGTCTCATGGCTTTGAGGATTCACGACGCTGCTCGTATGGCTTTGTGGATCCATGAAACGGCTCTTTTTGAAGTTAGCTATGAATGCAGAGGCCTTGCTGTCGACGTCTGGATCACCGACCCATCTCGTCCGGTCTTCATCGCTGGGTCGGATCTTCCTGGAGACGTGCCTGGGCTCATGTTCGGCCTCTTCCACCATGTACTTTGGTTTGAAGAAGAGACAGGAAGAGGATTTGAAGGATGACTGACTTCCTCCCATCTCTCTCTCTCTCTCTCTCTCTCTCTCTCTCTCTCTCTCTCTCTCTCTCTCTCTACCTTGCTACCGCACACTACTCCTTGGAGGAACCCTGTGAGGTAAAGGTAACGGGAGCTTCTTAGCTCGGGAGAAGAGAGATGCCTCCATTTATATAGGGTTGGAAGGCCTTGAGCTAATGGTGGCGAGGGGAACCTTTGATGGACTCCAGTGGCGATGATAACCATATGAACGGTGCAAGTTGGCCGCACTATGTGTGCTTCACATTTGAGAGAGACACCAATATGATTCACTCCAAGTTTTATCTTCTTCTACTCTGTCAAATACTTGCTTTCTCTGACAACCACTCGGCTGGAATTAGTCGACGGCGCATGAACCTTTCCGTGAAACTATCATCCATAATGACAATATAATATGTTTTGAGAAAATATTCTGCACTTAGGAGATTAATTAGCAATGATTTGGCCTTAAAAGTAGTCCAGAAAACTCATTTCTCTCCTCCTCGTCTGCACTCCAGTTTAGTTTTACAGAGAAAAGAATTATCTTCCAACCTCTTGATGAAGGATAGCGTATACTTCTTCTCGAGTCAATAAGATAAAGCATTAGATGCTTTGATCAAGAGAAGATAAAGCAATAGAAGCTGAGACTACTATAGCAGCTGCGAATCCGAAAAGCCATATATGAATAGGTATGTGTATAGAGAATACAAGATCTGGAATGATTCCACCACCATAAAGAACCCATAAACCAAGTCAAAGTGCTCCGCTAATTAATATAATAAGCTGTCACGATCAGAAGAAATTAGCTTCACCACTCTGTTGTTGGATTGGCATAATTAGCTGCAATATTAGTGGCATTGCCTGCTGTGATTCCAAGTAAAAAAAAAGAGTGGTCAGGACATCATCTTCCTTGTTTCGCTCGAGTGCTGGGAGCTGTCTGGCTTCTATTCGTCTGCATGCAGTCCTTGTTTGGCTTACCCAACTAGCAGAAAAAATCACAGCAACATATCTTTAATGTTGGTTGCTGTAATCACATTGTTTATTATATTCACAGATGCAGAATCTTAATCATGAAAGGAGATTTTGCTTGTTAGGCGAGGCCTATGCTTATGGCCATCAAATTATTCTGCCAGTACAAGTACGCGATCTGGATCAGTGTCGATCTGCCACTGGGGAGTGCCTGGTGGAATCCTACATTGAGATCTGATACCCTCTCAAGCTGGATATAGAGGGAATAAAGATCTAAGTAGAAGTTTTGTAAGAGAAGTTTCCGCGCAATGTAATCGGAACAAAATGATAAGTCTAGGGAAAGATTATGTTGGGACTAATCATCTGAAGGGTTCTGTCTTATAGCTGAGACATAAATTATAATTGGAAGACGAATTTACCATCCCTTTCTTGCCAAAATGTTTCATTAATAAATGATGAAGAACTTGAGAAATGTTGACCAAAATGGCCAGTTGACTGGGTCCAAATGAAAGGATAAGTGGAGGGGATCGTCCACCAAATCTTGCTGCAATAAGATTCGGGGAAATCCAAGCCTGTCATCTTTGGATGCATCTTGTAGTAGGTGGAGTTCACCGTATCGTTTTCCTCATGTTCGATGCCTCCTGACTGGGGGCACGGAAGGGGTCATGGGTCCGACGAGAATCTCGTGGCTTCCATCCTAACACGAGGCGGGTATCGGCCACGGGTAACTTGTGAGAACCCATCTCAAGTCTGTGTCGGGCGAGCAGTCCGTCAATGGCCGAGTCGTCAAAGTCAACATCCTGCGGACCCCATGCTGAGAATTACCCACTCCATCTCTCTCTGGACGCCGCCCACGCCCTCGTCTTCTCCACTCCGCTACGGCCTCAGCTGAAACAGATCAAGAAGAAGCTGATTAGTGGAAGAGGAGGAGTAGTGAAAGTAGCGTTCATCTGAGCCATGTTGTGTGACGACGGAAGGATGGCTCTCATCCCCCTCTGCTGCTCCCTCTCCATGGCAGCCCACCTTTCCCCTTCATCCCCTTTCCTCCGCCACGACAACTCTGCCCCTTCCGCGGTCATCTTCGCCTTCCGCGCCTCCTGGTCCGCCGACGATTGGCTGCTCACCGGCGCTAGGTCACCGTTCGGCGAGCGGGAGATCGATTCCGCCCTCTTCCCCTCGATCAAGAGCGTCGGCAATGACACCACTGCTGCAGTCAACGGGGCCTTCCTCCGTTCCTTCAAGAAAGTGCTCGACACTTCTCGGCTTGAAGCTGAGGTAAGCGATACATCAGATTCTTGCTTCTGTTCCTTCTTGGGCTCTCTTTCGATCACTTGCTTGTTATTCTGTGCTTTTCAGATTGACAGTATATAGATCGAAGAACTGATAAAGAATGGGGAATCATGTTATGTCTCTTAGGATCGATCACGTAGATGGTTGGACTCCGTCGTCTTAACAAGTTAAAACCCCAGATTAGATGTGTTTGCATCAGAAAATTAGCGTTTTGTTACATTGTTGTTTGTTCAATCGCGATGTTCAGCTGGAACATGGAGAATGTTACTGTAACTCGTAGAATTGGTAACCCGCAAATGATCTTTCAATTTACAGGTGCATGCAGCTGTAGCAGAAAAGAAGCAAATCGTGTTCACCGGGCACTCGTCGGGAGGCTCGATCGCGGTCCTTGCTGCCATCTGGTTCCTCGAACAACGCCTGAACTTTGAAGGCAGGGGTGGTCAGGTCGATCCTTTCTGTGTCACTTTTGGGTCTCCTCTTGTGGGAGATGGTGTCTTTGTTCACGCTCTCCAGCGAGAAAACTGGGCTCTCTGCTTCCTACATTTTGTCATGGCCGCCGATATCATCCCCCGCTGTTTGCTGGCCCCTCTGTCATCTTTCAAGGATGAACTCGAGGCCATTCTCCGTTTCTTATGTCCAAAGCCGCTACTTTTCAGTCCCAACACAGTCATGAGCTCTCCGGTCACCTTCTACAGAAACGTGCTTGGGCATGCTCTTTCCGTATCGAACCACCAAGCCTGTTTGCTCATGGGATGCACAAACCCATTGCTGGAAGTTCTAACTGGCTTTGTGAAGCTGACTCCTTACAGACCACTCGGAGCATATGTTCTCTGTAGCCGCGATGGCAGGCTGCTCTGTCTCAGAAACTCGAATTCCATCTTGCATATGCTGTTCTACTTATTCCAAGATGTTCCTGGTGCCGACGTAGAGGAGGTTGCTCGCAGAACTTTAGAGGCGCACCGTCTTTATGAAGCAATGACAAGAGATCATTTGAATGTGCAGAACATAGTGTCAGTGGATTCTTCAGATTCAATCCCTCTCTCCTTCACCAATGGATTTGACGACAAGGCGCAACCAGTCAAAGCTCTGTTGAAAGATCTTGATTTGGTAAACTCTTATCGATGTAGTTCTTTGAACGTGTTATTGTCTCCTAGTATTCCAAATTGTTTGCTGTCGGACAAGCAATTTAGTTTCAGATCAGCGTGATCATTCGACTTTGAGCTTCATCTTCTTCGTCTAAATGAGCACAGTGTCCATGGCATTTCAGAGCCTGGAAGCTAGGCTATGTCTACGAGCAGCAGCAGAGTGGGAGAAGCAGAGACTGAGGAACCAGGCCAAGATCGACGACAACTACAGCAAGATAAAAGAAGCCCTCAGCTTTCTCAGCGACTACCGGGCGACATGCGAGGTGCGAGGACTCGGTTACTACGACACCTTCAAGCTCCAAAAGGACGTGGAAGACTTCAACGCCAACGTGAAGAGACTGGAGCTTGCAGGGCTGTGGGACGAGATAGTCGAGATGCTGAGCCGGTACGAGCTCCCTGATGGCTTCGAGGGAAGGCAAGAGTGGGTGAAGCTGGGCACGCAGTACCGCTGGTTGGTGGAGCCGCTGGACATCGCCAACTACTACCGGCACTCCAAGAACGAGGACACGGGGCCGTACATGGTGAAGGCCAGACCCAGGCGGTACAGATACACGCAGAGGTGGCTTGAGCACGCCGAGCGATCGCCTGCGGGTTCCTGCACGGAGTCATGTTTCTGGGCGTCGGTCGAGGAGCTCTGCATCGACACCGGCGATGGCAAGTCCTTCCTGGAAGTGAGATCCAGGGTGGTGGAGCTCGAAAGGGAGGTGCTGCGGTGGGTAACCAAAGGGAGCCTGGGAAGAGATGTGTTTGTTAGCGAGTCTACCTTCGCGAGGTGGTGGGTGACGCTTCCGAGGCAGCACAGAGCAGACTCCTGCATTGCTAGGTTCGTGAATGGCGAAGACATGTTGGAGACGATGGAATCTTCCACATGATTGCAGGATTCAGTAACATAAAAGAAGCTCAAGTCAAACCTGAATCAGCACGAACTCCATATTGGATGCGCAGAAATCTAACAGCTATTATCATCACTCAAACCATTCGACACGACCACATCTTTAAGTGCTTCAATTTGAACTTGTAGCTTTCTTTCTTTTCTCCACTGTTTCCCATTTCTTTTGTATCTTACAGAATGTATCTTGACCCCGAAGATGTACTACCGAGGACAAAAACAAGTCATAGAAACAAAATTACTTGTGTATCGACCGATGAAACCTTGCGAAGACTCCGACCATAGGCGCCGTGTTGTACGTGCACGCCTCCGTCTGCATGTAATTCCCTCTCACGTCCCTGAACTCGTCCTTGGCGTCCGGGCCGCCGACGAGGGCGCCGACGAGCACGTTCGGGTTCTTCCTCCGCCGGCCGAACCACTTGTCGTAGCCCTGGGCACAGCCGATGAAGGACCTGTCCACCTTGTAGGAGACGGTGGAAGCCGCCCTGTGGTGCACCCTGGCCGGATACTTGGGCCCAAACCCCACCAGGTAGCTAAACCGCAATGGGTTGGAGCCCAGAATGTAGTCCACCTGACCCTTCACGAAGGATAACATGTCTTGGGGGCTCAATGATCCCCGGGGGCAGTGGAGCTCCGGCTCGCCGGAGGACATGGCTAGGTGGTCGGCGAAGACGGTGAGGAGGAAGCTGGCGCTGGCCACGTACTGTATGTTGTTCCACTGCCGGACGAAGAGGAGACCGCCGGGGGTGCGGCGGACGTTGCTGCCGTTGGTGTTCAGGCCGAGGCAGGAGCACACGTAGTGTTGGCCTCTCGATCTGTACTGCTCTAATATGCTGATTTGCTCGTCTTGCAGATGATGTCTTCCCGCTTCCATCAACAGCTGACAAAACACCCTAAACATTTGTCACCATGACCTAAATTATCAACAGTAAGAGCAAGTTCTCCCGAGGATGGCATGGACTGTTCACGTACTGTCATGACTCAGTTTGGAGTTTGGCGTGGTCGGACTCGATCTAGACCTAACTCGGCAAGGGCCAAACGAAGTTTGCTGGGGTCAATTCTAACAAGGAGAAGATTTCAAGTCTTGTTGTGCCTAATCTTTCCACAGAACTCCCATCACTTGGAGTCATTTTCTACGTTGGAAATCAAGCCCAAGCAATTAAAGGGTACATTCCAAGCGATCATGAATGATGATGATGATAAGTCAACGCACGGTTCGAGAAGAACTGTGTCCATTGGAAGATTGAAGCATACCAATCTCTCGTTCTCTGTCATCATCTCAAGTCTAAATATTGGTGAGCTAAGAATCATAATGACGATAGATTCAAACCTACTTATGCTTCGAGTTCTGACCAACCGAAGTCCACATGTTCTACATCACAGGCCCCATATCCTACCAGACTACCACTAGGATGGGGTTGCCAAAGTCAAAGTACAAGTCAGTTGTAGGCTGCCACCCTTTCCTACCATTTATACATAGCTTACAAGTCTCCCAGTTTAATTCTCTTTGTGCATGCAACTGAGTCAAACACCGTGGACCACATCGGAAACATTGTTCTGACTTCTGCCCCTTCCCTTCTTTGTCCAAAGATTTTAGTTCAAGACGATCAGATCTCATATAATATCGCAAAAAAGTGGTATAATTTATCGATATATTAGCATCTAGACATTTGTTAATCTACAAATCATTTCATCTTTATCATCCATAATGTTGTCGCAAGTAACGTAAGTAAGAAGACGAAGAAGAAGAAGAAGAAGAAGAAGGCGAAGTCTACCTTGGAAGCGAGAATTTGGACGCCGGCATATTTGATGTCCCAGCTGAACTCGGAGACGTCCCATCCCGTCCCACCCAACTCATGAGCGTTATCGATCGCGTACCGCAAGTAATCCTCCCTCCCCGTCGCACGGTGAAGCCACAGAGCCGCCCATAGCAGCTCGTCGCCGTAGCCGCTCAACGACGGGTAGTAGCTCTTCACCGCCGGGATGCTGGCATCGTATTTGCCTCTGTACTTGTCCCCGAACGCAAACAACTGCATCCCCAAATAAATGATGCTCCTGTTTAGGAATGTAAGAGTGCACGGTAGACGTTGCGATGTGTGTATGCTTGTGTTAGTGGTCGCAACCTGTTGAGCGTGATGCAGGAGGAGGTGAGAGTAGTGCGGGTTGGTCTCCCTGAACACAAGAGACGCGGCTGCCATTGCTGCTGCTGTCTCTCCTGCTACCTCCGAACCCGGTCGATCCGGGTCGATCTTATACGCTTTCCTCGATGTCGTCATGTCCTCCGGCCTCTGCCAACAGTAGTGATCGGTGTCACCGTCTCCAACCTAATCCAAGAAGAAGAAAGGGTAATCGATGGTCTACATGCGTTGAGCAGCTATGCCATGCAGGATTAATGGCAACCAGTATACCTCAGCCCACAGAACATCGTGGTGAGTGTGGGCTTTGATGAAGTAATCGGTCCCCCACTTTATCGCCTCCAGTGCGTGCTCGAGCTCCCCGGCCGACGCGATCGCATGCCCGTATTCGGCAACGCTCCATGACAACATAGTCACGGTAAAAGCCATGGGTAGGCCGAACTTTACGTGATCTCCGGCGTCGTAGTACCCTCCGACCAGATCAACCTGCAACATCACAAACTCGATGAGCTAATGAAGAAAGAATCATGTCTGCGCCATTAATGGATGCAGAAGTTGGAGGGTTGACCCCTTGTTCGAGCCCATCGGTGAGGCCGGAGTGTCCCCGCCAGGTGACGCGCTGGCCATGAGGAAGGTGGCCGGATCGCTGCGCCTCGAGGTAAAGCAGACTCTTTGAGAGGGCGTCCCCGTAGTCGAATGCAGCCTGGTTGAAGGTAGGAAGAAGGAGACAGATGAATGAAAACAGTGGGATCAAGCTTTCCAGGATCTTCGTTCTGTCCTTGTCTCTCTCCATTCCTACAAACATATGAGAGAGAGAGAGAGAGAGAGAGAGAGAGAGAGAGAGGGTACTGTTGGTTCATTTGGGAGCTTTGAAATACCTGCTACTAATACACATGCGGCAGTCACATGGAACGCGAGTCTCACCTTCCTTGACACGGTTTATGAATCTAAGAAGGTGAACAACTACATATCAGTACATTAATCTTTTCAATCATGAGGATGATGCATCCGGAAATGAGGGAGCCACCCACCCTGTGCTGCCTTCTGAGAACCCTTCCAAGTCTGGAGTTGGTGCCTCTTTCTCTGGCAAGTGAGAGAGGGCGACTCACCCAGAAAGCAGAGAAGTCTCTGTTTACTGTATCAAAAGGAACGTCAACTGGGTGTTTGCATGCTCAGAGAAATCATCCACAGAGTCCTCGGACAAAATGCACTCTCTACGATTGCTTCTTGACTCCAAATGTGAATCCCTTGACACACCAAACCCACATTTTATTGGCATGCAACTTTGTGATCATTGGATCGGTCAGTCGGTGAATTAGTTCATCTTCCCTTTAGTCTATTTCACTTCCACAGAGTGGTTAGGAAGATCTTGCATGCGATCTACATAATAAGAAGGAATCCGAGCACATGACAACTTCTTAGAAGATGCGTTGTTCCATTACCGATCTCTCATCGGTCTTTCACCTATGCTGCTTTCCTGTAGTCTTAATCTTCTGGTTTCATTCCCAGCTCTGTTTTGGAGTACATTATGTCTGCTTTGGCTGTAATTTTCTTGTGCAGGTAATTAAAATGGCAGTACAAACAGCATCAAGACATCATCTCGTCCCTAATTATCTTAGAAGAATAAGTAGATTTCTCACTCCTCAAAACCAATCTGAATCCATCATAATAACTGGAACAGAGTGTCGAACCAGATCAAACTCTTGGATTGAAAATGAACAGTTCCATGGGACATGTTGATGTAACCGGTAAGGTCTACGAGAAAAGTCCTTGGTAGATAGATCTATCTACACTGTTCTTAGAGCAGGACGCAGAACAATAAAATAGCAATTCCAGAGTGATTCCTTCTTTGACTCTTGCTCGGCAACTTGTCTGATTGGTTAAGAAGCTACTGCTTGCCCTGACACACACGCGCATGCAATTCTGCTCGACCTGGAACTAGCCCGAGCTCTCTCGTCAACCATGGTAGCGACTACTTTGCGCCTCTGCTGCGTCGGCGACAGCAGTTCCAAGCTTGCGATCTTGTCTTCTTTCTGGTTCTTGGAGTCAAGATTAGAAAACCACATCGAATAATGGAGCTATGTTCCTGAAAAGAAATAAAATACGACTTTGCACCATCTGATGACGCACCCAAGAAACAAACTTCGTCGGCTGAGTTGACTTTACATGATCATTCGAGTGGGGCTAAAAGCATCTCCATAGCTGGGCAATATCCTCTTTGTCTTCATCGGAGATAGGCGCACCAGTTGTTGGTCACACTGCGACTGTCAAGAGCCTGTTGTAAGAGATATCCCAAAAAAGATGTAGAAATACTTGGCTACAAAGAAAAAGATGTAGCAAAGAGGATCGAAGTTTGGCCTCTCTAGGCTGGTTGTGGACTTTCTCACTTAAGGTGACTGATGGAAGAGAGTGAAAGATGCAGCGTTAAAAGGTGAATCGAGAGCTACATAAGAAACTAAGAGATTGGATGCTGCATAGAGCAGTACTTGGTGAACAAACCTGGTCATTTTGAGAAGAGTCAACGGTGCTCGATCGGAGGCCATAAGGAATAGCATGCAAGTCAAACCAGACTGGGCAAAGTTGGTGTAGAAAGAGAAGAACATGATTAGCTCCAGCATGAATCACTTTTATGGTGGAGAAAAAACCAATCATGAAGCATATCAAAATTTTATATTTGTATGGTGATGAAGCATCAGGTTCAATATTCTTAAGAATTTAATTGGCTAATGATTACATATCATTATAAAAAAATTAATTAGATGTTAAGGAAGACTATATTCTACTCATTTCTAGATTACCTTCCACCTTATAGTTCCAAATAATCTATAAAAATATATAATATTCAATAGTTGAGTTTAAACAATTTGGATTAGTATTAGTTATCTTATTAGATCATAAATGATATTAAAATTGACTAGTATTAAGGCATATGGAGTTGGAAAGAATATATCATAATATAAAATTATCGTTATATCGAAAATGCATAAAGACTAAGATTGAGGTCTAATGGATATACTAACGTTATATTAAGTTCAAATATTTTGGATAAATGATTATGATAAAAATTATTAAGTCTTATAAGAATGACTTAATTATGATTCCGGAGACAAATCCTTTTTATTTTTGAAATTATTTTGGAAGAAGATTATTGAGATATAGCATAATAACTTGACCATAGCTTAGCACCCAAACATTGGGCAATGATACCATGGGCTCATGTCCAACTATTTAATTACATAAACAAATGCATAATGATTGATGATTCATGAAATATATGCAGCACATATCAAGAAGTAGGGAAAGCATAATTTGATTAGGCATGGCTCAGCCATCAACATCCAACCAAATTGACTTGAACATTCCACAGGACCTGTTCTTATTTGCTCACAAGATTACCTAAGTCTCAGTACAAGCATAGCTTGAGAAAATGTGCTACTCCATGGAGTTAATCTCTCTATCCTAAGCTAATTAATTATATGCGAAAGTTTGAGTGATAACTAAATAACTCACCTCCATTTAAGGAGAACGCTCGAAGATAAATTATATAGAAAAATCAAAACTTTTACTTAATTTATATTTCGTCCGTTTGGTCTTCTATTTTTTTTCTACGCCCTAATTATAAAAAAGAAAAAGAAAAAAATATCTTCGTATTTGATTCGGAGAATAATAATTCTTTCGATGAAATATTTGATTGATAGACTTTCATGTTTTTAAAATAATATCTTCAACTATGATTTGTGACCTCAATCATAAATAATATTTTTTTTTCACATTGAGAAATCGAGAATATCGAACTAGAATAAGAGATTATTGACGACATTGGTATGTGATAATTAATAAAATTTGTAAAAAAAATATTTTAAATTAGTAAAATATTATGTAAAAAAGAAATAAATAAAACGATCCCACATCAGTGAGCTATATAAGGTTTTGTTCCTAAAACTAGCATTCATAGAACCAGCAAACATAAGTTTCTGAATACAAGGAGAGAACAAGAAGTGTGTAGCTTTGAACACGAAAGCACCTCTTATTCTACTGAATGGCATCTATTTGATTTGGACAGAGGCAAAAAAGTATATGTGTCTCACACTGTTTATGTTTTTTTCTACATTCAAACAAAAACCAAAAAACTAAGTAGAAAGTGTATAAAAAAAAAAGAAAAGGTACAAAATACAAGCTATGTTTGGTGTAACGGATGTCAACTTTCAGATTTAATTTACTCCAAAATAAAGTTTCCATTTTGAACGATTGAAGGAGAAAAATGAAATGCTTCGTTCTTATTTTTTTCCTCCGCATTAACTATTCATAATAGTTGATCGGGGAAGAAGTTATTGACGTTCTGATCAATCTAATATGATTTGGACTTGTATATATAGAATTATCTGAGATACCTCCGAAGTGGAAACATCGAGCTCCTAAGGTAACACCCATACGAAGATTAAGATCAGATAAGTTTTTTGATCTGATCCATTCGATAACAAAGTTAGTAATGTAATGTATATGAGTGTGAACATTAATGGTAAAAAAATATTAATTTTTTTATTAAAAATAAATTTTTATATTTGATCGTAAAAAAATAGAATATTTTATAGAATATTATATGAGGAAGTAGTCTCTAATTATCTTTAATAATCTCCTCTTGACTTCTTATCTACGTGAGTAACAAAATATAGATAATTTATAATAATATATTTTATACTCCTGTCCATGTGGATAGATACGTGAAAGATGACTTTCATCATCTCCTTCGAATACCATATAGAGATTCATATGTCGAATGACAAATGATTGACGATATTTTTCCTATCAATAATTATATTTATAAAACAATAACACACTACCATAATCTGACAAGGCATAGATTACCTACTTTCATATTAGTTATATTGTCTACTAATTGAACAAGATTTAAAATAATTTCAATTGAATTATGAATTCGAAGTTAAATGATCCAAGCAGTTCTAAATTTAAGTATAAGTCATATGATTAGTTATATATATATAGCTTTAATTTTTGTTATCTTCATTAAAACTAGAGTTGAGTTGAAGAGGGCCGAATAGGAAGACATCCTTCATCTATTTATCATCGAACCTATTAGTACGTAAGCATTCAATCCGGCCACCGTCGGATTTGTTTTCTTTATCTTTAGTTTGGGTTCTCCACCGAACCAAATTGAAATTTTCTCCTTTTTTTAATATTATTATTATCAATCTTGATCGTCGATTCCATTCAATGTGATAAAATTGATTTGATTTGACTCAATTTTATTTTTGTAAAAAAAATTCGAAAATATTATTTTGATATTGTTGTGAAGGCATCGTTCGTGTAAATATCATTTTGATGTTGAATCGAGCTTATAACACTATTCATGCTCTGTATGAGAGTGAGAGAGAGAGAGAGAGAGAGAGAGAGAGAGAGAGAGAGAGAGAGGACAAAGGTGAATTGGAAAGGGACAGTCCCTTCACCACAGAGTAAGCTGACACAGCCTTAAAAGAGGACCCACCCTTATGTGATGGCGACTCTACATAGCCATCACCACTTCCATTTCGTCGTGTGCCCCCTTCCAGTTTGAAACACACCCCCTCCCACATTATCTTCTTTTAAGTTATCCGAACATTGATTTGGAAAGTAGTTGCTTGGATGTAAAGAAGATGCTTAAGTTAATGGGGGACAACACATCCCACTTATCGTATCCTAATGCAACAATCTAGAGAAGAAGAAGAAGAAGAAGAAGAAGAAGACGAGCCAGAAACTTTGAGATTCTTCACTACATGATGAGGTGCAGAGCTAAGCTACAGGATTCCCAAAGCCGAGCACTGTGAAGACCATGGCCGAGTGGAGTACTTGGTGAGGACCGAGGATTCAGCGGAGGAAACAGTGCGTGGCTGTGTTGATCCCAACACGGCCACAGATCACAATGGTGAGCCCCCCCCTCCCCCCGGAAAGCCAAGCTCGCGACACAAAAGGCATACGGAGGAATGGTGGATTTCAAAGTCTTGTTCCATTCTCTGGAACAATAAATATTTAAGGACCATGGGGTCACTCCGGTCAAATGATCACCCCAATTGTCAAAAGAAAGGTCATCATGCGGCAGAGTCTTCGGGAGGAGTGCTAATTCCAATCACGAATGGTCCTATAAATAGTTGTTCTCTGACACTGTTCAGGGAGGCTGATGGATGAGCAGCCAAGCGAACAGGGTGAAGTTTATTCTGTCAGCAGCCTACTAATCTAATTTATCTCTTTGGACGACGCAGGTAATTATGATTCCTTGTCTCATTACTGCTGCAACACATCTGGTACCACTTCGCTTGCTGTGCCATCAAACAATAGTATCAGTAGTAGCTTTTACCGTCCACCAGTGAAACCCAGCAACTCAGCAGCAGCCGTTCATCGTATAAAATCCTTAGGAGGAAACAGAAGAAAGCCTCAACGCACCAGCGAGGAGGAGGTTTTGAGGAAGCAGTGTGCAGGAAGACGGAGAAGAAAAGTGTGAAAGAATTAGATGCTCCGCATCCGCATCCATCCATCCATCGCTAAAGCAGGGGAAAGCAGGGAAGGGGAAAACTCACGACGTCGGTCGCACTAAACGAAATCCGTTATAATGAGGTAATTTGTCGCCTTATGATAACGGTACGAGAACCGTCATTGTCTCACCCAACTGGTTGCTTACTGCATGGAAGATAACGGATTAGAACAATTAATAGTGTAGACAATAACGCTTCGTGAAACGTTATATCGTTTGCTATATGAAACAATCCACTTCGATTACGTTACGGGAGAGATGGCAGTTTCGATATTTGGGGTGAGTATGCAGTGGCAGTTCGGTCACGCCGGTGGTTTTTCACTATATATTTTGGAACCAATAATAATAATAATAATAAAATAAATAAAGAAAGGGTTTGGGCGTGAGGGAGTGACTTCTCACTCACTTCTCCCTCTTCCCCCCCTGCGCTCTTTTCCTCTTTTGTGGCATCTACTCTGTGTCGCTTTTACTCGTCTCTTCGGCCACCGTCGTCTTGTCTGCCCCTCTTCTCAGTCTATCTTGGTGGCGGTCGCCGGGAGGTGGAGCAGAAAGGCGGTGGCGGTGGAATGGAGAACATAAGCCACCCTCCAATGGAGCAACTCCAAGACTTGGAATACTGTATCGACTCAAATCCTCCTTGGGGTAAGAGATCTCTTTTAACTGTTGCCCTCGCTCTCTTTTGCTTGCCGGACTGTTATTTTTCTTGCAGTCTGAATCATTTGCTTTTCCTTTCTCGTTTTGGATGAGTGTTGGTCTTGGCTGTTGTCATTGTCTTGATGAACCGCTTAGGAGATGAGACTGCTCTTTTGTTACTTTGCATTCTGCTGCTTGCGGTATGGAGAACGAGTCAAAGGGTTAAAAAAAGGATCTTTTTTGTTGGGTCCTACAGTAGTTCGTGGGGAAGACGATGGATGTAGTTCGAGTTTGAAGGGTGTCGGTGGTTCTCTTTGCAATTCTTGCTTGAGGATGTGAGTTTGATCGGGTTGTTTTTGTCCTTTCTCGATGTGGGGTGGCAAGTGGTGCCCTTTTTGGTGGTAACTTTTGGGCATCGGTTTCACTACCATCCGGTGGGTAAATCTTTAGCCAACCTCCAAATTTCTGGTTGCCGCTTCTTTGCTGGCGTCGCATGGTGAAAGAACGGATTTGTCTTATGTGATCTTTGTTTTCTGCTCTAGGTTTTCTTCCGTTATCTATGCTTCTTGTGTAAGCACCGCAATTTAAAAAATAGACACTCAGGATTCGTTCAAAAGGTTTGTTTTGTTTATTAGCCAACTTGTTTTCTTGACCCCTGTTGGTTCAGATTGGGAATTGGATGATTCTGATCATTTTGTCTTAAGAACTCTGTCCTTGCAAAATCATGTTTGAGTCAACTTTGAAGATCTTTTCCTCATAGGTTTATGTCATTGTTCAATCAACCATATACAAATTTATGGTATGCTCAGTGGTTGTGGTAATTCTTGCTGGTAGAAACCAATGTAGGTTGGTGCAAAACTCTGGTTTTATGGTCACTGAAGTCATAATAGAGCACTGGACAAACAAACCACTTCTAAGTGCTTCCAGATTTTTCTCCCACAAAATGGTGGACTTCTTTCAGACATTTTATTGCTGCCTGTTTGGTTTCAATGCTATTTTATGGCTATGCACTCTGCAAAATGGGAAGAGTTATGTTGTCTAGAAGATTGTGGAATCTCTTTGTGCTTCTAGGTTCAATTATCAGGGCAACAAAATGTACTTGATAGTTTGTGATGAATTTCCGGACCTCATTTGACTTCTCTGCTTCTATTTTCTGCAGATAGATATTGTATCACTTCTTGCTTTGTTTTCACTATATAGTAAGATGCCATTAGGATAACTTGCCCATAATTGAAGGGTTATCTAAGATCTCCTTAAGGTCTTGGAAGAGTCTAGCATGTTTCTCCGCCAGGTATTCTGTATGTCTTGTTATCAGTTTATCTTCTTGAGATACAAGTATAAGAAAAGCTTGTTGTTCATCAAAATCTATGGAAAAATTCTGACAGTATTGAATTTTGTCAAGGGGACTATTCACACTGGTGCTTCATTGGTAATGTAGGTGTCCATGTGCTATTCCTCATGAAGGATTATGTAGGCAGCCTGAATCTGATGCATTATAGTATTTTAAGATATATGGCCACATCTTTATCCAAGTTAATTTTGTCACTGAGTAATCTTTGTCCCTGTCAATGACAATTTTGAACCCCCTGTTTATGGTTCTGAGGTGAGGTGCAGGATTTGCAGGTTCACGGTGTTGAGGTCTACTATCATATCATTAATTTTCTATTTACAATTTGTTTTTTTCTCTGTTACCTTCATAGTATCATCATGTTTTTGGTTTGTTAAATATTTGTAGTCTTGATAAAGGGTTATTTGATCTGTAGTAGTGTCCTGAAACTTTGATCTCGAGTGCTCATGTAGCACGTCAATCATTAAGGGAAGCAGCTGAAAAAGAGAGGGAGGAGGTTAATGCCAGTATTGTCACTTGGGCATCCTTGTGATACTATTACTCTGTCCTTCCATATGCTCTACCATATGAAACTCTGTACCCTTGTCTGTCACTTTCTTTCTGTCTCTTTGCTATTAGGTTATATGCAAGTATTTGAAAGTGGCCTAGAGCATGCTTTTCTTTCAGTTTTTTAAGGTAATGTGGAGATGATGGTTGCTTCTCTTGCTTTTCCTCTCTAATTTCTTGTTTTGTCCTGTTAATGTTTTGTTTTTATTTTTCATTTCAGTTTTCGTTTTGAGTCACTTTTGTGGATATTTATTTAGGTATTGAATATTTGGCTAAGATTAGCTACTACGGTTTTGATTGGTTCGATTTCAACTTTGACCAAGCATAAGCTTGCATGCCTGTTTTCTTTGGACAAGTATAAACTCTTAATTTTTAATCACATCGTTCTTTGGCCTCACTAACAGTTATTGATGAGTGATAACTTTAACTGGAGACCTATTTATGTGGAAATGTAAACCATGTATCATTCAGCTTACACGTATAACAACAATTTGCTGTTCCTTCTGTTCCAGCATATGTTTCTTATAAGAAGCTATCTTCTTTGTTTATAATAAGCATTTGTCTATGTCTCTTTCCTGCAGTTGAAACTATCTTGTTGGCTTTTCAAAATTACATTCTAATGCTTGGCACCAGTGTGATGATTCCTTCAATGCTTGTTCCACTAATGGGTGGGACTGATGTAAGTTAAAATTCATTTCAGACGGTCAGCTATACAGATATACTTTATCGTGTCAGCAATGGATCTTTTACACACTCACTTTGCTGATTGGTGCTTTTCTTATTGACATGCTTTCCTATATTTCGTAGGCTGACAAGATTCGAGTTATACAAACATTGTTGTTTGTATCTGGCATCAATACGCTTTTGCAAGCATTGTTTGGAACACGTTTACCAACCATCGTGGGTGGTTCCTTCTCTTATGTGATACCTATCCTTTATATCATTCGAGACTCATCTTTGCAGCAAATTCCTGATCCACATGAAGTGAGTTCCTATATTCTCTATTAAGGGCTCCCTAAAGCTTATGACCATGTAATACCCCAATCCGATTAATCTCACATCAGATTTGGCTAAGCTTTAAATAGTAAGTTTTTCACTACCCAAGTCCTAAATCACACCCCATTTTGTGGGTACTCCCATGTGGTTTTGGGCTCATATTGTGACAAATATGACATCAGTGCTTAGCCCATAATGTGGGAATAATTGGATTAAGCCATGACAGGTCATCTTCTTTTTCACCATTTACCTAGTTAATCATACATGCTGCTGAGTATTCCATGTGTTCAACTTGCAGAGGTTTTTGCAAACTATGCGAGCCATTCAAGGAGCACTAATCATTGCATCCAGTTTGCAGATAATAATCGGTTATAGTCAGCTTTGGGGGATCTTTTCAAGGTAGTCCTTCATAGCCCAAAGATGTCAGCACTTTTGTTATTTGTATATGTAATTTCCACTGTGTTGCTTTACAGGTTTTTCAGTCCGCTAGGTATGGCACCTGTAATTGGATTGGTTGGCTTGGGACTATTTGATCGAGGTTTCCCTGCTGTATGTCAGTAATACTTTAGCATCATTTTCTCTACAATAAGAGTCACAGTTGTTGTGTAAAAAAACTGCATTTAAAGAAAAGTGTTTTGCTCTTTAGGTAGGAAACTGTGTGGAAATAGGCATTCCAATGCTTTTGATGCTCATTGGGCTGTCACAGGTAGTTTATTTTCTTTTGCAAAACTAGGTTTCTTCTTTCTTTTGGCTACTCAATTTGATTAGTTGAGAAAATTTTGTAATTTGCAGTATCTGAAGCACTACAGGCCTTTCAGAGATATTCCCATCTTTGAACGCTTTCCAGTTCTCATCTGTGTCACAGTCATTTGGATATATTCTCTTATCCTAACAGCAGGTGGTGCATATAACCATAGACCTGCAAGAACTCAAAACAGCTGTCGCACTGATAGGGCAAATCTAATATCATCCGCTCCTTGGTAAAGTTTCACACTACATGCTGCTTGCCCATTTAATCTAACTTTTGGAGTGTGCACCCTTTCTTTTCATGGACTAATTCTTCCAGGTTCAAGTTCCCATATCCTTTGCAATGGGGTGCACCGACCTTTGATGCTGGCCATTCAGTAGCCATGATGGCTGCTGTATTGGTTTCTATCATAGAGGTACAGCTGAATATAATTTCTGTGTTTCTAGGAATATCTTTTAAGTTTCTTTTGCCCAAAACTGCAGTCAACTGGTGCATATAAGGCAGCATCACGCCTAGCTATTGCAACACCTCCTCCTGCTTATGTATTGAGCCGAGGCATTGGTTGGCAGGTCTGATACTTAACTTTGTCTACTTGGATAAATTCTGTTCTTGTTGAGTTCTGGAGCTTTGTTACGTTCTAATTTCATTTCATGTCTACATACACATAGCCCTAATACTTGCACAACAGTTTAGTCTCATGTTTTGAAACAACAAATTTAAATGTATACCAAATCAGATATCTATGCATACACACATATAGGCATGGTTATGTGCATCTATACATATTGGTTAGTTGATAGTTTGCATCATAAGTTTTTATGGCTAAGCTTAAAACTTGCAATTGATTATAGCAATAGATAGACTGCAGGACAAACTTCTTTGGTAATGGATAAACAAGTCATGTACATGATAGCAAGGTTCGTCGTACTACAGCATACCACTCGATACGGGCGGTACATATCGGTTCAAGAAGGGGTTGATATGGGCGGTACATATCAATCTGTCGGTACACCCCATCATATTGTTTGTCAGTATATCGGTACGTATCTTACCGATGATCGATCAATACACTGGTACAGATCGGTAAGGCGAACCATGCATGATACGGCTTCTTGTTGTATTTTATTTGTAGATGACATTGTTTTAGTTGATGAGATTCTAATAATTTAAAACTGAGTTATGAAAACTAAAAGTTTTAAATTAAATAGGACTGAGATGGAATATGTGAGACCTAATTTTACTAATACTAGGTGTATAATATTATATAGTAAAGTTACATGGGTAAGTTTCAAAAGCAAAAATTTGAAGTATTTTGGATCACTTATTCAATTAGATGGAGAAATTGATGATGACATGATTTGTAGAGTTAAAACTGGATCATTAAAGTGGAGATGAGTTTCGGGAGTTTGGTATAAACACAATAACAGAAAAAAAATATTTAATAATTATCAAGCCAATAATACTTTATGGATTTGAGTGTTGGGTAGTTAAAAAATAACATATAGTAAAAGTTTTGTTGTTGAGATAACTGATAAGCATGTTAAGGTGAATATGTGATGTTGCCAGAAAAAATAGGAAAAAGTATTTTCATTTATAAACAATTAGGTGAAAACATATCCTAAGAGAATCATTTTTTTTTGTTATAAACATATGCTATGCTGACTTATAGGTGTTGTTGTTAGAAGATGAGAGACAACATGTATTAATGGTACGAGAAGAGGCAAACAAAGACTTAAGAAGTATGTATGAAAAATAAAAATTATGAATAAAGATTTAATGGCTCTTAATTTAATTAAGGATATTACTTTTCAGAGAACTTAATGAGAAAAAAAACCTATGTAGCCGAGCTCAATTAATTGAGACATTATGGTTTGTTGTTATTACAGATTGTAGGACAATTATTGAGCGAAGAATGGTTGATCTAGAAAGTCTACAGTTGAACATCTAAAGAACGGTTTATATTCTTGTGCATAGAAGTGTTTTTGTGGTCACAGTTGAACACTTTCAACTGTGTTCAGATGTATTGAGAGCTCCTACGTCAACTAAGAAGCTTGTTTCTGGTACTTTTCTTTTGGTAATTATTTTCCTATAGGTCTTTGAATCTTTTAGTTCTTTCTTTATGTTAGTCCTCATCCCTACATGGGATGTTAAACATTACAATCCATTATTAACTTAACACTGAGTGTATATACCTCAGACTTGAAATCAGAAGCATCTCTTGTCTTTGAGATTTAGGTGGTGTAGCATCATTTATTACTTAAACTGAGTTTTGGCTGTCATGATATGCACACATTTGTTTCATAGATCACAAATGTGATATAGTCTTGAGCCTGTCTCTATCCTTTTTTTCTTTCAGCTTTGTAGCTAAATGCTAAAATGCTTTAGCATTCATGCTTCACCACAGGGGATAGGTGTACTGCTGGATGGTCTGTTTGGGACGGGAACAGGCTCTACTGTTTCTGTGTAAGATTTTTTTTTCCTGGCAAAATTCTGCTGCATGTGATAGGGAAACATGACTTAGATATATGCAGAGTATGCAAAATATTCATGAAAATTATATATATCTATGGCCAGAATGTGTTGCACTGCTTCCTGATTTTGGGAGGGACCATACCATAAGTCAGGTGCAATGCCCATGAAAAGGATCCGTGTTGTACATATTGCACAAAATTCTAGCATGTGGAAAGGATCTGTGTTGTACTTGTACATATTGCACAAAATTCTAGCATGTATCTTATTTGATTCTAGATAATAATGGCAATGATGATAACACTAGTGAGTCGGGTGCAATGCCTGTGGAAAGGATCTGTGTTGTACTTGTACATATTGCACAAAATTCTAGCATGTATCTTATTTGATTCTAGATAATAATGGCAATGATGATAACACTAGTGAGTCGGGTGCAATGCCTGTGGAAAGGATCTGTGTTGTACTTGTACATATTGCACAAAATTCTAGCATGTATCTTATTTGATTCTAGATAATAATGGCAATGATGATAACACTAGTGAGTCGGGTGCAATGCCTGTGGAAAGGATCTGTGTTGTACTTGTACATATTGCACAAAATTCTAGCATGTATCTTATTTGATTCTAGATAATAATGGCAATGATGATAACACTAGTGAGTCGGGTGCAATGCCTGTGGAAAGGATCTGTGTTGTACTTGTACATATTGCACAAAATTCTAGCATGTATCTTATTTGATTCTAGATAATAATGGCAATGATGATAACACTAGTGAGTCGGGTGCAATGCCTGTGGAAAGGATCTGTGTTGTACTTGTACATATTGCACAAAATTCTAGCATGTATCTTATTTGATTCTAGATAATAATGGCAATGATGATAACACTAGTGAGTCGGGTGCAATGCCTGTGGAAAGGATCTGTGTTGTACTTGTACATATTGCACAAAATTCTAGCATGTATCTTATTTGATTCTAGATAATAATGGCAATGATGATAACACTAGTGAGTCGGGTGCAATGCCTGTGGAAAGGATCTGTGTTGTACTTGTACATATTGCACAAAATTCTAGCATGTATCTTATTTGATTCTAGATAATAATGGCAATGATGATAACACTAGTGAGTCGGGTGCAATGCCTGTGGAAAGGATCTGTGTTGTACTTGTACATATTGCACAAAATTCTAGCATGTATCTTATTTGATTCTAGATAATTCTAGCATGTATCTTATATGATTCTAGATAATAATGGCAATGATGATAACACTAGTGAGTCGGGTGCAATGCAATGCCTGTGGAAAGGATCTGTGTTGTACTTGTACATATTGCACAAAATTCCAGCATGTATCTTATTTGATTCTAGATAATAATGGCAATGATGATAACACTAGTTTCTGTGCAATTTTAGGGAGAATGTTGGGCTTCTTGGACTTACTAGAGTTGGCAGCCGTAGGGTTGTTCAGATTTCTGCTGGATTCATGATATTCTTTTCCACCTTAGGTATGATTCCTCATACAGTTTCCACGATGCTGGTGTTAATGTTTTTCTCAACATGCAATCAGTTGATGATGTTTTGATCTGTTGCTTCAGGGAAATTTGGAGCCGTCTTCGCATCAATTCCATTTCCTATATTTGCTGCATTGTACTGTGTCCTTTTTGGCCTTGTTGGTATGTGTTTTATTTTTCTTGCTGCTTGTACTTGCTGTCGATATTTCTAATTTCCTTTTTGAAAAATTTGCAGCTTCTGTTGGAATATCATTCCTTCAGTTTACAAATATGAACTCTATGAGAAACCTCATCATCACTGGTCTCTCACTTTTCCTTGGAATATCTGTTCCACAATATTTCAATGATACTCTGGTTTCTTCTGGTCACGCACCCGTAAATACACATGCAGGATGGGTTAGTTATCTTTTAACGTCCGTTTGAATTCTCTACAGAATTAGTGAGTATTTTCTACATTAGTCACAACCTCGTCTCTTGCTCTCTACAATCTGTTTGGTGCGACTTGAAATAAATGAATCAATCAACTATGCTTTAAGATGGCAATCAAAATAACCATTTGACAAGGAAGTGGAGGTTTTGTTGCTCAATCTGTTTGTCATTCTTTTGCTGGCTTGCTAAGCTATCATGTTGTGCGAAGTATTTCCTGGTTGTTTTCCCCGAATTTGAATTTTAGCAATTCCTATGTCAGAAGCAACATGTTGTCTGATTAAACCATGGATGTCAAATGTTTGGAAAGGCTCTATTGATATAAGATGTTTGTTCTACTAAGATTGCATTGTGTCTTGCTATTCACATACATGTTCTTTTGTTGACACCATAAACCTTTGCTGATTGCAGTTCAATGGGTTCTTGAATACGATATTCCTATCACCTCCAACTGTCGGGTTGATTGTCAGCGTATTTCTCGACAACACGTTGGAAGTTGAGAAGTCCAAGAAGGACAGGGGGATGCCATGGTGGGTAAAATTTAGAACCTTCAGAGGCGACAACCGGAACGAGGAGTTCTATACACTTCCTTTCAATCTCAACAGATTCTTTCCGCCTACCTAGCAGAGGCTCAGATCTTCGGCAAACACTGACCGAGCTACTCCATTTTGATAACAATGCTTGCAGGCATGTTCTTCATCAATTCAAGCGATCGGTGATCCTGCAATCTTTTTGAACAAGTCGAAAAGTTTCGGCCCAGTATCTAACCTTTTTTAGGGTTCCATCTTGATTAGTTGGCATCTTGCTACTTCACTTACGACTTGTGCTGCTAGAATCTCTTGTATTTTTCTGTTATATGCTTCTTGTATTAGGCCGACTGGTTCATCTGTGCCATGTAGTTTTGTGGTGTAATAAGACAGCACTGTTTCATGCATTTAATTGTTCTTCATTTGTCTATCTTATTATGAGTTTATAAATTGCACAGGAAAAGTCTAAATACTGAACTGTAAACACATTAATATTGAGACGAATAAAGAATTAATTGTTTGGCAAAATCTAACAGAAACTCTTGTTAAATATTACAATTATTCTAAATTATAGTCAGAACTTTTTTCTAATTAAGATGATAAAAATGTTGTAACGAATTGGGAGGTTCATGTCAAAAAAAAATTTTGTATCATTTTATAGTGCAATTATTACTCTTATCAGAACAAATACTTTTTGATCAATATCGAACTTAATATATTTAATCAATAGAAACAAGAGATGTGATCTCAAACAAAAGAACAACAAACCAGAAAAGATATATAAAGTATAACCCCAAATGAAACTCCACAAAAATATCATTTTTTACTATAAAAGAAGTAACAAATTATATATTATTCAAAAAGATAAAAGAACCATTACAGTCATCTCCTTCCCACTTTTTACTTATACAATACAAATACCAAAAATTAAGATAAAATAAAAAAAAATAAAACAAAAATATTTATAAATAAATTAATAAAAAAAAAATAAAACAAAAATATTTATAAATAAAAAGTAAGAAATTAAAAGGTAAGTATTTTAAGAAATTATATTTATTTGATTGGGGAGTGATCAGCAGGCCCATGGGCCTCTATTTGGGCCTCATATCACATGTATGTCATGGCCTAGAATAAGAATTGCTGACTGCAACAAATAAGATTTCTTCTACTGTTCTTAGATTAAATCCAAGTGAGAGAGAGAGAGAGAGAGAGAGTGATTTTGGCATTCCAAGTCAAGTTGTTCACATGGTGGGATGACTTGTGTTTGCTGCTTTTCCCAAATCAAAGTGGAGATGGGACATTTGACTGGAGCAATCCAACCCTAATGCACGGGAAGTGCAGAGGGATTCCTCCTCTTCTCATGACTCGGGTGTCACGTCTGTGTTTCTATGCGTCTTGTGGTCTAGCAGAGGATTGCTTGCTGCAGTCCCACTGAGGTACAATCCGCCCACATTTGTTGACTTTTGGAGCACCAAAATACTGGTTAGGTGCGTCGGATCATTATTTCTTTCGTACGAATTGTCGAAACATTTTTCTTTCATATTTCCTAAACAATACTCCTATTTATGATTGATCTTCAAAATATACTCCTGAAAAGATACTTAGATACTTGTTTATACTCCACGGATTGGTTCACAGATAAATCCATCTAATCCCCTGTGTATAGATAGAACAAAACCTAATAATACAAAATCAACTCCAAATAGATATCTTTAGCATCTTCATCAAAACATTATAGGTTTATTTAAACATATCGTAACTGAGATAATAACTACTTAAAGCCAATAAAGCTACGGTGTCTTAAATGATGAAACGATTCGATTTGGCATCTCACCACACAATCTTCTATTGGAACGTATCCAGTGAAGTAAATGGAAACAAGTGAATTGGTCCGCAAGTCAAGTCACAGTTTCCTGGCATCAACGGAGTCTCGGGATCACTTCCCACCGGCACTCCCTGGTCAAGAGGAAGGGGAAATATGCATTAGGTAGCTACCTACACGTGACCCGAACCTTACAACTCGTGTTTGTCCTCCTGTAGATTGCCCGATAGATTACAGGCCAAACACACGTCGAATGCGACGCTGCACGAATGGAATCTATTAGTGTCGAAAGCCATACGTCAGAGTCGTCATTACCACGTGCGAAGATACTCCCTGTCCGAGACTGCGGGCCGTCGGTTCGGGATGGGCCCGCAGGTTTAGAGGTTAGCCGTCCCGGTCACGCACAGGAGTTAGTGGTGTGCAACGATCGGGGGCCCGCTGCTCTCTCTGGGAACGGAACTCGCGGGACACTCTCGGTGGAAGGTACCAAATCGGGTGCGACGAAGGGCGTGTCGGCCAGGAGGCGATGCCGTCAAGCACGAGCGATGCCGACGGTCGCGCGTGTCCCTCATACACGAAGCACGTAAACACTCACTCAAAGTCAGCACGAATCACGACATCAAACGTGGAGACGACACGTCCGGTCGCCATTCGAGATCCACGGTCCAAACAAGCCCGCGGCCGAGCTCCACCGAGTCGAGGCTCCCCTGTCTGTCTCTTCCAGGGCAGAAACCAGGAACTCTACCGACTCCGCAATCTCCCTTCATCAGCATGGACAGGTGGACCGTTTGCGGGAGAGGCAAATCGTGGTGCCTACGTCCTTCCCGAGAGCGGATCTGAAGCACGCAAGCGCGACCGGCACTGGCGACTGCATTCGCGCGCGATTACGTCGACACTTCTGCCCTTTCTTTCTTATTTCCTATTTATTAACTTAATCTCAATTATCACTAATTAAACCATGTGCTAACTAATACGGGTATAATAGCTAAATATAAGTGTAATTACACGATAAATACTTTCTTGCCCCGATTCGTCTGCCGTGTCGAATTAAGAGCAAAACAGATAGAGATCAAAATACACATACATATCAGCATCGATATTAAAAGCGAAGAGATAGAGATAGATAGAAAGGGGAAACCAAAGGATTTGATTCGATCTATGCATCCACAGATCTAGATTTTGTCGGAAAGCTCGGCTCCTTCGTCTTCCAATTCGCTATTGGGTGGTGGAGTTGGGGGGAGACGGCGATCGGGCTTTCGCGACTTGCAGGGGAAAAAGCTCTCTGTTTTCCTTTCTTTTCCTCGTTGGTTTTGATATAGTAGGAGAGGGTTTGGGTTTTAAGTTTTGATCCAGGCCACCCCGATGCCAAACACCAGGCACAATGCTGTTTCCGATTTCTCCTCGGACGCACCGACCGATCACATTGAAGGTGGTGTCTGATCCTGTTTTGATCCATCTGTTATTGTTTTCGTTCACCTGTTTGGGATAAAGAGTGCAGATTTTTCCGATCTTGGGACAATGCAAAGAGTGGATTTTGATGGGGTTGGATTGTTCTTGATGGCAGAATCTGTGAGGCATTTAAAGATCGAGGATGGGGATCGTCGGAAGGGCGCTGATGGGCAGCCGAATCCGTATCCTGATCGCCCTGGACAACCTGATTGCAGTTTCTACTTGAGAACCGGCTCGTGCAGTTACGGGAGCAAGTGCAAGTATCACCATCCTACCATCGCTGGGCAGGTGGTGAAAGGGAGTGGAGTTGATATGATTTTGACGTTTTAGTTGTGCTTTGCTCTTTTCAGCTTGAGCTTTTGCTGCCATCAATGGTGATTCTGAAGATGAACTACTTGGTTAATATTTGAACTCATCCTCTTTTGTAGGGAAATCAGTATCGAGGTGAACTCCCGCAAAGAGATGGTCAACCTGATTGCCAGGTACATCGTTTTGCACAAAAGCAACCAAGTTTGGGCATGTTATTATGCTTAGACATCTACTCCACATACCTTACCGGCCTCTGTTCTAGTAAGATATGACTGTTAGTACAAAAATGCGATCTGGTGATATTATTTTGATCGTTTTTGCCACCATAGAAGCAATGGGATAGCTATATAGCTTGGAGAAGAAAGAGGGCAAGCTCAATACTCCAAGATAGTAATATGGTGAAATTATTTGTGATTGTTTTGCCTCTGTATAGATTGGCATATCTACATAGATTGGAGAAGAAACAGGGTAGCCCTATGTTCCAAGATAGTTTGTCGTCTTTATTAAGAACTGTCTAACCGGGAACAATTCCTTTCCTGAAAAGAAAATGTGATGAAAGCTCCAATTACTCAATTTTCGGATGTCATAAAGGTGTTTTCCTAGGACTGTAACGTATGTGTTTTATAACTGCTGTGAATCCCTGTTTGCTTCTCTAAACCAGAACATAAGCATGTAAGAAAAGAAGGAAAACCATAAAGACTTGGTTCTGCGTGTGGCTTTCTTATCAGACAGAAGATAGCTAATATTTGCCAGGATTCAAATGTAATTTCAATAACAGAGATGCTACTAGGACAACTAATGTGTGTATCCATGACATAAATGAGACAAAGAAGCTAAAATGCATTCCTAAGAAAAGCTTTCTGCCCTAGAGTTATTCAGAAGGTTATTTATTTAAAAGGTTTGGAAAGCCAAGAACAAGCACAATGATATGGAAAAACATGAGATATGCTTAAGTCAAACTACTAATTTTTAGAGTGTCTAATGGTTTCATGATGGAAGACTTTCACACACAGAAATATTATTACAAATTTATACATCTTCTATGTTTTGTCTATGACCAGACAACAAATACTTCTAAAAAATTTAATTGAAAAAGTCACATTAATATCCTAAGATGTAAGAACATCATACAACACACATATGTTTGAAAAATTTTGGTGGAAAATATCTAATATGTTAAAGAAATAACTATCTGTAACTTCAGAACTACCAAATTTGCTATGGCACTGGAAACTGGAAAGGATGTTTTGTCTATGTCATGCTTTTGATTAAAAAAGTAGTACATGAGCATTTGCACCTAAACCTTTGATTTTCCCTTAGTTGGTGATAGCACCACTCCGGTAACTTTTCTTAGTAGCCCATGGCACAGGATGCTAAGAATTAATGGGATCTAACAATGCAACCATGTTCTTGTCAGTGTCCTTCATGGCATTTTTCTTTAATTGAATTTTGTTACTGGCATTTGTCTTGCTGAAATTATGCTCTCCAAAGTTATGTTATCTTGATCCTATGAGAAGGGGTAACACGCAACATTTGAATCTAGCTTACCCTATTATGTTTAGAGATCATTCTGCACAAGGATTCCTTGTGAGCAAAATTCACCTCTTTAGGAACCCATAACCCATAGGACACCTTTTAGATCATAGAACTAGAATTTGATGGACTATAGTCTATCTGTTTAGCTGTTACTTTAAAAACTAAAAGATATAATGATAAAGACAAAGCAGCTGTCGAAGAGTTGGGAAAAACAGTTGTAGAAAATGAGGGACAATTGTTTATAATGGTTTGGATGTGTCCAAATAAGATGTATAAATACACTGGTTTTATGAAATTTAACTTTGTATTGGAAAGGCTCAAGAGATGGGAAGATAAAGATTATTTGAAACTATTACAATGGTGTTTTGCTTTTAGCATAGCTCAATCAAACAAAATGATACATGAAGTCAACCCCAAATAATGAAGAACAATGATCCATCCTGAGAATATTTGTATCACAAGAATTATCTTTTTCTTCTTAATCATCTTGAATTCATATATAACTTTTTTGTCCTCGCTCCTGTTAGACCACCACTGTAATCCTTATCCAACTTGACATATGCCTTATCATGAATGGCTGTTAGATAAATTTAGTTATTTTTTTATGATGAGATAGAATTTTCATGTCTGAAACTCATGTACCCTTTTGATGTTTTGTCAAAAGAAACCTTATGACAGATTTGTCTTGTACAGAAGTGTTGTGTCAGCATCCATGAACTGTTGGCATCTAAATAATCAATAATAAGAAATGAGAAAATTTCCAAAGAATATTCATTTCTTATAATGAGCATAAGATGTCTTTGAGCAATTCTGAGATGTTTGCTCCAATGCTACATGGTGAATTGGTGCTCTTGTTGATTTTTGATCCACAAGACTATACCAATGATGTGTCAGATGGACCATGCTTTATAGAGCAAGATATTTTCATTGAATGCAAGAAAATGCAGAACCTTACCTCTTAGTTGAATTCATGAATTTGTTGCAAAAATGAACAGAAATGAGTTGACAAATTCTGATTGGTTTTTCTATACCAGATGAACTGTGGGAGATCATAACCCGACCATGGGTAGAGTAGAGTAAACTCCAAATTACAGTTTGGACCATCAAGAGATGTCAAGCCATGAACTCATCTCTTACCAGTGCATTGGATCTTTCTCAATTAGAAAATTATATATTTATTCTATTAATAAAATCTTGCAATTTTGTGCTCATAAAATTAGTACTTTAAGGTGTCTTAACAAAATCAGCACAAAAAGTGTCTTGCAATTTTTCTTTCAACTGTTTAAGGCAACTTATTTGATTTGGCAGCTTAATACAATTTCCTTTTGAAATAAACCAGCATATATAGTATTAAGAAGATGCAGACCTGAAGAATCAATTGCTTTGATTTCTCATTCTTTTTTATCATTAATACATTAGATAACGTATGGTTTAGTGATTGTAATTTGTGCTGACATTTGCTTTGCTTAAATGTGCTATTGCAGTTTTTCATCAAGACAGGAACATGCAAATTTGGCTCAACCTGTAAATATCACCATCCACAAGATAAGCGTGACACCCAAGTACTTCAGTTAAATGTTTTGAGTCTACCACTGCGAAAGGTGTCGAGATTTATTTTTAATTTTTACCCTGCATATGATGAAATTCAACATATCTAAATATCTTAGACCATTTGTTCCTTTAATGGGAGGGAGGTTTGTGGTGTCATGATAAGATTACTCCTTCGTGATCTAGCTGACCAGGTTTGAGTTGCAAAGATAGCCATGCTGCTTGCAGGAATAAGGCTGTGTATACTCAGGCTCTGGATTGGCATGAGCCTTGTGTACTAGGCCACCCTTTATTTTCTTTTTAATGGTCTCAAATCCCTCAAATATCTGTTGGAGTTTTCATTTGATCTGGTTTCACAGGATGAAAAATCATGTCCCTACTACATGAGGACTGGAACTTGTAAATTTGGAGTTGCCTGCAAGTTCAATCATCCTCAGCCTGCCAATGTTGGAGCCATGTTTCCTGAATCAGGTCTCCCAATTAATGGATATTATGGATCTTTTGCACCGTCAACAGGACCATCTTTAACAGGTGAACTTCCACCATGGCCTTTCTCAAGGACCACCATGTCTAGTCCTCATATGCAAGGGCTCCAAGGTTTCATGCCACTTATTCAGCCGCACAGCCAAGCCACCATGCCTATGCAGCAAGATTGGAGCACATACATGGTTTGCAATCAGACCTTAAAAATCTACTAGATTTTGTGTGATTTACTACTTGTCTTGTTCAAGCTGCTTGTCAAACCCTAGCTATTTATGATGATACAATGAAGTATTACTGCTCCTCAGCAGATCGAGAGCCTATTTTCCAAACTTATGCTTAGTGACTCTCTGTTTTGTGTATGCTAGTATTTTACTAAATATTTTCGTAAAGAACTTTCTTTCATTTTTAGCTTATAATTACAGGGCGTTAATGTGTTCTTTTTTAAGTTCAACTTTTGATTACAGGGAATTATATTGAATTATACCTAATAATAAATTACACTTTTTCCGGTGAATCCATGTGTTTAAAGTTTTGGCATTCTGATTAAGCTCTTGGCTAAAAGATTGTCCTAGTCCAACTGACCACGTTGAAAAACACAACTAACTAGATTTTAGGAAAAAACATCTAACAATTCCTGCGACCTTATTTTTTTACTGCTAAGACTGGCCTCATCCATTCTAATCAGCAAAGGTACTTTGTTAATTATCTATGGTTGACTGTGGCAGCTTTTCAAGATGTTTTTCATTAGATATAGAAAATCTAATGTATGTATATTTGTTGACACATAAATTGCTACCACACCATTATTTGCAATGTAGACTTTACTTTCTTCTGTACTTCTGTTATCATTAAGGTTTTAATCTCTGATGCATGTATACATCATTTTCTTCCTTTTATATACTGCAGTAGCATCTTTCTGTAGCCAACTTTTATAGTATACCAATACTTAAGCATGCTTACTACATCAAGCAGGGCAGTATTCACATTCCCTCTTACAGTGGTCCTAGGCCTAATCATCTATCCAATTTAAAGAACCATGGGCAGCAAGGCTCAACTGCACCAGTTAATTTTCCACACAGACCTGATCAACCAGAATGCCAATACTACAAAAGAACAGGGTGCTGCAGATATGGTAGTTCTTGTAAGTACCACCACCCGAAAGAGAGGAACCCACCAGCTGCATGCACCATAGGGCCCTTTGGGCTTCCTCTCAGACCAGTAATTTCTCTTCTTTATCATCTTGGTGCTTATTATTTTATTTGTTACTATCTGATTGTTTCCTTGCTTTCATGCATGCACCTGTGACTTGATTAATAGGGTGAGCCTGCATGCACATTCTATGCTACATACGGAAGCTGCAAATACGGGGCAGCTTGCAAATTTGATCACCCATATGTGGCTGTGTTCCCTCTGATGGAACAACCACTGGCCTATCCCTATCAAAGGGGTTCAGAATGTACACTGATGACTTCAGACAATCCATCTTGCTGGATGCCAAAAGCACCTGATGAGCTCATGAAAACTGAGAGAATTGGTGAACTGCAGGATTTGGATGACATTGAGCATGATGATCCGTCTACACCAACTTCTCCATCACATACTGCTCCTCATTCAGAATCATCATCAATAAATCAATCTGATCACTGTTAGCTTCTCTACATTTTTCATCCATTCTCACCATGGTTCTATAATGGAAATTTTGGCATCTCGGCTTTCTCTATCACTGTATTCTTGCACATGGCTGTCTCGAACAACTGGCCATTTTGAAGATCTACATGATAGATGATGAAGAAACAGTATATACAAACAAATAGCTGGTTATATGTAATCTAAATTACTTGTTTTGCGGATTGTTATCTGTGTTCTTTGAGAAGAAAACAAATCAGTTAAGAGTCATGAGGAGAATTTCATGTATTTACTTTGCAGATCAGGACTTTTAGAATAATGTTGAAAAAATGGAAAGATTTATGTTGCAATTAAGAAAACTGTGAGGTTTGCTTTAGATAACAATTATGTCTGCGAGTTGATAGTTTTATGTGCTTCTAGCTTTTGCTCTCTCTTATACTGCATGTGTTTATGACTTTAATTGTTACGATGGTTGATAGATTATTGTCAATTTCAACTTAAATATTTTGAATTCAACAAGGTTGATAAGCTAATTAACCTATTAGGTTCGAATCGTAGAAAAGAGCTATTTATGGATGGAGTCAGAGGACTTGTAGAGTTATCATCGGATTATATCTCACCTACACTATATTACGATTTAATATATGTCATATTAGGCCTTAACAAGGACGTCAAGCTTTTTATGCGAGGGAGATTGTAACATTTCGATTAGTATCACATCAAAAGTAGATAAAACTAATTTCAGCTTAGACATTTCGACTAGTGTATTAGTTGTGACACGGCTATTCTAGTTTCATGTGGAGAGTAAGAAAATACTTGAATGAGTTTATAAGAATTATAATATCATTATCTATGCATTTGGTTAATCAATTATAATTGATTTAATACTAGGCATTGTGAGAGGCTTAAATAGGAAAGTATTATCCTATAACAAGGCTACTTGATTGTTAAATTTGATCATAGTTTTGCTGGTTTCTCCATTTTTTTCCTGATACAACATTTCAGCATAATCAACTTCAAGTTGCCTGAGTGTGACAGCAACATAAGATGCCCAACCCAACCTTGCAGTTAAGATTAACTGTTGATGATGAATGATCATGCAAACAAAGCGAGTATCCCAAAGATATCATACAAGTTCTTAACATTGCAAGTGAATACAAAACCACAGTGTGTGCTATTTGTTTCTACACACATATCGGATACGAATACACGTGTTCTCAACAAGGAAAGTACGTCAATGGAATGAACACATGACCAAAAGCTGCACTTCAATGGTTTTGGGTCACTCCCACAGATCAGAGTAGCAATATATTGCGTGACAAGCAAATGTAAAGGACAATGATTTCAACAATAGAAGAACAAAACAGCAGTAGCTTAGACCACTAGAATTGTACACAAAAATAAAGTTGTATCCAAATCTCATAGGCTCTGCAAGAAGTCCAGAGAGAGATAGAAACCTGTACATGCAATATATAAAACCCCTCGAGCGGCTTTTGATTGAGAGAGGTACGAAATTGAGCCACAAGTCAGACTAGGGGTCAAGAATCTACATCGATATACGAGTGGAATCACAAGTAGCTCTATGATATCCCGACTGTCTTCCCGAGAAGCCACAAAAATAGAGTTATTTCAAGCATAAATATGGTATGGAGCCATGCCCGGTCCACCGTGAAGCCAAATATGGTAATCCCTGCTCTGTTGTTCTCCAAATATGTGACTGCAACATAAGAAAAAACAATTTAGAATGATTAACCATGTTACAATAAGACAAGGTTCATATCATGTGCTTAAAACATTCAGAATTTTTTTGTTTCGAGAGTAAGACTACTTCGGTGCTCACCTAGTGCTTGTCTCTTCTGGAAGGCCATGGTATTCACATGAGTATGTATAATCTTTGTACATATTAATTCATCTATATCACTGGCTTCTTCATCATCTGTGTCAACATCATTTTCAAGTGATACATGATCGGTGTCCGGAGTAACGGCAGAAGTTGTCTCGAGGTCTACGGCATACGAGTCAATAGTAGCACAGACGTGCCATTTTGCAGCATGACCTGTGAGTGCTTGAGCTTTGTGTGTGATTTTTGCAGCGCTAATTAAGCATATAAGCAGTCCAGTCACGAGCACAATTGAGCACAACTGCAAATTAGGGGGAAAGGAGAAAATTTAAGTTCAATGATGCTGATTAAAAACTCTGAAGGGTGTAAGAAGCAAATGCTTAAAAATTTAATTTTTCCTACACAGCAGAAAATAGTGCAAGATTTCTTTCAGTCCTTATTTCATGATATTTCAATGACATCTTCTGACATCTTGGAAACACTCTGAGATCCAGAGCACACGCTCTGCTTATTCTTGCTATGGACATATATAAAGAAATGTAGATGATATCAAACCATGGACAAAAGAATAGGTTGAGATATACGTTGGTACTGTTTGGAAATTCCAGTTAGGAACAATGGAGTTAGGAATGCATGGACTAACTATCATTAAAGAAGTTGACGATCGACACAAATTATACTACCATGATAGAATCAAATGAGAACTAAACCATGTCGGAAAATAAGGGCTTCAGTTATAAATCAGATTGGCATTTCGATAAATAAGCAGCAGCGTTTCATGGAAATGTCGTTCCTCAAGAAGGAAGAATTTGTAAGATTTAATTAAGGTTCAATTCTATTAGATAGCAAAGACAAGAGGGAATAGGTTTTCTTGTCTCATTTGGTATGTATGTGACAATTCAGAGACGTCGGCTGACCTCATTTTACCTTTGTGACAAACTTCTATAGTCTATGAAAAAGTTGGTCAAATTTTGCATCCTTATATCATATGCTTTTCCAATTTCTATCATCACTTTACTTTGTAGACGCTAATGTAACTTTGTTTCTAGTGTTGTGGACCAAAGTTTAAAGCATTAATCTTGTCAAAGCTTATAAATATATTGGGCCCTTTCCTAAAAGTTTTTAGGATTATTGATCATCCAATCAAAATATATATCGCGGTATCTAAGCATATCATGAATTTGAATCATGCTATATTTCACAGTGTTCAATTAAAACTGTCTGTGTAATGTCTGTTCTTCGTTTGGGTTAATTCTTTAGCTCCAATGCTTAATTCGAAGAAGCAAAATGAGGATTTGGAAGGCTCACCGCGAGTTCTCCAGTGTTGAAAAGATTATCCTCGGAGTGTGGCCGGAGAGTCACCAGGGTGGCGGCGAACTGGCTGGCCGTGACCATTATCAACCCTGTCAATATGAACACCCGAAACCTGTGGCTGATTACTTTGAGCTGCCTCCTCAACCGGAGATGCTCTCGCAGCACTGCTTCGACCTCCGATTCCCCTCGGAACACCGCCGCGAAGTCCTCCAGCCTCAGGATTTGGAGGTAGCATATGAGCCTAAAGAGCACGCAGGAGAGGAAGAAGCTGGAGATCCGGTAGATCAAGGAGGCCAGCTGGAGCGCGCACGAGACGCAGTAGCTCAGCAGGGGGTTCCCCACGAAGGGGATGCGGCCGGCGCCGGAGATGTACCACCAGAGCTTGTAGGCGACCTCGGCGGCGAAGCAGGGGGCGACGAAGCAGGAGAGGAGGCGGAAGGATTGGTTGAGCTCGAAGGTGTAGCCGAGGCGGACGCGGTCGGTCTCGCCGGGCAGCTTGTCGAGAAAGAGGAAGCGGCGGAGGCCGTAGCTGCGGGTGACGGAGGAGAGGGTAAGGAAGGAGAGGGCGGAGGCGGCGGTGAGGGACAGCTGGACGACGAGGTCGTAAGGACGGCGTTGGGGGCGGAAGGCGAGCACGAAGTGGGACACGGCAGGGACGGCCACGGCGAGCAGGAGAAAAACGGCCCAGGAGATGGCGGCGCGGTAACCGCTGCCGGACTGGTCGAGGCAGAGCCAGCGAAGGCAGGAGCGGAAGTTGCGGAGGTCATCGTCGCGGCGCGAAGGACACCGCGCGTAAGACTCTGAGGTCAGGAGCGGCCGGGCGTCTGCTCCGGCGTCGGCGTGTCGCCCCATCGCCCTGCTCTGCTTCCGGCGCTCGGTCGGGAATCTACGTATGGATGAGGGAAGAAGTAATGGAGGGGATTCACACACAGGTGAGCTGCTTTTGATTCCCCTTAATTTGGGAAACACACACCATCGCAGATTATACAGAAAGAAAGATGCAATCTTTGGTGGTTGGCGACGGAATGAGACATCAAGGCATGAATGTGCGCTTGCTTTGGCAACAACCTGTGAGATATTACCCTCTGTTTTCTCTTTTATTGCCTTGTTGACGACCTTTCTTGGCATGCTTGCTGTTTACTTCCAACGGGAGAGAGAGAGAGAGAGAGAAGGGACAGTCTTTGGGTGGTAAGACAGCTGGTTAGAATCCAACCTACAGTAGTTATTAGAATAACAAGATCTTTCTATAAATACAAATAAAACTTGTTCTAGTTATTGCAAAGATCTAATCTCAATTTTCATACTAAGATATTGCAATAATTATTTCTCCTCAATTGTCATTTATTATTTGTTGATGGAGTAGAAATAATGGCGGCGGAGAGGAGCTGATCCGAACGAAGGAAAAGAAGTAATGTAAAATGATCAACATAAATCCCAGTTATGTATACATAATTTCCTCAAATACAGTCTTGGCATGGCACACATGCAATTATGCTTATAAAGTAATTATTATTTATTTATTTGATAATATATTATATCCCAGACGGTCATTTACAATATATATATATATATATATATATATAGTAAATAATCTAATATGTCTCACCCGATGAAAATATATTATTCCTAATATCAGATAAACAATAATAATCTAATCATCGTGTATGATGATCCATTAATAGAATCACTAGTTCATCTATCATATATATTCAAGTTAATAATTCATAACGAATCATGAAAAGTAAATCGTATAAGAGATAATTCATAATGAATCATGTAAAGGAAATCGTATAAGACATTAAAATGGATCACAACCATTTTAAGCTAAGAAGGTTACACATTTTCTCTTATTTTTATACATCAAAGCTGCCATCAAAAAATGTATAATGATAATATGAGTAAACCATAATGTTATTTTATTTTAAATGTCCAGTTAGCTCAAGATAAATAAAATTTCTAGATAATGGTCTAAAATCCATAGTATAATTTCATAAACCTCTTAAAACAATTATTATGTCCTAATTTAGGCTTTGCCTTCTTAGCAAATTAGTCATTTGTCCTGAATCAACCGTAATTTCTATTAAACAATGTATAAGTTATGTTCCATATATGCTAAACCTGACAAAACCATACTGAATCAGCGGCTCCAAAGAAATGGTTTTAGCTATAAAAAATATGCAAAATTAGACTATAAAAACCCTAAAATAATAATTAAAAAAATATAATAATAATTTATATAATTTTTTCAATAACTATCAAAACTAGACCGGATCGAACTAAGAAAATCAAGAACCAATTAAGATATTAATCAACTGAATCTAATTTTCTTGATTAACTTGTTGAAACTAATAATCTCTCCATCCTTTTTTGTGTAGAATAATCAAGCCAACAAGAATTTTGGTTTGAATTTACTAGTAATTATTCTTAGTAATTGATATGAGAATTATGACATTTGTCAATCGCTCTTATATTTAGTCATAATGTGTTCAATGTTATTCAATATGTTCAATGTTTCGAATGATTCCTCGTATTCGAATGATACTGGATTAATTCTCCAAAACTACTCTCATAGAGCCAATGGTTGTTTGAACAATCTATAAGGGGCTTAATCATTTTCAAAAACAATATTTTCTTCTTACACTTCTAACTTAAGTATCAGAGGAGAATTGACGAAGCCTACCCATAATCTATTTTTTTTTAGTTATTCAGCCTAACCCATGCATTTCCCGATATTATTGATCTTGCGATCGAATCGACACTAAACTTGGTTGGTTTTTTTACACACGAGAAAACGAAATGCGACATTAAAAGTCATCCTTTCCTACAAAGATTTATGGTTAATTGTTAATCCTAAATCAATAGTAAAAAAACAAAAAGATGAACTTAAAAGGATAAGTTTATTACCTTTAATCGTAAGTATCTTTGGGCAAAGATTTATGCTCAATAAGTTAATAAAATAGTTATTTCATTGAATTAGATCATGAAGATTTCTATCAAGGAAGCAGATGCCATGATTCTGAGGAAATAAAGCTTGCAGAAGGATGCTCAGCCAACCAAGACAGAATGGGCCTCAGTCTCTTTAGCCTTCCAACCAAGCCCACATTATCTCCAGATTTCAACTCCCTTCGATGAGAAACGAGAATGGCCAACAAAGTGGTGAAGTCACTGACAGCCTGCGTTACCGAGTGCAGACTCACAGTTTTCCTGCGTGAAGACTTCACGATAGTTTATTTAGGTGTCAATAATAAGATAATTCTGGACCATCAAAAGCACTTAAGCTCATGTTAATAGCAGTGATAAAACCATCCATCACGTACACAATCCGATATCAGCTCGTCGGCTATTGCTTGAATGACGATGCCATTTGTGTTACTTCAGATGCAAGTAATGATCAGCATTTCATGCGACCAGTGACTCAGCTACTTTACAATCGTGTCTTCTTTACGACCTCACACACAAATCTGAAGGAAGAGGACACGGAAAAATGACTCATCCAGCCATCTAATGGACGGCTTTTGCGAGAAAGCTCGCGGATTGATGCGTCCGTAGGTCTCCGAGAGATCGCTTTCATGGTGGCAAAGAGAGGAGAGAGGCATCGACGAAGGAAGATGTGTAGGTGGCAAGTGATGTCCCCTAGGATGGATGCTCTGCATCTCCCAATGAACAGGGAAGATTGCTCCGATAATGACACCTGCTTAGTTTCCACTCATTTTGTAGCGGCAGAATCTGAATCATTCATAGATGTGCATCAACGAATCTAGCATAGATTTGCATCAATCTTTGCCTACTGTCTCGTCAAGCTTATGTCTCTTCTACGCCAACTCACCACCTCACATGACAGACCAGAAATGGACCGCGAGATGAATTTACACCTACGGAAGGAGTGTTACCGAAATGAATCCACAGAAAACAGAGTAGTCACTACACGAACACTAGCAAACAAAGATCAAAAGGATACAGGACATGCTTTGGGTACGCCAACCGCGGCCTGGAAACTAGGAAAAGCTGCTGAAGAATTGGCCTGTCTCTCTTTTGGCATTACCAAAGCACCCAATGCTCGCCAGTCCTAGTGCTTTGCGCCGCCCGCCCTCTCTCTGTTCGCTTTCTACAGAAGACGACAAACGGAGGGGTATTGTTTGTGAAGGCGAGCGCTCTGTGAAAAGGAGCCCAAAGAAGGCAATAATTGAGGAGCACAATTGCCACGGCAGGCCGACGAAGAAATGGAGAGGAAAGCTTTGCGGCTTTGGTGATCATCTGAATCGTCAGTCGCGCAACGGGTGCTCAACGAAGTCCATACGAAGCTATGTAGCAAGAGAGACATTGGATTACACAGCTCCGACAGTGTCGGCGTCCGACGCAGAAGCCACAAATGCTCAAGGAACCGTATCACACAGATCCCACTTGTCACACACAGACAACACTAAAAGAAAAGGAATGCAGAATAATATCTAAACACAGCTTTGAATGCGTGATTACAGAACATGGTAATCCTCTCCTATAACCTGCTTCCAGGATTGAACTTCTTCTCTAAATCAAAGAGAACAGAAACTTGAAATGGAATGAGATCATATACATGTAAACATCAGAGGGAAGCAAGAAGCTACCATAATTCATTTCTTGTGCTCTTTTTGCATGCAGTAGTTCGCTGAGAAAGGCTGATTTCTCATTACAACAAAGGAAAATATACAACAGAAGCAGAGAGATCGGGAGCGTCTTTCCCTACCAAAGAAACGACAACACTCAAAAAGGAGAGAGAGAGAGAGAGAGAGAGAGAGAGAGAGAGAGAGAACATCAAAACTAACCTTTCCAATCTCCCAAAAAGCCTTTCTTTTTTATCTCCATCTCTTCTTTCATTCAATTCCATACTCCCCACACTGTTTCCCCAATAAAACTCATAAATCTTCTCACGGAGTTCTTGCTCTTGTTGTTGTTGTTACTCTCGTTCATTTCTTGCTCCTCATCATCATCATGCTCATCATCCTCATCCCCGTCATCATCGTCGTCATAGTCATCACCATCATCATGCGGGAAGTGTTCTGCGTCCAGTGCCGGGGACCCCTTCCCCTCGACTCTCAAGCTGTCCGCCGCCTCCTCCGCCTCCGCCACCGCCGTCGCGTTCGGCGCCAAGATGGCGCCTTTGTTCCCGCCGCGGCCGCTCCGCCTGCGGCGGCGGCCTCCTCCCCCGCGGTCGCACTCCCTGGCCTCCAGGCTCTCTTCGACGGTGTCGATGATGCGGTGGATGACGTGCCGGTTCGGCGACGCGTCCCACCGGGCCCAGAAGCTCTTGTAGCACCCGAAGCATCCGCACTCCAGCTCCGGAGGGTGCGCCCGCCGCCGTCGCTGCTCCCTCCACCTCCCGCCGCCGCCGGAGAGCAAGTACGCCAGCACCTCCTGATCCTCTGCGGTGAGAACCGCCGCCAGGGCCATCACCGCTGCCGGGAGCGCCGCCCCCGGCGGTGGGACAGGGTGAACCCTCCGTCCTTTCCCGTTGCCAAGCTTCTTCATCTCCTTGCCAGTAAAACAAGCAAAAGACGGCTTTTTTATGCTCCCACTGCAAAGAAAGCTACGAGAAGAAACAGAGAAAGGAGAAGAAGAACGATGATTCCCTTGGCTTTGGGGTTTGGTGTGGGAGATCGGAGGAAGGGTGGGTGGCTGGAAACAAGGACTGGTCGCTCTGATGTACTTGGTGAGGCACCCGTAACATTAGCATTACTAACAGGCTACAGCTTTGTGCATTGTATTGGGTGGTTTGCATTGGGAGAGGGCAGCGTAGTGGGATGTTAAATAAGAAATAGGTCCAATGGCTGACAAAGGACGATGGCTTTGGCGATAGTGCTGATGCAGACCTTCATGTGAGGTTGAAACACGTAGTAGTCGGCTGTGGAAGAACAGAGGTTGTATTGTGACTTGAGAAGGTTGAAGTCAGTACTGTAGCTTAAAGATTGGAGTCAGTCTACTTATTATAATTTAATTTGGAGTTTGTGGAGAAGTTTATATCATGACAGCTGCTGATTTCATGCTCTTTCGGGATGGGATGAATCAGTGTACTGATTCAAACTTGAAGACTCCCACAAGGTTTCTGTGTGAATGACTGACGAAGACAGTGGTGTGGGTGATAGCAGAATGGGTCAAATGTGGGCAGATTGGTACTCAGCAGCTGTGACAAAATACATGTCGGCTTAAAGTTCCATTTTTAATCTTTATAATTTTAATCATCGATCTCTTAAATCTTTATAATTTATTCACTTATAAAATAATTCTTATATTTTTAAAAATATAACATATAAATTTCTCATGATATACTTATTCATAATAAATTATTAATATAATAATTAATATAATTTAAGTTAAAAATTGATAATAGGTGGATTTAAAAACATGAACTGATTATCTAATTATTTTTTAAAAAACTAACGTTTCCATGATTCGACGTGCTAATTCACTGGTCTTGTCTCGACATCCATCATAGAGGGAAAAGCCTCTTAGCACTTGCGACGGTCAAGAATGTCATAATGGAGAGTCAGTCCCATAGGCCCAAAGAGAAAATCACTAGCCATATTACGTGCTTCAGCATCCGGAGCTTCTTCTTTCTCATGCCTTACCTTATGTCCAGCATTATCATCGGATCAATTGAGGCATGGAGAGGGGCAAAGGATCATATTGGTGGTGCTTTCACATTGAGAGAAACTATGTAGCTTCGGTGTCTCCGTTCTTCCAAGAGTATGACTGCTTATGGCATCAATCTCACAAGGATGCCATCATCCCTGGACCTCGGTGTCGGCCAACAAAAGACTCCTCCGTTAGTGTGACTAGCAAATCAAGCACGAGGTGCTGTAAGGAGCCCATAGAACTCGTCCTCTCATTCTACATATTCTATCTCTTTATTATTGTTGTAAGCTTTCTCATTCTTGTCCTTATTGATTGTTTCTGGTATAAGGATTGAACTGTATACCCCCTCCTTGATTGGGTTTCGACTTGTCGTCATCATAGACCATAGCAGCAACAATAGTAGTGATGACAATAGCCACTTTGTTCTCCCCCAACTGTCATTCCCCACTTTTGTTGGTTTTCTAATTGTCGTGTTCGTAGTTTTTCTATTCGAGTTCCGGTTGTCCATCTCTCCCATTGCCCCTTGCTCAACAATGAGTGTATTGTTTTCTCGATGGTGGAGCATAGAGAGGAAGGGTGCATGGTGCCACGAGGCGAAGCAGATGAGATAGGCAGGTTGATGTAACTCCTAACGTGGGTAGTAATATAGGGAAAGTGGAAAGCATTGGAGCACTTTGTCGTGAAGACGGGCATCTCCTAGCTCGCCTTCACAGGGTTGATTAGACAATTGATCCACATTTTCAAATCCATATATTATTTTTTAACATAAATTATATATATTATTATATTATTGATTTATTACGAGTTAGCATGTCATTGACTCTAACGTCTATTAACTTACACTAAATACGAGGTATTTATATGTTACGATTTTTAAAATATTAAGATTATTTTAGACATATAAATCATAAAGGCTTAAGAAGTTCATATCTAAAATCATATTGGCTAAAATAAACATAAACATTATCTTATATTAAAAAATATTTGATAAAATAATTAGATGTGTGCTATCCATCCTCTGATTGACTATTGTAAGGCAAAAGATCCACGCTACAACACACATATCGAATAAAAAATTTCTTAAATTATTATAAGAAAATAAAATATCAGTAACTGAAACATATTTTAAAATCAATAATAAATATAAATATATAAAAAGTAGGTAGTTATAATTCAGAGTGTTAGACAATTAAGAAATCATATAGATATATAAAATTTTTTTGATAATAAGATAAGAACGTTGAGGTAGATCGATGTATGGTGTTATTAAGAAAGAAAGAAATTTTTTTTTAATATTTGATAGAGGATAAAATAAGATGAAATTATTTAAAATAGTATCTTAAATAAAATATACTTACATGTAATAATTAGAAAAGATAAAATAGTTACCATTAGTTGCATAAAAAAAATAGAGAAAACGCAGACTTATTATAACCAGCTTCTTCTAATTAAAATGAAATGTCGCAGTTGGAGGATGCAGTACGGCTTCTTCTCATTCAGTTGACACCACCGATGCCTGCCAAACTGCATATACGCACATCATTTATTTTGCCTCCAGTAATGGAGTCACGGCAATAACACACAATTATGAGCATTAATTCATTGAACAGATGGGACTCCGATGGCCGAGCTCAATTCTTCACCTGCTATGGAATTACTAATTAACAACTTGCAGCATTCGCTGACAAGAAAGACGAGTCTGCAAACAATTTGAAGCGTGGGTAAGGAATCAAACTTGCAGGAAAGGTTGGGTTGACGAATGAATCTTCACGCCCAACATCCATTGGCCAGCGGTGAACCATTCAATTCTCAATGAGACAAAAGGTGATATCTAATATCTAATGCTTAACTAAGGAAACAAAACCCAGACTTATTATATCTAATATGTTAGATAGAGAGAAATCTTTGAGTTGATTTTTTTCTTGTCAGCAAAGTGTTTTGTGGGCTTATAATTGAAATATGATATTAGTAGTCCAAAACTGCAGCGAGAAAGAGCACGTAATAATAGGCTTCTCGGACGCACGCCTTAAGACGCGTTCCAAAGCTGCAGCGACGCCACCCGTTTCTTGAACGGTTGAAGCGAGATCGAGAGCCTCTCCGTCTCCGCAAATGATGGCTTCCTTCCCTTTACATAGCTTCCTTCGCTCCCATTCCTCCATCCCTTCCTTCCTCCGTCCGTCCGTCCGTCCGTCCGCTGGCCTTTGTTTCTTCGTCTTGCTCACCGGATCGACCGACGGCGACGCAGGCCATGGCCTCCCTTCGCGCGACAGTGATCCTCGCGATGCTCGCGTGCATGCTGTTGATGAAAACCGACGTCGTCGCGGGTGACGTCGTCGCGTTGGGAGCGGATGGGATGACCATCAAGAGCACCGACTTCCATGCGAACGCGGCGGCCCTCAACGAGCAGCATCACGTGGGCGAGGACGACGCCGAAGTGTTCCATGGATTCGAGCAGGAACTGGTCGTGCTGGGTCATTAGAAATCAATCGTGTATCTGAACTGCAGGCCATACTGATCCTGCGCGCCTTCTCCATTGGAAAGCTTTGAGATTTCTAATTCATCGATTCATATGCTGCGTGTGTTGCGAGCAATGTAATTGCCACACTAGTCCAAAGATTCGTGTTCCGCCATTGCATGCTTGCTTGATTGAATACCGGCAGATCAGAGTCCAGTAGTAGATGGGGATGTCTTGCTTTGTCTTCACCCGAGCAGACGAAGTTTTAAGGACGATAGGTCCAAAAATCCAATAATTCATAAAGAAGAGAGATCACATTAAAAACAAAAAAAGGTATTCGGAGGATTTGAACTAAAGAGAAAACAAGAAGAAATGGCCAAACAATGAAAAGAGGAGCAACCCAAAGACAAGGGTTGCCTCCATTGCCGGTGTCATGGGCAGAACCACTTTGACGCCGGTGTCTCAGCTGGTGGTTGGATGATAGAAGTATTAATTACAGCAATGGAACAAGGCGTCGTACTTGTTTCCTTAACCTTCTCTTTGGGAACACATCCTACGCTCCTGCTTCCGAAGTCCACTAGCCGCTTCCTCTACCTTGATATGAGAGCTAAAACAAATGGAGTCCGTGCAAAAGGAGCAGTTCGCTGTCATCCGAGTGGGGGAACACTGCAGCCGGTGGGCATGCACAGGAGAGATTTACATGGATTGATAATGATCTATTACCAAGGTGTGGTCTCTTTGGCGTGGACAGCACTACAGGAAGAAAGGTCTTTTCCGCATGGATTGCTTTTGCACAGGGCCACATGCCGAGGGGAGGCTCGAGACCTCATCGGCCATCCTCTAAAAGTCATAACATGTTCCTACACAGGTGATATGGTCAAATTTGATGGATTTGACAAAATTTATTCGATTTATTTTGGGATTTTTGTGTACCGTCGCATTATTACATGACTGAAAAGAGATCATTGACTATTTAGAACTTTGAAGGAGAGCTTTTTTTTGTCATAAGCATATTATCTGTATCTTTGGGATATTTTTCTGTATTTTTTTATTACTTTCTACGTTATTCTAAAGTATTTACGTATTTATTAATTACCTAAATTCTAATTAAATTATTGTTCATGAGCCTGTTCTGGGATCAGCCCACTAATTACCCACGGTGCCAACCTATGGGTTGGGCCGCATAACCAGACCACTACTTGGGCTTATGCAGGATCGGACCTCCCCAGGCAAAATTGGGTGCAAAGATTGGACTCAACCAGGATGTGGTCAGGCTTGACCGCAAGTAATGATTGAGTTCAATCTGGGGGTCTGGTTCGGGTTCAATCAGCAATTGATCAGGTTCGATCACATGTAGAGATTGGGTTTAATCAGGATTTATGGTTGGATTCGTCCCACTAGAGGACAGATTAAATCAATCATGGTCCCACTAGAAACCATGCAGTATGTCGTGTCAAGAGACATAGCTGACTTGACACAATCTAATGCTGACGTAGTTGGTCATAAACCAGATTGGTAGATTGCCATGCAGTCTGTTGTGTCAGTAGTCATGCTGAGTGGACACAAGTATGTGCTGACATGGCAATAGTTAACACTAACGTGACAGAGTCAGAGTCAAATAAAATCAACAATCAGATTTGATTACTCAAAATCATAAATCAGAACTAAACGGAAACTGATGATGTATATTTAAATCCAACTGTGATCAAAACCACAAAATAATAGACGGAGCTGTGGATTGACCCCAACGGTGTCTGTGGGTTAGGTTAGAAGTTAGAAGTATAGTAATAATAAGTGTTAGTCAAATAAGTCAAAATTAACTTATATCATACTAATTTAATTCATAATTTTAAGTTATTAGGTTATGGTTTATATATGTAATTTGATTCTTACCCAACTGAGGAAGACGTGGGTCTACTTATCGCTATGAACCGACTACCGATGCTCAACCCACACCCTCCTCAGCCTCAGCCACAGCCACAGCCTAGATGACCACGGTGTCGTCTGCTCCCGTCCAACCGCTCCTCTTACCAGCCCCATCTCCACGAGCTCACACTTCCTCCGCTCTTCCACGAAATGCTCGACGTGATCACTCAATTCCCTCCTCCTCCTCCCTCATCCTTCATAAAACCATGCGTGGGGAGTTCTCCCAATCTTTCCAACTCTTCCGGGAACTCTTGGCGTCCGGATGGACCCCCGACGAGTTTGCGCTGGGCAGCCTCCTCAAAGCCAGCTCCACCCTCTCCGACTGCTGCCTCGGCGAGCAGCTCCATGCCAAGTCCATCCGCGCCGGCCTCGCTTCGGAGCGAGGGGTGCGCACTTCCCTCGTGGCGATGTACTCCGCCAATGGCCTGTTGGGGGAAGCCCGCCACGTGTTCGACGAAGTTCCCTTGGCCGAGGAGGTCGACGTCCCGACGTGGAACTCCGTTATCTCCGCCTACGCCTTTCATGGTTACTACGATGAGTGCTTACTTTTGTTCGGTGCCATGCTCGGCGCAGCGCAGTTGACGCCAACCGATGCGACGTACGCGATCGTCATCAGCGCATGCTCGGCGAGCAAAGAAGTTCGCATCGGCAAGGCGATCCATGCGATGATCCAGAAATACCAAATGCTTGATGAGATCAAGATGCATAACTCGCTCATCAGCATGTACGCGAAATGGGGTCATTTGGAGGAGGCGCAGAAAGTATTCGAGGCGATGGCTGCCAGGGACGTGGTTTCTTGGAATGCGATCATCTCCGGCCTCGAACAACATGGTGAATGCGAGAATGCATTGGCATTTCTCCGTAGGCTGGCAGGACTGAAACCTCCACCGGTTGTGCAGCCAAATAGAATTACTTTTCTCAGTGCGCTGAGTGCTATAGCCACAATCTCGGGCTTGAAGTTGGGGAAGGAGGTCCATGCACGGCTAATTAGATCAAATCTTGATGGGGAGACGAGCACAGGCAATTCATTGATCACCATGTACGGGAAGTGCGGCGAGGTGGCGACAGGGAGGTTGACTTTTGAGAGGTTGCCTTCCCGTGATGTTATCAGCTGGAACTCCATGCTCTCTGGTTATGCTCAGAACAGCCAGCTCGGTAGCTGCTACGAGCTATTCAAAGCGATGCAGCTATCAGGATCCAGACCTGATTTCCGCACTATGACCATTCTTCTCTGTGCGATGTCGCCAGGATCGGTGTCGTCTTCTTCTTGTAGGTTGGGAAGAGAGATTCATGGCTATTTAGTGAGAAGAGCAGCAGTCAAATCACTGCCCGTTTCCGTTTATAATGGCATCGTAACCATGTACTTCAAGTGTGATAGGGTTGGAGATGCAGAGAAGGTCTTCAAGGGGATGAGCGAGCGCGACTCCCACACTTGGAACTCCATGATCGATGGGTGTTTGACCAATGAGCGCTGTCGTGATGCGACGATGCTCTTTGTAGAGATGCACACGCAAGGCTTCCAGCCAGATCATTCGACCTTTTCGATCATTCTTACGGTTTGCAGCAGATTGGTCTCCGTCGAACTGGGAAAGCAGTTGCATGCGTCCGCTGTAAAGCAATGCCTCCATGCTTCCTCTCCTCTGACCTTTTCCTTGTCGGTCAACAATGCACTTGTGTCCATGTATTCGAAGTGTGGAAGCATAGACGATGCAGCTCAAGTGTTTGGGAGGATGCCAAAGAGGGATGTGTTCTCATGGACGGCAATGATTACAGGATTTGCACATCACGGGATGGCCTATCGATCACTTGAATCCTTTGAGGCAATGAAAGCAGATGGAATTCGGCCAAACGCAGTTACTTTTCTGGGTTTGCTTAGTGCTTGTGCTCATGCAGGTCTGGTAGAGGAAGGTACGCACTATTTCAATTTGATGAGCAAGGAGAGTGACGCTGAGCCAAGCATTGAGCACTATGCTTGCCTGGTGGATTTGTTTGGTCGATCGGGCCAGTTTGAGAAAGCTGAGGCTACGATAGAGATCGCAACTTCTCACCTGGGCCTCGAAGGTGTCTCTTGCTTGTGGCTGTGGAAAGTGCTCCTCGGGGCATGCCATGCACGCAAGCAGCTTGAACTTGGCATTCGCGTTGGAAGAAGGATTTTGGAAGTCGACCCTGACGATGAGACTACTCATGTTCTTCTTTCCAACATCTATGCTGCCTTTGGCTTGTGGAAGGATGCTTTAGAGGTAAGGAGGTTGATGAGGGAGAAAGGATTGAAGAAGGAAGCTGGATGCAGCTGGGTAGAGATCGGAAATAGGAAGCATGTCTTTGTGGCCGCTGATGGTTTCCACGAAAACCGAAAGGAAATCTATGAGAAGCTCGAGGAGTTGGATGAGAAGTGTAGAGACATTGGGTATGTTCCCATGACAGACCACGTTCGCCATGATGTTGATGAAGCTCAAAAGGAAGCAGTCCTAAGATATCATAGTGAGAGATTAGCAGTATCGTTTGCATTACTACACACTGGAAAGAGGAAAGGAGGAGCAATTCGGGTGATCAAGAATCTGCGAGTATGTGAGGATTGTCATAGGTGGATGAAGTTTGTGTCTGAGGTTGAAGGCATGGAGATCATCCTAAGAGATTCCAGACGATTTCATTCTTTTAGAAAAGGGAAATGTTCGTGCGGTGATTACTGGTAGCGAGGAGAATACGACAACGTAGGAACACAAAAAAGGCTTGAAAGGGTTGATGGCTGTAGTTTAGGATGGTTGCCACAACCCATCGACTAAAGTATCCATTCTTGGTTAGCGGTGGAATTATCTTGCAACGCGAAGCTTGTAAGCATAAAACAATATAACATATTTATTAAATAAAATATTTTAATATTAAAAATAATATTAAATAATAATATATTCAATATACGATATGTACATTTTGATGTTGTTCAAAAAGTTTTTATCTGATCTATATTGTTGTTGGATTTAAAAGTCGTAGTAAAGTGGATTTGTTCTCTCTTCTTATCTTTCACATGATTATTGTGAACGATAAATTACAGACATGGGAGATGAGAGAAGATCTGTAATATTTGATTCGCATGACCAACGAGAGATAATAAAATATCTAAAATATTTCAATAATGTTATGGTAATTAGGAGAGTTACTCTCATCAAAATCATCTCTTAAGGAATTATATCATAATTATATTTTTTATTAATCAATAATCGTAATCAAAATTCAATCGTATTTATATATAATATATCTCAAATAATTAGATAAAATCATATAATCTAATTTTTTTTTCACTTGCTCATTTAATTAGTAAAATAAAAAATAAAATCAAAATAAATATATATCGGGATAATCACATCGCATAGTATATTGGTACGAAACCCGACATGACGTGCACCATGGGGTTTTGATAGTGTGTGGCGTTGAATTCTGACACCGGTTAGGACGTGGTGGCGTGTGACGTCGATGGTGACTTATTCAGGGACCAAAATATGTCTTATCAATTAGTAAAATAAAAAATTTAAAATCAAAATAAATAAACTAAAAGCTTATTTAAAAATAATTCTATTTAATTAAATTCTGAAAAAATTAAAAATATCATAAATAGATAAAAAAATGATTAGGTTGGATGGATAGGAAATTTCTTAAAGTAAAATCTTTAGTTATCTCAAATTAATTATTCATGGAAAGATTGATAAAGATATTAATAATATTTTATGAATTTGAATTGAAAGAAACATATATAAAGAGTTTGTGTTACTTAAATGAGAATATTAGAGTAAATAAGTGAATTTACTTTAAAAAAATAAGAAAAAAATATTTATGAATAATTAAATATCACTTTACTAAAAGATAAAAGAAGAAATATAGACATATATTAGAAGACATGAGGATTACTATTAGTAACATGAAGAGGCATAGATAAAAACCTAAAAATATTTTAATAAAAAATTATAAATAAAAATTCAACTTTTTTATTTTAACTTAATATAGTCGATTCTAAATATCTGAGTTTGAGTTGTGTCCGAGAAGAAGCAACTGCGACAGAGCACAATAAGGTATCGGGGCTCGATCACAATGCAGAAATCAATGCCGTCGCTTCAGAGATGAGCTGCCACGGAAACGGAAACATTGAAGTGCAGCACTCCCAACCGCACTAATTGGTGATGGTGACTAAATAAGAATACCAGTAAAATAAGGCGGCACGTAACATAAATGGATCGTTTTAGCTGTCGCTCGCCGTAATACTCCCCGTATTTCAACAGACAGTTCAATGCAAGACAAACGAAACTGATACTACTGCTCTTCTGCTCATCTTTCCGAGCCGTCGTTTCTTCCTGTACGATTCGATGGAGCCAAATGATCACTGGTAAACCAAGAAAAAACCTCCTCCATCTTCACAATCATTACATGGAATAGAACAGAGGAGGAGGTGGAGGAGGAGATTGAAACGAAGTGCTCGCTCTTCTTCAACTTCTTTCCCGTTTTCCTGTACAATTTCCTTCTCTCATTGATGCATCCAACCCATTACTATCGAGAGCGACTACCAGAGAGGAAAAGGAGACACCGTTGGCTTCTTCTTGGTCCAAGACATTCTTTGATTCCTTCATTCCTTCATGATCTGGATTCAAAGCGTACTCTACTCTGCATCCGTTACTCCGACGCGCTTCGCCGCGGCGTTGCAGGGCGGCGGCTGCGTGCCGCACGCCATGCGGCCCTGCTCCAGTTCGGCCATGTAGCTCCGCACCTCGCCGCGGATCATCTCTTGCATGACTGCCATGAACTCGCCGCTGAAAGAGAAAGGTGCAGACCGACGCTCATCATCGGCGCTCGGAATCCGGGCGCGGCCAGAAGGGCTGGCGGCGGTTGCTGAACATCGCTGCATCATCTGATGGGAGGCATGAGCGGAGGACGGCGGTGGTTGGAGCTGGTTCTGGTTGTTGGTGTTGGGGCCGGTCAGGACGTGGCGGTGGCTGGAGGTGTGAATATGATCTGAGCCGGGGAGGGACAGGGTCAGGAAGGTCGTTGGACCGTCGTCGTTCTTTAGAGAAGTAGGATCAGCAGCAGCAGTGATCGGTCCGCCATGATGGTGGTGTTGGCTTGGAGAAAAGCAGAGAGTCACGACACCGCCAGTTCTGGGAAACGGCTGATAGATGTGTGACGCTGCCGCCGGCGGAGAGATTAGCGAGTGACTGTGGTGACTGGAATCACTGACATTGGATCTAGACGGGCTTCCGGGGCTCAAGCAAAGACCCGCTCCGCCGGACAACAGGGTGAGACCGTCGCTGCTTGCCCTCTTCAGCGGCCTCGTCGCCACCGCCTCGTCCTCCAGATGCGCCGCCGCCTCCTTTTCCGCCGTGATCGCGTCGTACCGGTGCTGCAGCTCGTTGTCGACGGGGCAAGCGGTGCTATACTTGCGCTTGAGGGTGGAGTTCCAGTGGTTCTTGATGGCGTTGTCGGTGCGGCCGGAGAGGAGGCGGGCGATGGTAGCCCACTTGTTGCCGAAGCGGCGGTGGGCGCGGACGATGATCTCGTCCTCCTCCGCCGTGAAGTGGCGGTGCTCCACCTGTGGCGAGAGTTGGTTGCACCACCGCAGCCGGCATGACTTTCCGGAGCGACCCGGGATGGACTTGCTGATGAGCGACCAGTTCCTAGGTCCGTGGCGCTGCACCAGACTCTGCAGCGCCTCATCCTCCTCTTGGCTCCACGGCCCCGTGATCCTATCCACATCCTTCCTGCTTCCCATCGCCGCCGCCGCCAAGGGATCCAAACTCCCCCAACCTAAAGAAAAGAGAATAATAGAAGGCAAACAACCTCACTTTCAAGAGACAGAGAGACTAGGAGAGGGAAGAGGAAGCAGCAATACGAAGGAGAAGATGAAGTGCTTCGGAGGGAGTTTTATAGAGAGGCGGAGGCACCTGGGTCGGCGGCGACCGACGTAACGGAGGGAGCTCCCGCCCTCTTCCGCTTTCGCTCGCAATCGCATACAGCTGGCGCTGTACACGCGTCGCCATCTCATTGCACGCTTTCTGTGCCCTCTCACCCCTCTCCTCTTCACACATTTACCCACGCCACCGACTTACCCGTCCGGCCTGCTCCTTAGAAGGGAGGATGACGAGTCAGTGGGGCCCGCTTGCCTTCAAATCAAAATCGTACCCCACGCTTGCGCCATCTAGTCGACGACCCATTGCGTCGAACATCATCCACGAACGACGCGCTGGGGCCCTTTCCGTGCATGAAATTAGTAGTGTAATAGTCCGCTAATGTTGGAGTTTAATGCATATCTCCATCCACCACAAGTTCTGGTGCTCCATAAATGATCATAATACTCGACATTGTTGTTATTTGTTATGTTGGTACAATGTTTTCATGATATGGACGGAAGATACCGCATAAAGTCCATTAACGCCAGGCTGTCAACTTGTCGGATGCAGCCTCTTCACCCCCCCCCCCCCCCCCCCCTCTTTCGCTACACGATCCTATCACCTCTTCAGCTTCCTCGCGTCTTCCTCGTTCCTATCTTACATGCATGATTTCCAAGGAACACCCTACGTGTAAAAATTGATATAGTTTCATAATAAGTAAATAAATGCGCTACAGCTATCCCGTGATTTTGGCGTCTTTTGTGACTCGTACGTCGTGTGCACTCCTTACAGCTGTTGGCTCGGCCCACACTTCCAGCTGTTGTTTGACTCTCGTTCCCTCGGGCCCACATGCGTCGGCTTACCTCCCTATTTTTATGGCAATTATCGATTTGTATATTATATGCTTCTCCGTTCGCAGCTGCACTTTGACTTTTCTCATGGAAGAACAACCGTCACTTCCCAATCGACTTTTACTCTTAACACAGGAAGCTGCAGCTTACATTTGCTTCCGTAGCCATTCGATTGCAATCTCGATCGAACGACATCCAATATAACCGTGTTACGTTTCTATCCTGGTAGGATCACAAAACACTCATAATGCCCGTCACGTGGAGAATATGGGGGGAGGCATCGTGTACTTGTCCGTGCTCCCTTCCCCGCGGCCCCCCATACAGCAACCATCGGTCAAACCCCCACGTGTCCGACCGACGTACGGGAAGTAGTGGCGGGACCCGGTGACAGCTCGTTGCCTTGCGTCCGACACCAGGACCATAGTTCCGATGAGACCTTCGCTTCAAGGCACGAAATAAGATGCACCGGCGGATGAGGTGCCGTATATTGTGTTGAATAAGATAAAATACTTGACGATTATGAAAAGTATCATATGTTAGTCGAGTTTGGATGTACGGTCGACCCCTCACCACTACATGACAAGATTGGTTCGGTCGAACGGAGTTGTTTGTTCTATTTTTGAAGGTATGAGGAGGCGGAATCGCGTATATGATGAAGACCTATAAATTACGTGATGTGATTGCAGCTCCAAAATAGGAAGATTTTGGTCTAAGCTTTTGAGCAAGAAAGGAAGGGAAAGGTAATGGTGGTGGTGGTGGTGGTGGTGGTGGTGGACTCCATGGACCATTTGGTCTCTGGCTAGAGGATAAGCACGACACGGTGGCTGTGGATATCGTCTATGATGCTCTCCTTTACTTTACCGACTGCAGCCGTGGTTTCTTCAGACCACGTGCACGGTTCTTCGTTTGATGGGCTCTGTGGTCTTGAAGGAAGAAGAGGGAGCTGGTGATCTACGATCCATATCTCGCTAAGCTGCATCGGTAAACGTTGTCGCCGGGAGTTCTTCTTCTTCTTCTTCTTCTTCTTTCAGCTCTTGTACCGGAATGGCCACTCAATGATTTCTTCAAGTATTTGTGGATGTCGTAGCGTGAAACGTACAGATGAATCGTTTGAAGACATGGCGGACCGAGAGGCGTCCACATTGTGTGGTGCCGACCGAACATGCCATCTGCTGTGTTGGTGAGATGAAGTGCCGAGTTCAATGTTCACTGACTCAGATGCACATTGTATCGGTACAATGATTAGGGGAGTCCCACAGCACATCAGAAATCCCAACAACGGTACAGCATCATCACATCAAATGGAGGATAGATATGAGGACCTGAATCTGCTGCCACACCACACAATGGAAAGTTAATGCTGCTTAATGAACGAGCGTCAAACGTGGGAATAGAGATGGTAGGAGGTCCTGTAGAAGAATAGAGGAACTGTGCAATCTCAGAGGCGTTCACGAAATTACTTGGAACTCAGGACCTTTCACCGACTCTTGTCGTCGAACCTAAATGGGTGACATGCGTTCAAACCATCATTAACTTGGCTTCCTATGTCTGGTATATCCCATTCTTGAGAGAGAGAGAGAGAGAGAGAGAGAGAGAGAGAGAGAGAAAAGTTATGTGCTTGATATTGCTGACAATGATGAACATGGCAACAGGTGAGTCTCCACGTCGTCCTTCGTCGAGTACATCAACTCCCACACTTCACAAACATGAGATCGAGTACAATACATTGGATATGTGGACTGCATTCAACTCCCAGCACATTGCAGCCATGGATGCACAATAGGTAGGTAGCATCTACGATCAAGCATGTCCTCGAATGCTATGGAATGTCGGCAGGCCAACACCTTCTTCGTCGCCACCGAGTCAATGCCACAGCAGATTGTTGACACGTCCAATTCATTCTGCTCCCTTGCCCACCACACATCAATTCTGACAGCCCCCAACAGTGATTTCACCGTCGAATGCAACACTGTATTCTGAATCGATTGGTACAATCTCCTGCACTCTATTATTATTGCGCCACCGAAGGAGAATCCAAATCCGTGCTTGTCCATCCAAAGTATTTGGTCCAATTGACTGCTTATTCGTCACCCGAGTACGTCCATCATATCAACTCTGTCTGTGTCGGCGGTGATACACTGCAATTCTATTCTCAACCAGTGTTTATTTGGGTTGCGAAGTATTTTTGGATGCTAAACGATTCAAATTACTTAATGGATTCTGATTAAGTAGAAAAATAAATCATTAGCGATTAGATTTTATTACTATAAATACCTTATATATCTTTAGATTTTAATGGGAAAGCAAAATATGATAAAATAATTTGAGTGTCGTGTGTTATTTTATAGTGGATATAAAGAGGAGGAGAGAACAAAAATGTGAGAAATTGCTCAAGGTTAATATAAGAGGGTATCCAAGAGAATTTGGAGCTTAGATTGGGGTTAACTCAAGATTATTTATGATTGATCTCATATGGAGAATTTTTCTTTTATTTTCTTCGTTTATATTGGAAACAGGTGTGGAACTATATATACATTGATTGTCTATTATGATTTTTTGGTTATTAATAATCTATGAGAATTCTCTTTTAATTTTTAATTGAGGTTTTTTTTTTACTATATAACAAAGACTGGTATGTAAGGAAACGTGAGTCGTCGGGTTGGACGCCGACGCAGCGCCCGCCACGGGAAGTCCAGATTCTTCACGTCATCTCCTTTGCATCTCCAGTGCGGTGGAAGGATAGCTGGTGGAGTCGTGCCCCGAGAGATCGATTTCGTGCTATGTACTCTCTCATCCGATGCACAGAGAGAACACCATCGTCGACGAAGAGAAAAGAAATGCTGGCGGTGGTGGGAGAGTTGTCGACGTCGACTTTGGTTTGGACACCACAGTGGAACGCCTATTTGGCTGTTTGCATTCAGTAGTAGTTATCATTCTTTGTCTGATAGATAGATAATATAGAAGACGCGAGTCACACTTTGGTCTACTCTCTGTCGTATCACGAGTGACCATACCATTTGGTCAGATGAGAAGGAAGCATCAAACATGGAAGTCACCCACCCTGACATGAAAGTTAGCCGTCCACAGGTTTGATTAGTTTGGCTTGTTCAAAATGCAACACCATGATGCGTGCTTGCTTGCTTGCTTGCATGGGATCATTTAAGTTTCCCTTCGTCCAGCTTTTCGTTTCTCATCACCGGAGTAGGTGAGGTGGAACCTGTCAAACGCATACAAACTGACGGAGAAATGCAGTAGACTCAAACTCCTCGCCAGTAGCTTGTGGCACTACGTAGACATGAGATATCCTTGGGCCCAACGCAACCCGATTCGGCCCGTTTTGGCCCAAGCTACCAGCATGGGTTTGGATCAGAGTCAAGAAATCACGTTCGCCAAGGTGGGGTTTCCGTGGCACAACGTGAATGAATCGAAAGGGCTCGATGTTATTATTATTATTATTATTATTATTATTATTATTATTATTATTATTATTATTATTTCAAGTTGGTAAGATATATCCTAAGAGATGAACATGCCACGAACCTTGCATTGAACTAAGATCACATATACAGATACAGTCTAAAAAGATTTTGATGACAATAAACATAAGATAAATTGATGAAATTTCTAATCATATTATTTTCATATAGACAAGTGAAGCGTGAAGTAATATTGTCCGACAAGAAATACATCTAATTATCATTTGATACGTAATTATCACATGATGTCAAAGATAAAATAAGAAGACGAATGTCATCGTCTACTTGTTTGCTCACGTGGACAAGAATTTAAGACAAATGATTATAGGTAATCACGACCCTCTTTCTTTATTACCCACGTGAACAAGACGTCAAGCGAAGGTTGCTGGAGATGGTTAGAGGTTGTCTCCCTACATAATATTTTATGAAATATTTAATTCATTTACAACTAAATATAAAAGCTCGTCTTCAACACAATAAAAGAGAACTTATCTCTTTTTGGTTACTTATATTTATACTCATATACCTCGAGTTACTAACTTGGGTCTCGAAGGGATCGAATCAAGAAATCTTTTCTAACATTGGTCTTTATATAAGTGACATATCGAGATTTCAATATTTTTATTTCAGACAATCCTACACATACGGGTTTATTTCACGTCAGACTAACAAGGATGTCAATGACTTTTCTCTTCATCATCGTCCTACTTAAAAGTCTTATTCGATCCTATACCTCTTCGAGGTTCGATGATGTTAAGATGATTGACTTGCTCATTATGGAAGTTGCAAGATACAAAAAATGATCCAATAAAACTATCTAAACAATTATTTTTAACCCTGCAAGCGAGCAACAAACCAAAATGCATACATTTACGTCATCTTGCTACAATTTGCTTGCACAGAAACTAAGCAATGACCAAATGAAACGCTGCAACCACAAAAATATCCTGCTATACGATAAGTTTGGGGAGAAGCCTTCCGCCACTCTTTTCTTCTTCTCGAGTCCATTTCGGAGGTGATGCTCTTCCTCGAGTCCAGTAAGTACGTATTCCAGTTTGCACAATCAATCAACAAAAGCTGGAGCTGCATGACATCTGCCTGTGAGATTTGTGGCTTCATAATTCCACAGTTATTTCATCAGTCTCTCCCAAACGGAGAACAATATATTCTGTGAATTGGCAACCTGTTCAAGGATGGTTTTCGATTGCTTCTCTTCGCATCAACTATATTTCTAGCGTGTATTTAACTTTATTTTTCTTTAGTATTTTATCATGAAGCAATGAAATTTGACCTTTTCTAATGTCTTATTTAGTTATATGCCTCGTCGTTTAATACAAGCTAATCCAGTTTGCGACTATCTTCATCACAAGATTGGTGTTGGATCGATTAGGGGTACATTCAATTAGTATCACAGAGATAATTGAGAAATTAGTTAATTCAAATGTAAAACTAAACTTAAGATATATTTGACATGACCTCTTTGATCCGAACTTTTGATGTTATTCTCAACGTTACTTGGATGTCCCCTTAGATACGGGTGTTGACATGTAAGGTTGACTACGTGTTGTTTAGATAGATGTCGATCGAACATCGATATTCAAAATTCAGTATTTTGAATTTTAATTATATTACAATAACAATAACAATGTTGTTAACAAAATTTTTAACTATTAGTCATGATATATCTTTTTCTTCAAGTATTTTCAAGCAATATTAATCCAGTCTCTTTTATTTATTTATTTTTTGCTATAGGAAAAATTATTAATAATTTGCTGGAGTACAGTATCTTTTTGGAGGAACATGACTTGGATGGAGTTGTAACAGTTTGAAAAGAGATGATTATAGATTTATCTCTCTTCTCCTGTTCCAATAAGTGGGTGATGCTGAATCCTCCACTCAACATACATATCCAGTGATCTCCTCAAACATCTTTCTACCATCAACCCATAATTGCTTCTGGAATTCTTGTCCCCAGTAGCCATATATGGCCTGTTCATAAAGATCAATACCTACAGCCTCACCCTTCTTTGGTCACAGATGCTTACAGCATACACACCGCCACATTTGTGTTATGGTACAGGCGAAATGGGAGATCAAGAGAAGGCTTAGTTATGAATGAGCGAGATCTGTGTGTCCTATGCACGAGGAGAGAGCAAAGAATCTGTACTGCTCAAGAATGGCAAGAGAGTGGCCCTCCTCTTTATTTGTTGGTAGTAGCTTTCCAAGGTTGAATCCGGGGGTCATGGAAGAACCTTAACTTCGCGTTATTGCTACCAATTCATACGAACAGTACGGTGTGCACGGCTTAATCGTTTCCAGAACAACAATAATCCCTTAAAGATTGAACGCATCAAAGACAAACAAATCAATGTTAATGGCGTTGCTGATTCTACAGGAGAAGGCTATGGATATGGGAGCGAAGAAGAAGAGCCGGAAGATATGTTCTCCAGCACCTGGACTGCGTCCTTCATGGAAGGCCTCCTCTGAGGTGCCATGGCACAGCAAGCGAACCCCAGCTTGAAGCAGCTCAACAGAACCGCCTCCTTGCCTTCCACCTCCCCTCTTATGGCTGCGTCGGCCATCCTTAGAAGCCTATTCCTTTCCTCCACCACAAACCCTGCGTTCCAGTGACAGAGCTCCACCTCCGAGAACACTCTCCCGGCGATCAGCTCCAGCAACACCATCCCGAATGAGTAGACGTCCCACTTGGTGTTGGGTTTCAGGTTCCTCAGGGACTCCGGTGCCTGATACGGCCGAGGGGCGAATGGTAAAGCGGAGGAGCCGCCGGAAGGGCTAGCTCCGGTGGCCGACGATAGATCCGGCAAACTGATGGAAGATTGCATCGACCGCTTACTCCCGAATTGCCGGGCAGACGTGCCCACGCCGAACATCACCCTGTCAAGTCCGAAATCTCCGATCTTTGGCTCCATGTCCGAATCCAACAAAATGTTGCTCGGTTTGAGATTGCCATGCAAGCTCTTCTTTTCATGGATGTAGGCGAGCCCCCTCGCCACTCCTCTCGCTATTCTGAGTCGCGCCTCCCAGCTCAGATGCAACGGCGACGAGCCGAGCTTCTCTGCAAACAGTAAGCGAAATGCTTAGTACTGAAGCTGTTGACTCTTGAAGGGGACAGCAGGGGATGGGAGACACATACTGCTGAAAGAGATGTTGGCGAGGCTGCCACTGGGGGCATAGTCATGGATAAGGAGCTTCTCCTCGGTGCCCCAGTAGAACCCCCGGAGGCGGAGGAGATTCGGGTGGCGGAATTTGGCAATGCCGCGGACCTGGGCGCCGAAATCCTTCAACTTCTCGATGACACCGCTCTCCCCTATCCGGCGGACGGCCAACGCGGTGCCGTCAGCAAGGACAGCCTTGTAGACGATGCTGGACGCGCTGGCGCCGAGAATGTAAGCCGAGGCTTTGAGCAGAGTCTCCATTTCCAGCTCGGTCTCGCCGTCAACCATGACGAGAGTAGCCCCCTGTTCCTTCTGCTGCTGGTGGGATTTACCATCCTCGCCCTCCTTCGTTCCCTTCGGCGCTTCTTCCTCTTCTGCCTCCGTCTCGGAGGATTCCGAGGTCTCCGACGTCTCCTCGGTGTCGCCTCCGTCCGCGCCTTTCTTTCTCAAACAACAAGAGAACCCGCCTAATCCTTTGGATTCAGGGGCTGCCATTGTTGTTGTGGCTGTTACTGCTGCTGCTACGGGTGGTGGCGGATCTTTCTTCAGCCCAACTTCTTTCTGCTGCTGCTGCTGTTCTTGCTGCTCTTGTGACCTCTTCTTCTTCACATGGTATACGTACAAGAACACAATGAAAAGGATCCCAATGACGGCCAAATCACCCACCGTGATCCCGATAACAGCCGCCGGACGGAGAGACCCTCGTCCTGCGGAGCTTTTCACGCTATCTGTCGGCGACGTCTCGTCCCTGTTCTCGGGTATCGCCGCGAAGGCCGGGGGAGACTTGGGTGCCTGCGGAGCCAGGGTGGAGGAATTAGGAGGGTAGGAGAGGGAAGACGGGATAGAGGGGATGGCGCACGGGTTCCTGAGCGGCCTCCCGCAGAGACTTGGGTTCCCCATGAACGCCATCGGCTTCTCAGCGGCGAAAGCGCCACCCTGCGGGATCTCTCCGGTGAGATTGTTGAACGAGAGATCCACCGTGGCACTAGCCGAAATACTCGCCCCCAGCTGCGGCGGGATCGCGCCGGTGAGGCGGTTGTAGGACAGGTTCAAGTACCGGACCCTCGGTCCACCCAGATCAGACGGTAAGGAGCCATTGATGAGGTTGGAGCTGAGATCCAAGTACTGGAGCCTCTCGAACCCACCACCGAGGAGTTCGCCGTACAGGAAGTTGTTGGCGAGAGAGACGACGGTGAGGTTTGGCAGGCGAAAAAGGTTACCCGGCAGTCTGCCAATCAAAGCGTTGTCGGAGAGGTTGAGCACCTGCAGGCTGCTGCTCTTGCGCCAGTCGAGCTCCGGAAGCTCTCCGGAGATGGCATTGTCGGCCAGCGAGAGCACCCGGACCTCGGAAGCGTTGAAGAGGGAGGCTGGAAGGGTGCCGTTGAGAATGTTGCCGGAGAGGTCGAGGTGGCGGAGGTGTTCAACGAGGCCGAGCTCGGGAGGGACGGAGCCCAAGAGCTGGGAGTTGGGCAGGACCAAGCTGATCACTCTGGAAGACGTGGGAACCTGTGTATTGCCACCACCACCACTCCTAGTATTAGTAGCAAGAGTCCAGTTGAGAGCAGCGGCATCCGGGAAGCCCATGCACACGACTCCATTCCACGAGCACGGCGTGGCGTCGTAGTAGTTCCAGTCGCCGAGCGCGGCGAGGGGGTCGCTGAGGATGGAGTACTTGAACTTAAGCAGCAGCACTCCATCTTGATTGAGGCCCAACACTGGACTGATCAGGAGAAGAAAAGATAGGAGCAGAGGAAGATAACTAGTGATCTGCCATTTGGTCTGGAGCCTACGACTTTGGGAGCTCATGTTGCTCGTGCTCCGGAACAAATCATGTCTCAGTGACCGAGAGAGCAAGAGGAGGGTTGGAAGATTCAGCAAATTCTGGCCCGAAGAGCTTCAGCTATAAGCTAAGAGAGGAAGGGAAATGGAGAGGGAAGACAATACAATACTGGGGCTTCAACTGGGAGCAATGCATGTGACTGAGGTGTGTTGGCACAGTGGAAGAGGGGTAGAAAACTAAGGAGATTGGAATGGACTGTTGAAAGCTATAAAATATTATCCACAGTTCATCAACAGGACCTCCATTGTGTGGAACAGCCTCAGATATTTTACCTAGACTAACTCAAGGAGAAGAAGAAGAAGACAGAGAGCTGCTGATGGGGCCAATTAATGGCATGCTTTTTGTAACCTTCTATCCTGAGAGTAGACTGCCTTCAAGCTGGTTCAAGTCTCACCTAATGAACAAATGGGTTAGTTTATGGTAAATGGTCAGCAGGGAAAGGCCTAGAGAGGAATCTTGCTTGTGTTGGAAAGAGGACATGAGCAGCTTGATCTGCCGAACTAATGAAGAAGGTCTCATGCAACAAGTAAAAGAGAGAGAAGAGAGAGAGGGAAGAATGTACTGCTTGCTGGTGTTTTCCTGCTGTCTCTTCACGAGGTGCTGCACTGATGACAGAGTTATCTGAGTGAAGATCTGTTCAGGTTCTCAAAAGGAGTAGGGTTTTTGTAGGGCCTCTTCTATTTCATGTGGTTGTTTTATATGGAGACACTGAAGAGGCTTGCATGGACCACAGAGGCATTATTATGTGTGGATAGTAGAGAGAGAGAGAGAGAGAGAGAGAGAGAGAGAGAGAGAGCCATGGAGTTAGGATGGGTAGACAATGGGAATCCTATGAGAGAAGCAGTAGCCCCATAAAGTGTTGGATGCAGGCAAGGTAGATGTGGATTGTGGTCATCACTTTATGTAGCTTTTCCTTCTTTTTTTTTTTTTGACAAAATTACTTTATGTAGCTTTTTGATGCAGAGAGTATTGACACAAACTTCTGCATTGTTTGGAGAAGCCACTGATGGCAGACAACTGAGAGTCTTGAGATAAAGTAGATTAGTCTCCTTTAATAAACCTTTACATGTGTTGGAGAGTAAACAAGGGAGGTTGATCCACCACCTATTCTAAGGCTCTTAAATTGCTTTTAACAAAGGATTATACTTGTGCAACTTGCTACTATTGATACTTTAATACTGAGGCTGCCACCTTCTTATCTGATATTTCACATGAATTGCTTTAGCTGCATAGTACAAATTACCATTTGTTTGATGCATGGCTCAGTGTACTCTCTCTGTCTCTCTTTGTGAGTCAAGGTGATGTTGCAATTAGGTCTATCACTCCACTTGAGAAAAGAGATCTACTGATTTTTCACCCATCTTTTCATGTACAATACTATAATTCTACAGTCTCAGATTCTGTCCTTTGTGCATGATTGTGCCATCAAAGGAGAAGGTAATATTGCTCAATTATTGCTTCTCTCTGTGGAATACTGTATAATCTAGTGTTGTAGCAGGAACCAAAAGAATCAACTTGATTATGCATGTCTGTAAAAAAAAAAAAACAAGAACAGAGGAGATTAAAAAGAAGCTTAGAAATAGAAGTGCACTTTATTGTGTCACATAAGAGTTCAACAATCAGTGATACTTTAAGCTTAGTTTGTAACCTCCTCTTAATCCCTCATTATTATACATGAGCAAAGCCTCAGTTCTTCATTAAAAGAAAAGAAAGAACTCTGGTCTTAGCTTGAAAACTTCAGCAATTCATGTCTTCTTTATGGGCACAAAGAGTGTACATCTTGTGCAATCATTTCATCATCTAGTAAAGCTTAATAATGGAAAATGATACCAGAGATCTGATAGGCCTACCTCTTTCCATCACACATGTCCTCTGCCACCAACTACATGTGAACAGTAATATTGATGTTATGATTGGGCAAGTTTTATAGTCCTGCTTTAATGACATTTCTTGGTCAGTGTCATATGCAACTCACTTGTGCTTAAGCTTAGACTTTCTGCAGCCTATTTATTCTCTGTAGACTTCATTTGTCTGTTATGAGTACTTGCTCAAGTCATATCTCTCTCAAAATAGTCATTCCCTCTCTGTGATGCTACCTTTGTTGCTGTCTCACATATGAACTACTCACATGACATCTGAAAGAAGCAAGCAACACCAGCTCTGCAATTTTATTAGGAACAAAGTGATGTTTATATAGATGTATGATCCTTCTCACAGTCTCATGTTACTACACTAATATGGCATCTTTTTGGCTGGATCATTTTCCACTCCATTTTGAAGTTTAGACAACAATCTCTCTCCTATCTCTTTCTTGTACAGCAGAAAGTAATGAAGGAAAAGGACCCATTAGACTCTCAACCCCTTCCATTTTACTGTGGATGGACCACCTTATGCTTGACATCTTGCAGCAAGAAGAAGATATGTTCTTATCTCTCTTCTGACACTTGTTTGTCTACCTTGGCAATTATTCTTGACAGAGTGTAGTTCTTGGCATGTGAAACAAGAGTTTGACATCCATTATTTACTTCCACTGTTCTTTTCTGAAGGAAAACACTCATTTCATGTGTCAATATAGATCCCAGTACGACTATGTGCCCACTACGGTGATTGATCTGAAGCAGCTTTTCACCCATTGTTTCCAGCTCATGTCAACAGCAATGACAACATAAATGAAAAGAACTGTGAAGAAGCAGGACTGCATTACCTATTTCAGAGAACAAACATTGTTTGATTGTGTGGAAGTTTAGTGTTTGACCAGAAGAAGGTGACTTCTGAGTTACTGATAGGACCAGATGATGGATGGCACTTGAGAACACGAAGTCCAATCTCACTGGACATGGCTGAGGTAGTGGCTCAGATAGCCAAGTTCTGAACTAATAATAGATTGAATTGTCATATATCTCATATGTGACATAATTCCATGAATCAGCCTTGTGGTACCACTGCTACTTTGCCAGTCGAGTTGTACAACCAGCATAGTTCCAAGAAAACAAGACGAGCGATCTTTACACTTGTGCTCCCCACCTTTGTCTGCTTCATCCGAACACGTGCAGAAGAAGTTGATTCATCTTAGCCAAAAGCCCCAATCTTGATCTTGATGGAGAGAGTAATGAAGAAAGAGGATATGGAGAACAAAGTCGAACACTTCATCAGGTGAAGATTGTTTCCATTACTTCGCATCAGAAAAAAAGATGGACATGATTTTAACCTGTATATAAATCCGTCAAGAATCTTCTCCTCCCTCATCCGACGATTAGATAGCACAATGAGGTCGTAGGAATGGCCGTGTTAACTCTGCCCGCACTCGAGATCTACTGATATCTACCAACACAACACGTCCTCTGCCACATAGTCTCGAACACTTGCCGTACCATTTTACCACATTGTTCTCCTCAACCTTGTGCAGAAAGCGAAAGCCCTGCGTGTCCTTTTGCTCCATGCATCCACCGAGATGGAGACGACACCGACGCATTGCCTTCCCCAAGTCCACGGCTTTCTTTGGGCTTCAGCACATGCCAACCGTGACCGACTCCGCACTCACTCGTCCTCCGACACTGCGTGACAGTGGCACCCATAATCTATTAATCCTCTGCATGCCACCGGGCGACGTGACAAAAAGATGACGCAGAATGAAATTCCAGGTCGCTGTCAGAGTGCCAAAGGACATCAAAAGCATTCACGATTGTTCATGCTAATTGACCACCAACATATCCTCCATCTCCACTGGAACAAGGGAAGACAACTGGCGTTGTGAAGCCAGTGGTTCTGAGGAATCGCTGAGATGGGAGCTTCATGGGGTGGTGGAATCTCAATGAGTTGCCACTTCTCCTAGCCTCCATGCCTTGTCTACTAGGGACTCGTCCACTTTAAGCCTTCTGCCATGACCTACCTCTTCCGGGGAAATCCATCACCCGTGACCGAAGAACCTTGCCAGCTGAGGCCTACCACGACACATTACTGTGAGTTGGGAACAGTGATTTGCTACAGAAAAAAATAGAGGAATCTGCAGCTACTCGCGTAGCTTAATTTACCGGATGGACAAATTCTACCGTTATCTATCTCATCATCAGCTACCCAAAAGCAGCAAGCTGTGAGGCACAGTAATGGCAGTCACAGATCATCATGTGCTCATGGAAACAAACATGTACAATACTGATCACGGAACAAACAGTTGGCATAAATCTTGGATCATCTCATCACCAGCTCGAGGAGAACATCCTCAATATGCAGATGCATTGTCTCCTACCTTCCGCTCAAATATAGATCAAATATAGAAGTCTTAACGTTAGGCAACGCATCATTTTGTTGTGAATTAGCTTGTAAAGCTTGGATAGCACAACATGAACTGAAATGGCAACTGCAGGCAATAGAAGGGAATGATGATGAACTATTGATGTCCACCGATCGTGCAGGTCCTGAACCAATGTAGAGACCATTGAAGCCTGGCCTTTGTTTCAGATTATGGACAGAGAGGATATATAAAAGACTATAGAAGGCCAAGTTCATGGATGGAATGTAACACTGTGCCATTTTTAGATATTAAAGAGGACACTTGAATTGATTTATGTGTGGGCTGAACCAATTGTTTGGGCCACATGGTTTGGACCTATGTAAATTAAGTGTGTCAATTCCCCCGAGGAGCGAGCGTGTCAACTCCCCAAAGGATTCAAGCTTACAGTACAAGTACGTCAACAACTCACCCAAGAATTATATATATATATATATATATATATATATATATATATTATATATATATATATATATATATATATATATATATATATATATATATATATATATATATATATATATATATATATATATATATATATATATATATATATATATATATATATATATATATATATATATATATATATATATATATGCTCCTTGAAGAGTACAAAGTCGAATTACTTGAAGCATATATATGATTGAGCCTGAAAAATCGAGATATTTTTTAATTAAAATCTTTTTTATTATTTATCTCGGAGAATATTTATGTTCATTCTAAATTAGATTAAGATGGGAAAAATAATTTTTTGTATTCAATCGCTAGCCACCTGTTGGCCTCCTCATCTCCCTCCGCCAATGTTCACCTTTCACCTCTCATTTCTCGTTCTCTTCACCTCCTTCCTCTTATAGCGTCTCTTTACAACTTTTCATATCTTATATACCTATAATTAGATAATTTATTTTACTTAAGTCTAAATAAGTGAATTGGATATTCGCTTTTTAACTTTTTAAATATCGTCACGTATTATTTAATATAGATAAAGATCTTTTTCATAATATTGGTTGATGTAATTCTTTTATTATATTCTATATGATGAAAGTTTTATTTTCATTCGTCTAATATTATACATTTTTATAATTTTAATATTTTAGATTTTAATATTCTATTTTTAATTATTTTAAAATATTTTTAATTAAGTATTCAATCTCACCAGTGATTCAATGACCACATTGTTTCTCCAATTTTTTCCCCTCCATTTTAAGTTTGAATAACACATTAATACCGAAGGTAAGGATAAGAAAAATGATTAGCCTCTCTTATCCAAGTGTTCGGCGACATTACTTGGTTGGGGCTGATTTTGTGACACATTGGGTCATCCTTATAGCGCCAACCTAATACGAGATTATTTGGTCAGTCGGTCATTGGTGTGACCTATAGGCTCGTGAGAAATTATCCGCTTTGGACGATGGGCGTACCCGTATGATTTTGTCCTTTCGGAGCATGTGAACTCCAAAAGGCATCTCTGAGGGTAAGAGAGACCTAACGGACTTATGAGATCTTGGTTCCCATACTCCTCAATAATGTAGGATTAAATGGCCTTATCAGTGCTCCCTCCCGTAGGGGAGCCAAGGGCTCATAGCTAAGGTGCACGGCTCAGGAGTGAGTTTGCTTGGCTGAGGTGCAAGCATTGGGCCCTCCTTCTAGCGCCAATATGATAAGGGACTATTTGGTTGGTCCATTGGTGCGGCCCATAGGCTCGCGAAGAATTGTCTGCGCCTCTTGCCTCGGGGGAGGCGGGAGTTGTTCTGTGAACCCAAGAGTTGAGTGGGTCTGGAGGTGCTCGTTGCCCAAGGGTTCGATCAGGTTGCTTGGTTGGGGATGATCTTGCGACATCGGGCCCTCCTTTTAGCGCCAAAATGATAGGGTCTCTTTACGCCATGGCCGGGGAGTTAGCACGGTTGAGGTCGATTCTAGATGTGCAGGGTCACCTAGTTTAACACTAAGGTCTTAGAAGCTGGTGTCGGTCGTCTTGTGTTTGGTGCAACCCTTTGTGTCGGGGTCCTTGATGCATAGGGTTTTCTGCATCTCTGCTCGTGCGTCGGGTCGGGTTGAAACCTTGTCTCCCAAGGGTAATCTTTTCTGTCGTTGGGCACTTGCACATAGGCCGAGGTTAGGACGGAAATTTCTTGAGCCAACCCCTCCGATATTTAAGTTAGCTTTCCGTTGAATGAGTGAGAGTAGAATGTGCGAGTGAAAAAGCATCCCTTGTGTTGGCCAAGCGATAGACTTTTATGCTTGCCCGCGGGGGCTGGTTGTTACCAACTTCTTAATGGTCGCCACCCTCTTAAGTGGCGAACCCATACCTTTCACATTGACACCCATTGTTCGAGGTTAGGACGGAAATTTCTTGAGCCAACCCCTCCGATATTTAAGTTAGCTTTCCGTTGAATGAGTGAAAGTAGAATGTGTGAGTGAAAAAGCCTCCCTTGTGTTGGCCAAGCGATGGACTTTTATGCCTGCCCGTGGGGGCTGGTTGTTACCAGCTTCTTAATGGTCGCCACCCTCTTAAGTGGCGAACCCATACCTTTCACATTGACACCCATTGTCCTGCATGGCGTCGCACCTGAGTGGAGTTGTCCCTGCCTTTGTGGAGCGAAGTTGTACTCGAGCGACATCGTTCCATTTTTTGTGAGGATGACATCGTACCCGAGCAGTGTTGTCGTCACACTTGAGCGATGTCGTTCCACTCTTTGCAAGATGATGTCGTACTCGAGTGGTGCCAAAGTCATACTTGAGCGACGTTATTCCACTCTTCGTGGGACAGTGTTGTACCCGAGCGACATCATTCCACTCTTCATAAGATGGTGTTGTATTGATGTGGTGTATCACATCGACTGCAAAACTTTTTGTTGGCGCTGAGGTGGTTGTAGTCGGGTACCAGCAGGCGTGCTGCCAAATTGTGCCTGAGCACAGCCACCTCAAAATTATTTTCGAGATAGATCATGTGGGGTATGAAGTTGAGAATTTAACCTTGTCTAATATAGAGCACATGATAAGCTAGAGATACTGATGAGAATAAATGTCACACATGTGATTGGTGTTGAATATTATTCTCTCGTTAAATGTAAAGTGACTTTTATTATATATGAGTACATTGTGCATATTTAGTATAGTATGGTAATAGGAAGAATATCGTTAGTCATCATTAATCATTATTCGATACATGATCCCTATGTAACACCTAGGGTAAAAAAAAAAAAGATAAAGGCCATCATCTATTTGTTTGTTCACGTGGATAAAGGTTCAAGGCAGACAATCGTAAACTATCCCCTCTTGTCACCTGTATGGATAAAAGATGAAAAGGAGGTTATTTGAGATGGTTAAATATTGTCTCCTCATTGAATATTTTATATAATATTTTATTTCTTTATAACTAAGTATAAAAGCTCATCTCTCACATGACCACTTGTATCTACACTTATTAATATCGAGTTACTAACTTAGGTGTCAGAGAGACCAAATCGAAAAACCCCTCGTGACCTTAGTCTTCGTACAAGTGACACCTTAAGAGCTTGATGTTTTTATCTCAGATAACCCTACACACACGAGTCCAGACCATGTCGAGCTAACTAAGACGTCAATAACATCTTTCTATAATATTTCTGATACTAGAAGGAGAGCCCAATATAGTAAAAATGCCCTATCACTGACCCTCTCAATGAATGCTCAAGCGAAGAGATTTTGTTTCGGATCTACAGTACTTTCACTCAAAGGAGACAACATATACCATTTTTGCATATAGGTGCATTCACCTCATTGTAAACATTGATGTGATACTAATGTTTATTCAATAACTCAAGTCTCTCATTCTTAGGGATGACACTAAACTACCTATTGTCCCTGTCAAGATATTTTTAAATCTCACTTAGCAATTACAAACGCTAACAAGCATGATATATGTTGTCACTCGCTCTTTCCTTAGTTAGCTCAATAGGCAATGTCACTAACTCAACCATGATCCTTGGCTCAACTGCCATTGACACTAACACTCATCGAGGTTCTTCGATTGACATGGTGCTGACATCTTAAGAGCACCTGAGACCTATCGAACCATTGGTTAAGGGGGCATTTCAGTCCCTAACTATGAAATTCAACGAACTGTACCACTACTTTATCTTGCTTAAACTTGAGGCCTAGTTAGTGAACACAATGAAGGATTTCTTACGGATCCAACTGCAATAGATGGATCAATATTTGGAGGATATGCGATAGGAGTTCCAATAGTCAAAGGAGGAAGTTGGTCGACCCCACCTCAAGTTGATTGTCATTCATCCATAAAATCTAAAAGGAATCGATTCCAATGAACTTTCATCTCCTTTCCTTAGAGGATGATAGTAAATCCGCAATCGCAAGAGATCTAAGTTAAGAAGTACCCAAAGTTGGGAGATTGAGTGCCAATCCCTTCTTTACTCAAGGTGGGTAGGCCATTGTCTAGTATAGCCTATCGGCCTAGTGGCCCATACAAAAAAAAAAAAGGATCAAGGGATGTGAGCACCTCAAGCAGAAATTGGCTCCTCTACCCGAGGTGGGTCTCTCGATGATGAGAATCCTCATAGCCTCCCACATTGTTGCTAGAATTACTTGCACCCCTCACCTGTAATTCTCACTATAGCCCATGCCACCACCAAGCTAAGGAAGTTGGGAAACCCGACCCCCTTTTTGTCGCTATCGAGTTATGGAGGTCAAACACTCAATCCCCTTATTATCGAGGCATAAAGGACAGGAAACTGATCTCTTTTTTTTACCCAAGATAGGGAGGTCCGACACCCAAGCCTCATTGTAGCTCACGCTGCCATCGAGCCAAGGAAGTCAGGAAACTTAACCCCCTTTCTCTGCCTGAGGTAGAGCTCAAGCACCCAACCCTCCCTTTTGTCATTGTCTAGTCATAGAGGTTGAGAAACCCGACCCCCCCTCTTTCATCCAAGGTAGGGAGGTCAAGCATTCGACCTTCCCTTTTTGTTGCTAACAACCCATGACGGTTGAGAAACCCACCCTCCCTTGTTGCCTAGGTGTGGAGGAGGGTCGGGTTCATATCGATAAGAATTAATCTACTGTTGAAGAGGGTCCATCGATGATGAGTGACAAGTCACCAAGACGTGGAGGTTAGATGCCTCAGCCCCATCCCCCTCGTTGCTGAAGCGTGGAGGTTGGGCGTCCTAATTCCCTCGCTCCCGAGGAGGGCCTATTAACGAGGAACAACCCTTTGCTTAGGGACACAGATCATTAATGCAAGGTGCAGATTAGGCACCTTCGACCTCGTTGGCGTTTGCTTGATGTGTGAGGTTGTAGAATCAATCGAAGAGACATTAAGCTTAACATATCAAAGGAACTAAACGTCATACTTCATATCCCTTTTACAAGAGTCCCCTAAAGCATGCCTTCCGAGAGGGATAAATAATAGATAGAACATCATCAACTAATCATTATTTGACATGTGATGTATGTGTGGCACCTAAGTTGGAAAGAGAAGACAAAGGCCGCCCTCTAGCTATCTACCCATGTGGTCAAGGATCCAAGATAAACAATTATATGTTGTCCTGTCTTGTCGCTTGTATGGATAAAGATCAAGCGAAGATTACTTAAGACGATTAGAGATTGTCTTCCTATAGAATATTTCATAAAATATTTCATCTTTTTATGATGAAATATAAAAACTCATATATAACGTAATAAAAAATAATTATTTCTATCTAGAATTACTAATTTGGACGTCCACGAAATTTCTTCACGCTTTAAGAGCTTTATATTTTTATCTTAAAAGTATTTCGAATAATCTTATATATATATATATAATATCTTCACATCTTTTCAAAACATAGCGTGACAGAAACGATGGGGGTTGGGGGTTGGGGTTGGGCCGGGCCGAGGGTTGTGTGTCAAAAAAAAAAAGATTCCGTAACGTAATAACATCGCTTTTCGTACCCGTAGGCGAAAGCACTTCTCGCGGAGTCATCGTATGGCACGAACAAAAGAGTCCATTTCACTTTCTTCAAAGCCAATCAGATACCGTTCGTCATTAACATTCAGACTAAGTTCGATGCTCTTCGTGGGTCCCACAGGGAAAACAACGGTTTCTAAGAGAATTTTAAGCAACAAAATGAAACGGCTCGTTTGATGAGTTCCGTTCTAACGCGCACCTCCACCTGCTATAACTTCGCTTCGCCTCTCTCTCCTCTCTCTCCGTTCTCCTCGAAAAGTTGGTTCTCGGGTTCTCCAAATCGTTCGTCTCCCTTCCAAGATTGTCTTCGAGCGCTCCATATTTCTGCCTTTGCTGAGGCGTTTGGATCTTTTGCTCGGTTCTTTCAGTTAATTGGTCAGTTCGTCGACATAACTTGGTAGGAATTTGGGAATTTCTAGGTGAGGGAGTTGGTTTCAATTTCTCTCTCTGTTTTTTCCTTTTAGGTTTATTCGATAGCATATATTGGCTTCAACCGCTTTTTGGCATCTGTTCCGACATCATTTGATAATGGAGTCGGCTTTTCGTGTGAATTACTGATCATAAATTAGGTCAATTCTACGCAGTGGTGGTTCATTCTATTGTGAAAATTTTGGTTTTGATTGTAGTTTGGTACTTGTTTCTTTGAGTTATTCAGTCTAGCGCGTCCATCATGGGCAATTACGTGCGGTTTAATTAGTAACAGATGTAGTGGATTGATGCAAAGTTACAGTAGATAGACAGTCTCTTAGTGTGATGCAAAAAGAGCTTTTTGCAGCTGCCAAATCTTTTTTGGGGTTGGCTCACGACCAGATAAGAAAATATGAATCATGGCATCTCCTTTTGCAGCTTACGTGGTTCAATTGACGGGAATAATCTTTCCTCTTGAAGGGGTAAAGGTGCATACAATAACTCTCTCTAGACTCTGGATCAACGTCTTGTTATATGCCCAAACATACTAACTTCTGGAAGATTTTTATGAAGAAAATCTAAATTTACTCACACGCTCGCTTAGTAAAAGAATTTGTTGGATTAACATAAATGCTCCAACAATAAGTAAAATTTCATCTTTCCATGTTAAATCAGTTTTTCTTTGGAGCAATAATACATAGCACAACTCAATGCTGGACTTAAGAAATTCAGCCCCAGATTTGGCACACATCCAGATTATATGAGGGGGTGTGGGGTTGGTTTTGGTGCTCTTTAGATGCGTGCAACATCTCTTGAGTCTTTTCTTAAGTTGGCATGCAGTCATGGTATGCAGCAATTTGACTGCTTTGTGTTGTCCTTGTTGACAAGCCATGATAGAGAAGTTTGGTTTTTCTGTTGTTTCATATTTAGGTTTGATATTTGGTTTTACTTTGGTAGCTGATGGTAGTATTCTAAAGATTTTAAGGTCCAAGCTTGTTGTTAAGGAACTTGGTAAATTCCATGGTTTCCAGGGTTTAGTCAGTTTGCTGCTTTAATATGTAAATGTCAACTCATGCAGATATGATGTAAATCAGTGATGAACTGTTTCTATTCAAGGCAAGAGTATGAGTTTAAGACTGGGAAAAAGTAAAAAAATTTCTTGTTTCATGCTTCCGTTATTGTGATTTAGATGTCACAAAATCTTTTATTCAAAGCTAGAGTATGAGTTGGAAGACTGGGAAAAAGTAAAAAAATTTCTTGTTTCATGATTACGTATCTGTGATTTAGATGCCACAAAATCTTTTATACCTCGATATTTTGTTCTGGCTTATTTGTTATCTGTTACAAGTAATAATTCAAGTCAATTTGTCAACTGTTTAAGTCATGATTATATTACATGAAAATATATTTGGAAACACAGTGGGATTTAGTTAAATATCCACTCCCATTTTTTTCTGTGAGTTTTGATAATATTATGAAATAATTTTTTTTAATAAATATGAAAAAGGAGGATGGTTCTTTGGTCAGTAATGTGGTTGGACTCATGTTGTAAAACCTCATTTTGTATCTTAACAAGAATTTTGTAATAGAAGAATTCTGGATTGGAAAGAAGATCCTTTGTTTCCTTGATGGGAAATAAGGTAACCTCACAAATGAAAAGAAGAAAAACAAAACAACAGTTCATCACATCTATGCTTGAAAAGAAAACGAATGTGTAATGTGAACATGTGTCTACCTTTTGAGTCAAGGTATTGATGCATTCTATACCCCTTCAATTCCACAACTGCAAGTTGAGGAACTAATGCATGTTTTATTCTTTTATACCCTTGACTTTCTGTCATTACAACTTATTTTGGTTGTTTACTTTTAAAATTTAGATATTTTGCAACTTATTTTGGGTTGAGATCTTTCATTCTGACATTCATGGAATAATCTATTTAGTCTTGTGTACTGTAATGGTGCTGACAATTCTCGGCAGCACTTCAGATGGTATCACACTTGGTACATACTATTTTACATGTTGAGAATGCTACCAGTTTGTTATTTATGAAAATTAGGTTGGATAGATATCCTGCTACATTCTTTACCTTTCAATTCCTCATTTAGCGTATGCTCTAAAATATGTTGAGTCATGTGGTCAGGTGAAAGATATAGCTGTTGTACTAGTTTGAGCAATGGCTGGACAAGCTGCAAGCTCACAGTCTGAATCATTTGAGTATATGCTGCTTGAGGGAGATCCTTATCATCTAAGGGCTGTTGTATCAACAAGTCTTAGTAGGCCATGGATTGATTCCAACATGCTGAAACTTAAGCACAGGATAGGACGAGGATCTTTTGGTGATGTTTGGATTGCGACTCATCACCAACATACTGATGACTATGAGCACTATCATGAAATTGCTGTAAAAATGTTATACCCTATAAAGGATGATCAGATTCAAACTTGTTTAGCCAAGTTTGAGAAGATATTCTCCAAGTGCCAAGGGCTAGAAAATGTTTGCTTTCTTCATGGTGTTTCACTTCAAAATGGAAGAGTAAGTTGATAATCTGATTTAGGCATTATACATGTTGGAGTTTTGGTGAAGGAAACTTAGTGATAAAAGAAAAATTTATAGTGTAAACACTGGAAATGTGTGTTGAATAATTTTACAGGTCTGCATTGCTATGAAATATTACGAAGGATCAATAGGTGACAAGATGGCCCGTCAAAAGGGTGGAAAGCTTTCACTTTTTGATGTCTTAAGGTGCTACTGTAGATGCTGGAAATACTGTTTTCCTCATACATTAGTTGAATATGGTGTTAACAGCTATTATCTGCAGGTATAGTGTCAATTTGGCTCAGGGAGTGTTGGATCTCCACAGAAGAGGGTTTCTGCTCCTCAATCTTAAGCCTTGCAACTTTCTTCTTGACGAGCATGATCAAGCAATCATAGGAGATTTTGGAATACCACTTTTACTGCATGGACTTACATTGCCATCTTCAGATCTGGCTCAGAGACTTGGTACTCCAAACTACATGGCTCCTGAACAATGGGAACCAAGCATCAATGGTCCAATCTCATTGGAAACTGATTCATGGGGGTTTGGATGTAGCATTGTGGAGATGCTAAGTGGCGTACAACCTTGGCGTGGTAAGTCACCTGATGAAATATATCAACTAGTTGCAATAAAGAAGGAAAAGCCAAATATTCCTCGTGGCTTGCCTCCAAAAGTGGTCGATATTCTTTATGGATGCTTTGAGTATGATTTTCGAGATCGTCCTTTAATGATGGATATTTTGCGTGCATTTAAAAGGTAAGTAACCGTTCCAGCATTAGATGCTAAATGTATTGGTCGTGCCATTGTAACTCAAAATTTTGTTTAGCATAGATGTTAAATTTATGATACTGTTCATATTAAATGACTATTCATCCTACATGTGCATGTCATCTGTTACTTATTTTATTCTTTTTTATGTGAGTGAACAAACTGATGTCAGATTTTTTTTAAAAAGAAATTGTGTCAATAATGCTTGGGTTTTATTAGGAGGATTTTAACTGTATTGGGAAGCAAATTCTTGGACTAAAGGTCTTTTACGTATTCCCTTTTATAAGATTGTTTATGGCTTATCGATATCTCTTAATTTAATAAATGTTTGTTTGAAAAATCAAAGTGCCTTTGTGTGTGGTTTCATCATGTCAGGAGCATCTTAGTGCTTTTTGGTCTCTCATCTATTATTATTTCCATTTCATGTTGTGGAGAGTTTACATGTGGACATGAATTAAATGGTAGCTGCAACTTTTATGTGTTCTGACAGAGTTAATTGATACACAAAGGCTATCCTATACTCAGTTGCATGCCAAGCACATGCTGGCTGTAGGGCAGCATGGTACCACCAAAGGTTTTCCTTCTTTATGAATCTAACAGCACTGTCATTCATCTTTCTTCAGTCCTTGCTTGTGAATGTACTCTTTCATCCATTATAATTCCAGATGAAGACCTAGTCTGTTGGTCCAAGAACATCATATGTTTTTATTTTTGGAGAGGGTTTACCTAATGATGCTCAAGTAGAACATTTTAATTTTCATTGAAACTTAAAACTGATTTGTTAAGAAATGTTCTTTATAATGGTGTTGATTGACATGACTTGTTATGTTCTTTATAATGGTGTTGATTGACATGACTTGTTATATCCTTTGTGTTGGATACGGAGGTTTAGTTGTTGGCACGTATTTTTTTTGTCATGTTAGAATTTAGGGATTTGTAATGTTCCACTTAATGGTTGTAATGGAACTTCGAAGTTATTTCCATGTGAATGAGCTATTTATTTCTAAGGCATGCTGTAGACTTTTGCAGCTTGAACTCAAATGAAATGGCTCTTATGGAAACTTTGTGTCTACCTAGTTATCATTTGTTGATCACTTTATGCAATATCTCCTGTTATTCATATCTAATCAGTAACTACCATGTTTGACAATTAAAGCTAAATTTGAAATTGAGACATTTCCGTAATGGGAAGGCAAATCATGATTTATGATCATTAAACAATGACATGAGGCCATTAAACTGGTTTATAGTACTTTGTTGGTAGTGTAATTGCTAGGAAGTCATCATGCTCCATAACGAATGTTGATTAGTGAACTGCATAAGCTACTTCATGCTGATCTGTTCATGAAGATAAGGAGAAGCATCAATTTTCTTTCTCAACTGTGTGAAGTATGTCTTTCCTATACTCAAAATATGATCAAAGAACAATATTTTCACATTAATCGAAGTTTCCTTGTATGGAAAATTTTCCGACCTGCTGCCACTCCAGTAATAAGGCATGCTCATGCTTTTAGTTGTTGGATTGATGTGGTTAGAAATTTATTTAATAACCATGTTATCAAACAACCATCAGGGTTGCAAATGGTCTCCAATGCTTTAGCAAAACATTACAAGTCTGAAATAGTTTTTAGCAGGTGTGCTTGGATTTTTTTTTTTTTTTTCGTCGAAAGGGTGAATTAACCTTAGCAAGTGCAAACTGTGTTTTCATTTTTCAACATCTAATTTACGTCATTGATCTATGAGTTATGATTAAGCCAAACTCCTACCAAATTGTGAAAATAATATGTAGTAGTAGCAACTAAATCTATGCTCATGATTATGAGCCCTTGTAACATTATTTGGATACTTATATTTACCAGCATGCTCTCAAGCTCAGAGTATAGTTCTCCTGAATCGAACGACAACCTTTTACAACAGTTGGCTTTCTGAAGAGAAAAAAAAGGGCAGATCTAACCTTTCATTTGCTCTTCTTTTTTTCAGTTGCGAGGGTGCTGTTTTTAACAAGAGTGATTCTGATTACCAGATGGCAGGAAAACATTACACCAATTGGTCACTCCTGAAGGACGAACTTCAGATAGGTGACACTGTCCGCTCTAGAAAGCCCAAAAACTCATGCAAACCAGAAAGCATGGAGATCCCAGAGGGAAATGTTGTTGGTAAAGAAGCTGATGGCGATAGCATTGGTTTCATTCTTGTCAGGATTCATGGATTTCACAATCCTCTCAGAGTGCACTGCTCCATGGTCGAGAGGGTGACATATGGCTTTGCTGCTGGTGACTCGGTACGGGTGAGGAATGAGGACAAGAAGCGGTCTTCAGTTGGCATTCTCCATAGTATAGAGCGTGATGGAAGAGTAACAGTTGGTTTTATCGGGATGGACACTCTTTGGCATGGGCATTACTCGGAACTTCAAATGGCAGAATCCTACTGCGTTGGTCAGTTTTTGAGGTTGAAGGCAAGTGTCTCTAGTCCCAGATTTGAGTGGCCATATAAACGAGGCAGCGGGTGGGCAACTGGTAGGATCGCTGAGGTTCTTCCAAATGGTTGTCTCGTGGTTAAGTTTCCAGGCAGATTTAGCTTTGGAGAAGCCAGCAGATTTCTTGCTGACCCTTGGGAGGTGGAAGTGGTAAGCTTTAAGACATGCGAGGGAGTGGTAAAGAAGTACCAGCACCTCGAGGACTTCCACTGGGTTGTGAGGCCATTCGCCATTGCTTTGGGTTTGTTCACAGCTTTAAAATTGGGGCTTTTTGTTGGAAAAAGCTTCGGCAAGTCGAGCAGGAAGAAAGCTGAGAAAGTTAGCATCTCTGGACAGGCAGGGAAACAGCAGCAGCAAGACATGCAGAATGCTACTACTAATCCAGTGTGGCTTCCTCATTCCGTGTCAAATATCCTCTTTAGAGAAGGTGCTCATCCTGCTAAATGATGCCACATTCTCCTTTTCTCTAATCTGTGGAATGGCTCTTTCCCAACCAAAACTCATCGATGTACATAAGACCGATCATAGATCTTCGAGTTATCCTTCACATCTTGATGTAAATATTCTTTAGCTGCTGTCGGTTCTCTCATCACAACAGAACTCCAGATTCCATGTTTTCAGCACAAGATTGATCTGTTTGACATTTTATTTCTTTGGTGCCTGCGCTGCTAGTTATGTATGGCCCTCGGTACTTATTCTTACTGCTGGATTCAAAAGCATTGTTTGCTTTCTGGTGAGGTACTTTGTTCTTCCTGCTGATCAAGATGTTTACGTATGGATATGGATTCATTTGCTTTAACGTCACAGGACAAGCATAAGTGCGTTATCAGCTCACTTGCATTCACTGCAAGAGAGCAAAAGTTCATGTGGTGCTTGTGCATGTGTTTGCATGGTCAATGAAGGAATGATCAACAAGGTGCTTAACGACATAATTTGTGTAATAAATAATTATCTTATCAAACCTTTCATTTATTATAATACAAGAATTAAAATTGCTTAGATCAATACACCTTGAATCGTATGAGAAGTCATTTCATTGTTTGTTGCGAGAGCTATAGCTTCCTTTATAGCCCCTCAGCACCATCAAAGAATGTGGAGATCAAGGCGTGCAACAGCCGACCTCGTCGCGCCAACGGAGGAAGATGACGGCCGCGCCGTAGTGCGACAGCGCCCCGGCCATCACGAACACATGGAATATCTGGTGGCTGTGGCCGGCGAGGTCGAACCAACCGGGCTTCCACCGTTCCGGCACCCTCGTCACGTAGAAGACGGTCCCTGTCAAGTAGGACACGGCCATGGCCGCCTCGTACGCCAACGTCACGTTGCGTCGCGGCTCGCCCCAGTTCACGACGGCCGCGTGCACGGCGGGCACGATGCCGAAGAGGCCCATCCCCGAGAAGAGCAAGGCACGGTAGGCCCGGAACTTGCCGGTGGAAAGATGCGGCGAGAGGAGGGTGAAGACGGTGACGAAGCCCATGGCGGAGATGGCTACCAGGTAGGTGAGCTGCCAATGGGGATCGCACTGGAAGATGTAGTGGATTGGGGGAAAGAAGGAGGTCACGATCATGACGGCGATGCCGACGTAGTCCATGCGGAGGAGGAAGATATTGAGGCGGTGGGAGTGGCAGCAGAGGAGGTGGCAGGCGCTGCTGCAGAGGAGGCAGAACATGGAGCCACCGAGAAACACGAAGAAGGGCCATCGCACTGCCGCCGTCGGCGGCAAAGGAGATGAGGTGGCAGCAGTTTCAGAGGAAATGGACAGCTTTATGAACGCCGCTGCTTCCTGTTCACAACCACATCATCCATGGAGAAGACATCCAAACCACAACATGACTCCGTAATCAAGGAAACGACACAAACTTACTCCAAAGAAATTTCCCAGATTGCAGGAGACATTCTCCACCGCACTTGTAGGAATCGACCTACACCCAATTAACAACCGCATAAGCCAGAGGAAGAATTCAAGAGATTGGATTCATTCCCATGCTTCGATCAATCAAACATAAATTGGGTATAAGATATAGTCACCAAGCAAGATGCCCGAGGAGTTGAGCCACTTGTGGCACATGACGACTGAGATGCAGCAAGGTGAGCCCCAAGAACACCAGGAATCCCAACAAATGTCTGTAGCCACAACACCCACAAAGATCTAAGCGTGGCGTCGAAGGCAGAAAGATGATGTCAGAAAAGGGAGCGTTGCACATACGTCCAGATGTTGATGGTCTCGTTGTGCCAAGAGAAGAAGCTGAGCAGTGCGTTTTTGATCGGCCACTCCGCCCTGTAGTAATCCCGTATGAACTCGTTCTCCTTCATGTACTCCGGCAGCTCCTCGTACCTCAACAGCTTGTATTCCTTCTCTTGCTTCCTCCGACCCTTTCCCTTCCTCCTCTTCCGCTCTGGCTTTTCCTCCATGACCACATGTTGGTCCTCGGAATCCATCACTCCTCCCTTCTGCTGCTGCTGCTGCCTGTCCGACGGAGCTATAAGAGGGAGGGCCAGTTCACAGGTTTAGAGACACAGAAATTAGATCCGGGGATGGACGTGAGATTGCTGTTATTACGAAATTAAATGTAGCTGAGCTACCAACCATCCACCTCATCTGTCGCATTTATAATATCTGCTCCACGTACTGTCTGTTGACGACGACTTGGATTTCGGTCTACTCCACACGCTAAGAACTCGAGGACCATATGTTGATATGCATATCAACTACCTCATGAATGGTAATGATTTATCCTCTTCTCGTCATCAAACTTCCATCACAGAACGTAGTTGAGCACAGTTGGAACTAAATCAGAATATTTTCTGCTGCTGCTGCTTCTTCTTCTTCTTTACTATATTAAAGCCATCATCCAAATTCCACCCAGGATTGCAGGTCGCAGCAGTTGCATGTGTAAGGAGAGATCGAAAAGAGAAGATAAACATTCAAAGAGTCGAATGACATATATCGAGCATAAGTTTTTGAGTTGAATTGATGTTTGACTCTGATCAATTTGATAGATTTAGAAAAAGCCTCAAAGCTAACACCAACCAACATATCCTACTACTTCAGTAATTGAAATGAAGAGAGATTAATTGAGGAGAAGAAAGAGACGCAAAGAACCGTAAGTCAGAACCGATCAACAAAGAGTGTCTTCCGAGTCTCGGTCCTGCTTATTGTGTTCTCTGATGCAGGTGAGGGCAGTTGGAAGACGACAGACACGGATAGCCAACTCTCAACGCCATGCATTTATGCTTGGAATGCGTGTAGGTTAGAATGATGAGCTGCAAACAGAGACGGTCGCAGTCGATCCTCAAAGGAGGGAGGTTTTGATTCTGCATTAAAAGTGCTTCTACTGTCCTCGACCTCTAATAAGATCATGACGATAGGGGATGGTTCCAGGAATCGTGCGTTCGGTGGACCTTTTTTGACTCGTGAATCATGCCAACTAGAAGGAAGGCATGGCTTTTTGACTTAGATCTTTTGGCTCACGCTCAGCGTAAGTAGAATTGTATTATTTCGTCAATAAAATTCTCTTATACAAGATAGAAACGAAATAATTTCAGCATGGCCACAAATCTAAGCTCCTTTTTTCTCTCAAATTAGGCATGGGCAGCATTTAGAGCTATCCCAATCTACTCAAGATGCTAGTCTTGATGGTGATTTGATGTATCTCCTTCTCCGATTAAGATTCACACTAATCCACACCATGCTATCATACTGATTTTGTTAGGAAATATTCATATCAGAACACAAGTGAGATAGAAAAATTATTATTAAGAGACTGATGTCGATAAGAATCGAAAGAGTTAGGTTACGTATATTAGAATTCGTGCTTATATCGTATGTATGTTAACCCACAACTTATAATAAATTCTTCCGTCGAGAAGAGGGGTGGAAAGAGTAACTTAAACGCGAATTCAAAATCACTCATTTAAGAAATTAAGAAAAAATTTTACTATAAATATTAAAAGATAGTTACATAATTCCCATATAGGATATTAATATGATTTCCTTGCCACCACAAAAGATGAGATATGGCTACATGACACCTGAGAGGAATCAAGCTCCCAAATAAAAAGAGAAAGGAAGGTCTTAATAAATATTAAAGTCGAGAGCTATCTCACTTGAGCAATAATATGCTAATCAATCCGATTGTAGAAATATCTATTGATATATTTGATTATTTATAGATTGTTTGACCGCATTGAATAACTATACATTAGGATTTTATGTTATAAAAGTTAATATTATTTTGATCTATGATATCAATCTATGTTTGATTGGGAAATCTTAATCAAACTGGAAGATTCATACCTTTAGTGTCTCATCCTAATCAGTAAACGTTCATTAATTGTTTATTGACTTCAGATTGATTTTAATAGGAAAACTTCTTAAAGCAGGATACTGAAGCTCAACTTCAACAAATTGCACTCGTTGACTTAATGAATCATCAGCAAAGACTAAGATTGAGTCACCAAAAAGCCGTAATGTTCCATATTGAACATTCTTGCCATGAAAATTTAGTTTCAGACAGTGTTGTCAACTTCAAAATCATACAATCTAGAGAAGCACAGGCATTGACATGGGACTGATAGGAAAGCAGCATATGAAATGGAAGATTAAGTAATAAACAAACAAAAATCAGGTTTTAATATGTTTTTCATTTCCACATATAGTGAAAATATAAATTTATAATGTATTGAAAGGTGTTAAAAGATATATGAAAGTACAACGACATCAATAATAAAACCATCATCAGACCAATTATTTGAGGCATGAGGTCGACTATATGAATCTCTTGTCGCAATTAAGATTCGTAAAAAATCATATGTCTAATTAAATTAAAAGTATTTAAAAAATTACTTTTACTTCATATTAATGTCTTATTGGGCATTCTTTTATAGAGAGTTAAAGTTTTCAAGTATTTTAAATAATTTTTAATGTAATAAAATAAATCGACGCGATCAAATTCACCAATATTTGAGAAAAATAAAATGGTTTATTCCCTAATATGAAATCAAAAGTATCCTAGTTTACTTCCGATCATCTATCTTTTATAATCCTCAAATATTTAAAAGAAAAATATTTTTTTTTCAATTTAACATGAAAAATGTTACTATTCAAAAAGAAATTCTCCAGTTTGGGTCGGGTCGGGTCTCCATCTCTCCTCTTGAGCATTCCATCGAACAAGAGGAGGGCAGCACCGTTTCCCACCCAACAGTCCACCGACGTGCCGTGTCGGAAGGAAGGCAGATTTAACGGGAAGAAAGCAAAATGCACAAACCTGCCTTTGTAGGGCGATGCTCGCAGTGGCATGCCTGCCGACACCAGCAGGACCGAGCTAAAGAAGTAGATACAGGAAAGCCGAAGGAGAATCTAAACCACACATCGGGTTGAAGCTTCTCCTGCTATTGGCGTCCGGTCTCCAGTTTCTGCGTTGACAAGATTTGGATGCATGAAGCACTCGCAAATCAGCTTAATTTCCACACCGCTGTTGTTTACAGGAAATTAAGGAAAAACTATGAATGATTCCCCTTAGAATAATTGACACTGTTCAATTTGACCAAGAAAATCCATCAGAGTATTACACCGTTTCTGCAACTACTCATCTTAAGCAAACAAATCTTCCACCAACATAACCAAAAGAAACCTTCTTGCCACTGAAGAAAGTTACTCCCTAATAAGGAATTCCAAAGCCGGAGCGGATACTCTTGAGAAGTTTTGTTAATGAATGAGCTTAAATATATCCAATGTCGACTGCCAGTATTATGTTTAGGACTAAAACACACATGAGAACATGAATTCAATCAGAGGGAGTCATCCCTCTTTACCTGATGTATGAAGTCCTACCCCCAACTCTCCATACTGCTATTACCTAACCAACACTAGCCTCAAATGAAATGAAATGAAACTACAAGGACCAGACGTAATATCCGGTGCCTCACTTCCTCTTCTTGGCAGGTGGCTGAGGAAGCTCCTCATCCTCTTCATCGTCTTCGTCTTCCTCACCCTCTTCCTCGTCGTCTTCTTCCTCATCATCATCATCATCATCGTCGTCGTCGTCGTCGTCATCCTCTTCGCTTCCTCCTCCACCGTTGCCCTCAGGGTCATCAGCTTCTTCATCCCCCTCGTTATCATTTTCCTCACCGGAGAAATCATCTTCGCCTCCATCATCCTGATCATCTCCATCCTCGTTGTTGTCATCCTCATCATCATTATCATCATCTGAGTCACCATCATCCTTGTTCTCCGGTACAACTTCTTGTTTACCGCCTCGAAGTAACCTACAAAGAAAAGCAAAGAGTAAGAGCCTTTAGAACAATCTTAACCGACTATAACGGCGAAACAGCCAGTTGAGTAACATGGAAGGCAAGCATAATCTACCTGTAAACCCCTTCATACCCTTCATCCAGTGGCCCAGTTTGACTTGACAAAGATCCAACCTAAAACAGTTCAATTTTTAGTGGGAACAGAAGAAAGTTAATTTTTAAAAAGGAAATATGGAATTCATATTTGAACAACTAATTTGTTCCATTTTGATGATAACTAGTTTGTATAAATCAGGGTCGATAGAAAAGAAAGGCAGGAAAAGATTATCAACAAAATTTTAAGAATTTGGCCACATATACTGTCCTGTGACCATTGAATCAGCCATCCGCTAATAAATTCAGACACATGAGCTTGAAAAAAACATAAAAACAACCATTTCAAGAAAACTACTAATGCGGCTCATGTCCCACACTCGTCAGACTAAAGGCTAAAATGCAAATATTGACCATAAATTGCATCGGATATATGATTTATATTATCACGTTAGTAAGGGATGCAGAACAAAGTCACATGGATTTCAATGGATGCAATAAATAAGAACAACAAAAAAGAAATATGAAACATCTGGCAGATGAAATTATAAACCCCAACATGTGGAGCGTAAGAAAACCCAAGCTACAACTAACAACCATAAGTAGCAGTCTCTTCCTGCAGTTCACTTCATGGCAATAACTAATGGGATCATGAGTATTGCATGACATTTACTATGAAATTAGATATTGGATGCACAAAATAGAAAAATATAACAGCCATAGAAGAAAAAAAAATTCCATAAGTAGTATGCTCCTCAAATAGTATGCACAGAATTAAAAAACACCAACTCATACAGCCCACCAGCTTAAAATCCAGGAACTAACTTTAGAAGGACAAAACACCTAATTTTAGAAGCTTAATAAAAAACCTGATGTTAGAAACCCCTACAAATATACTTAAACCCTTCTACAATCCTAGAGCAGGTTGTTGTATTGGATGTCTTTGTTGGCCACACTGCATGCATGTCTCAGAGAGAGAGAGAGAGAGAGAGAGAGAGAGAGAGAGAGAGAGAGAGAGAGAGATTGTTACTCTATTCTCTATCTGGACTTTCTTTCAACTTTTTTTGGTTTGGTTTTCCTATCACTTTCCAGCAAATCCAAAACTTGCGGTGCTGCAGCAAAGTTTCTGCTCACCTCAAGCCCATGAGATCAAAACTGGGTTATATGACATTTGGATGTTGAACGGAACATCCCAATTTGACACCACCATATACACATCAGATACTCTCTCTCATGAAAGCTGTTAAATGAGTTTTCCAATCTAAGGAAAACAAACCCCCATTATTATGTACCTGTTCCTAGAGAGATACATGGACAGAGACCCACTTTCTCGCACACATAGAACTAAAATAGCTTCTTGATGTCTACTCACTTTTTCATCTTTGTCAACATCTTATCATACTCTAATGCCTATAATATAAGAGGGAAATGTCAACTGTGAAATAAGAGGAGAAAACAGAGAAGTGTCAAGATCAAATACCTCACATCAACCCTGTAGCTGATAAAGAAGTAATGAATATGGCCAATGATAGAACTTAAAGTGTACCATAATGCAAATTTAGATCAAACAGAAAGCTAAATGTGACTTCAAAATAGAGGAAGCAAGAAATCATAAAGATCTTGATGAGGACAAACATAGCTAATTCCAATTTTGGCATAAAATAGGAAGGCAACTAGTTCAAGATATTAAGAACTTTTTTAATTGACTATAACAAGCACTTATAGCCAAAAACAACTCCAAGCCCATAACAAGGTTTGTGCACTCCTCAGTTACAATGTAGTTTCTTTTTTTTTCTTTGTTATTTTGGGTACTGTTATCTACGCTAAAACCGACAAACATGCATTATCATGTGCACTGTACATAAGACGAGTAACAAGATTGAAAATAAGTGCTACTAAAGTAACAAACATAACGAGGATGAAAATAAAAAAAAGGGTGGAACAAGGCATCCTTCACTTCAAAGCCTAGCTTCAGGAGTTAAAGCAGAAAAGAAAATGAGAAGTAATTGTGGAAAAATCTCGAGAACCTAATTCTTAGGGGAAAAAGAGATTCAACCACCTACAAACACTAAGATATCATAGAGTGGTGTAACTCATAAAACACAAAAGGCCCTAATTCTGCTTAAGTATGTTCGCAAACTTACATATTAACATATCTCTATATTCCAACACATGTAAAAGCTATCAAAAAAAGAGCAAAGCAATCTCTCAGCCCATCCAACCATATAACTGCCACCAATGTGAGAAACCCATCGCTCTTCCAAAGATCCGGAGACTGGATGATAAAGTGAACAAATCTGAAAGCAGGCTATGCATGAATGGAGGAAAAGAGGACAGAAACTATTTAAACCAGTAAAGCCCAAAATTATAGATATCCTCTTAAGCTACTTGCAAACAGTCCAAAATCGCTTTTTTATGCCAACAACAATCCATGCAGTAATACACCAGAAAAGGTAACAATCTCCCGACAAATACAACTAAAAACCAACGAATGCCGTAGATCAACATGCCAAAGGCGCATGCTCAGACCATTAACTTAAAGAACTCAGACAATTAAGCGCCGAGATAAGCTAAAAAATCCGCCCGACTTATGTAGCTCAACACTAAGGAAAGCACTGTAGCCACTCCAATCATCATATAGTCAACTTTAGTAGGCTGCTAACAAAGAACGAAAGCAGGAAGGAAAATAAAGAGGGAGAGCATCCAAACCTCCAGAAGAAGCAAAAGGAGAGACCTTTCCGCAGCCAAAACAAACTCCGCCACGAGCAATTCCATTATGGAGCAGAGAGCTGAAGCTCCACCACTCTCGGTTTGGCACAACGCCTCCATATCTACAAGCCAGGTACCGAAATCCATAAGCAGCAGCCAGAAAAAGCAGCGGAAAAGAAAGATTTAACCGAGGTCGTAGAAGAGAAGAAAGGGAGAGGAAGTGGAGGAGAAGAATCACACCCAGGTCGAAGAGAAGAAGAGGGAGCGGGGAGATACAGAGACCGGTTTCAATCAGGGTTTCTTCGAGCTACCCCTCTCGAGAGACGCAGAAAACCATTGACAAAGGTTTTGGGCGCTCAGGGTTTCGGTTGGGATCCTTTCCATGCCATCGTACGATCCAGGGATCTATCCGTATATGTGTCATGTTAGGAGTGAGGATCCTGTAAACAGACGGCTTCCAGGTGGAATTGTAAAGTTTTTACGAAAGATACATATGGAGAAGATCCCAGATACTTTAGGGTTTTGGTCCGCGACGCGGATTCGGCATTATGAGAGTGTGGCTGGCGCCGCCTGTCAATTATGGGATAGATTTGGATGGATTACAACTACCTCCCACCCGTATCTAACTGGGGACTACAGAAAGTTGCGGAAATCTATTTCTAACTCCTCCAAATTTTGATATTTTCTAAATTTGACCAATAAAAATAATCGAAAATTTTAAATAAAATGCACAAGTTTTTTTTTCTCTAGATTTTCTATACTTATTTATTTCCTTCAGGACAATAAGGTGTTATCATATGGATGAAGTATCTGTATTTTGGGCTTTTGTTTGAATGAAATAGAAGTCAAAGTTTGAAAATGGCATGGATGTCTGTGTCCTTGAATTGTTGATCAGAAAAAGATATCGTTCACTTTTTATGTGTATTCTGTCGTTCTGATTAGAACTTCTATTTAGATTTTTTTTTTCTTTTTACTATTTAGCTTTATAACAAAATAATAGATGTAATATTAACTTCTCCCTATTTGTCATAACATTAAGTAATTTGATACACATAATAGTTATGTGCATCGAATCATTTTGGAGCATGAACCAATCTATTGGATCAGTTTTGTTAGAACATGAGAATGGGTTCTTTGGATAATCAACATGAACCAATGGATTTAAATAAAGTTTATTGGATTTTATGATATAGTCAAGATTATTCAAACCGACATCCATTAAAACCTTTATTAATGTTCATGCTAAGGATATTTATGTTATTAATTTTAAATTATTAATTAGGGGGAAAAAAAAAAGCACTTCTCCTCGTTCTACATTCATATACTTTCGTCTCTTTTTAAGTGTTTATCTTTCCCTATTCAATTTTTATCATATCAATGCAGGATTATTATTTTTAAAAAAAATAAAAAAATTATTACATCAAATGGTATATAAATAACACTTACACACTGACTCTATGAGATTTATGCAATAATATACTAATAAAATCAACTCAATTTTCAAACAATCGAAACATATTTTCATAAAAGGAATACATCTATATCCAGTGAGCCCTTTTGCTATTAGAGTAACCCAAAAATGAAGAAATGAACTCAGGCACTTGATTACATTATAAGTTAGGGTCAATTACCAGCCACAACTAACAACTGCTAACTAAAAGCAAATCTAACATATACTGCATGTAAGCAAAGCTAAAGCAAAGTGGACAGACCAAGGCAAACTTGGCTTAAATAGAAGCAAGGAAACAAAAGGTCAGAAGCATTGCTGCATCAACTCTCCATCTTCGCAGCGGCAGATGCGTAGCTGACACTGTAGTCCCGCTTGCTCTTGCACTGGCTGGATTGCTCATATTGCAGGAAACCAATTTTGATCTTTGCGGAGCAGTTCTTTAACATCTGAACAAAAGATCATGTAGAGCATGTAGAGGTTGTCGCTAGACTAGAAAATAAGAAGAGAGAAGAAATATGACTCTTACATGGAGGAAAACAGTAATAGGGCGGCGGCCGCAGATGGTATTTCCATATTGCTGTAGATACCCTTTGAACGCATTAGCATCCCCGGTCTCTATGATATCCATGCCCATATGGTCCAGGACCTCAATGGATTTGTAGATGGTACCATGCTTCGCATCATAGTGCGTGTAATTGAACCTAATAGGCAATCAAGGCAGGAGATAAGTATAATCCCATTTGTAATCATCACTAAATTCTCTAACCCAGATGATTCATCATCGTAATCAATGATATAGTGCAGAGTGACTTCATTTATTTTACCCAAAAATTCATCAAAGTTTAGAGCTGATAGGTTTGCAACAAATTTTATCCAAAACATCACACAATACAGACAACCCTTCTAGCTTTCTCAAAACCTACATGAGCCTTTTAGCTTCCTCAGCTTTTCTGATCATCTGTTCTATTATTAATATTGTAATCCATTCATGGTCTTTCTGCATGGCACACCCTAGAATTAAATTAAGACTGTCTGAATTTTTCCAATCCAAGCTTACAGGAAAGTTCCTGGCTGTTTCAAGATGAAGCCATTCTTCAACACAGAATTAAATTAAGACAGTATCAGATCTAAAACAAACAAATACTGCCTTGGACATTAGCTGCTTACAAGACCAAAGATGTTGCTAATTAATCAGAACATAGAAAAGATAAATGAAATCGATAAGTGACAGAAATTATCACAATAGAAGTACATTGGTATACCTAGATCCCCAGTGGCAGAAATCCGATGATACTGAGAAGAAATTTTTAGGGTCATCGACGTACTTGGCAAGCAGTCGACCGTACATGGATTCATTTTCTGCATTAATGGCACCAACCAAAATAGGTACAACTTTAACAGGATAACTGCATTAAAAAAGAGTGAATCAGTAACACATGTCATGAGATGGATCTAAATATGTGATACACATACCCATTAAATACTTTAGCTAGATAAGGCAAATGCATCTCCATGCTATGTTCTGCTTCATCAACACAAAGATCCATGAGTTCAAACTTTCCTGTAGCCTGGAGCTCATCATTGACTAGGAACAATAAAAGATAGTAAACACTATTAATTTTGGATTGGCCACTGGAAAGCTGATAATAGAAAAGAGGGGTAAACATGCCATATTCCATATATAAACTCCAAGGAGATTCATCCAAAGCACCTATTTGTTATGTGGTACTGATATAAAGTACAAAAGACCACCTATTTTGAAGTATTAAGTTTGCAACAAGGTACATTGTTTGATAGAACTAAAGTGATCTTCCAGATTATTTGATACATTTATTCAGATGAAGCTCTTCAAGCATGTTGAGGAATGTTTGAAAATTCACAAAATTAACTTGGTAAAAAGTTAAATGTTCTCTTCAGTCAAATATGATGTACCTTCCAAATCAACCGGCAAGTCACCCAAAGGCGTCCTGTATATAGTGGCTTTTGTAAGGGCACACTTAGGAGTGTAATAATGGTGTGAAGGACCAAGTAGAAATACTCGTGAACTGGAATGACAGATTTAGTGCCAATTAGTCAAAGGTAAAATGCAACAACAATACAATAGAACTCAAAATAACACAATCTTCAGATGTTGCAAGTCTGCATAGTAACAAAGATGTGGACAATTACTAAGAAAGTCTTAATGAGAATGGACATATAAGTGGCATTCTTTTCCTCTCTTTAAGAGCTACTAGAAAAAGAAATCAAATTTTACCAAAAGCTTCACAACACAAGTGTTCAAACAATGCATAATTAGCCACGATTTGTAAACCATATTGCGGCTCTCTCAAGGGGAGTTCAGCACCATTTCAAACTCTGTCAATGTGCCACAAACATAATAAATACATGACAATCTCACCAGTGAATTTTTTGACCATTTTACATGTCTCAGTGCCTTAGTTCAACCATGTCATTCCAGTGCAAGTTTTGCTCCTTGTCATTACAGATAAGCTTCTATTCCACAGAAAGAAGATAAAAATCAAATTACATCTAAACAACAACTGAGAAGAAAAAAATTTTTAGCAGTGTTGAAAGCTAAGGCTGTGGCAATAGTGGTAAAGGAATAAGACACGATATTATCATCATCCACATAAATCCTCTCTTCTGCCCACTTTGGCTCTGTTTTCTGCTGTAGGACAGCAGACAAACATTTTTTAAAGGTACACGATCTACCATATGCAATGCCTTTAATTATCCTTCATCATCACAAATAGAAGGGGCACTTCCAAGTTCTGACATTGAAGAATGGGCACAAAAACAACACACAGACACAACATGATAACATGCTCATCAACACAGTATATCTCAGACACATAGGACAAAAAGGATAGCCATGTGAAAATTTTACTTATTAAGGTACGTTTTGTGAAATTTATATAAACATCTAGAAGACAATTCACATGCATGGTAAGACCAAATAGGACATGGTTCTGAGATCTGGGTTGTCAAGAAAAAATGCCTACTCCAAGAACACGTCTTACAGGAAAATGTTAAAATGATGCAATACTCTCTTTGGCTTGTAAACCATGCATAGGCCCATTATCTCTTGGAATTTGAGAGTATTGCTGAAGTCGCTATGCATAGGTTTTCTGTGTATCCCGACTGGTGAAATGCATAGTAAAAACCCTTTATTGGAAGAATTTTTACTTCTTAAGGCTTAGATGAAGTGTTCTTTCATTTATCGACCATCTAGTGTCATGGTCTAGGAACAGTTGCTATTGTTTAAAATTCAAGGCAACTTCAGGCTACCCTCAAAATTTGTATACAAGTTTCCACCAATCATGTGCCCCACATTCGTCCTAAATCCTCCATCGCCCATAATAAGACCAAGGAAATCTTTGTAAAGAACAAGTTTTCAAATCCTTAGACAGTTTGGGATATTATATAGCATGTCAATAGAAGTACTGGATATTGATGCATTTGCAGTTTGGACACAACTGTGATATGGTATCAGTTTTACCAAAAGGAAGTATGTCATTTAGGTCCCTAGGCAAGACTGAGTTTTACCCATTGGCTAAGTCTAACCTTGACCAAGCACTTAAGATCTTGGAAAGCTTAGACAAGGTGTTTTCTGGACCATCGAGTATTTCTCTCAATGGCATTTAACTACTAGGCCTTACAAAATGAAATTGGCATCAGAATATTTAACAGAGAAATATGCCAGTATAATTCATTAGGACTATAATACTTGTAGAAGATGCAGTTCCTCAATGTATGTAGAAACAAGCAACTAAAAGACCAAAACATAGGGCCACAATATTTCTTCTTACATAATTTTATTCTTGCAAAGTCTTAAATGATGTTAAATGTATTCAGCCAATTTTGATCTTAGGATTTAATCAATAATACCACACATAGATTGAATGCCAACGTAGAGATGTATCTGTCTTCAGCTTTATGAAGAATGAAAATATTTGAATGTTCAAGCAACATGGATTGTGGAAAGGGAAAGCACCATTCAACTCACATGCTTGCAGGGTCAATGTTAGCAAATGCAAATGCTGCACAACGACCTGAATATGAGTATCCAGCATGCCTGCATTTGTAACACAAGGTCAATAAAAGAATCAAACCAATATGTGATTACATTATCAAGATCTACAAAATATATACTGACTTACGGGGCAATGATGCCTCTAACATTAGAAGACTTAGTCAGCCCAGTTGCTTTAAGCCACCCATCAAGTTCCTCATTCAATTTGCTGGCTGGCAAATCAGGATCTCATCAGAAGAGAAATTCTTCTTGTGAATAATTTCTTTGTTGTGATAAGCTCCAAGTTAACTGTAAAATTTTTATTTACTTTGTTTTTTCTTTACTCCATCTAAAGATGCTTTATCAAAGGCAAAGAATTTTAAAAAAGCTTGGCTTAAAATTTTATGCATAAGAATTCAGGGAGGCACAATATAGAAATTTTAAAAAAGCTTGGCTTAAAATTTTATGCATAAGAATTCAGGGAGGCACAATATAGAAATTTTAAAAAAGCTTGGCTTAAAATTTTATGCATAAGAATTCAGGGAGGCACAATATAGAAATTTTAAAAAAGCTTGGCTTAAAATTTTATGCATAAGAATTCAGGGAGGCACAATATAGAAATTTTAAAAAAATCATAAATTACTCATCATAGAAGTACTGGATATTGATGCATTTGCAGTTTGGACACAACTGTGATATGGTATCAGTTTTACCAAAAGGAAGTATGTCATTTAGGTCCCTAGGCAAGACTGAGTTTTACCCATTGGCTAAGTCTAACCTTGACCAAGCACTTAAGATCTTGGAAAGCTTAGACAAGGTGTTTTCTGGACCATCGAGTATTTCTCTCAATGGCATTTAACTACTAGGCCTTACAAAATGAAATTGGCATCAGAATATTTAACAGAGAAATATGCCAGTATAATTCATTAGGACTATAATACTTGTAGAAGATGCAGTTCCTCAATGTATGTAGAAACAAGCAACTAAAAGACCAAAACATAGGGCCACAATATTTCTTCTTACATAATTTTATTCTTGCAAAGTCTTAAATGATGTTAAATGTATTCAGCCAATTTTGATCTTAGGATTTAATCAATAATACCACACATAGATTGAATGCCAACGTAGAGATGTATCTGTCTTCAGCTTTATGAAGAATGAAAATATTTGAATGTTCAAGCAACATGGATTGTGGAAAGGGAAAGCACCATTCAACTCACATGCTTGCAGGGTCAATGTTAGCAAATGCAAATGCTGCACAACGACCTGAATATGAGTATCCAGCATGCCTGCATTTGTAACACAAGGTCAATAAAAGAATCAAACCAATATGTGATTACATTATCAAGATCTACAAAATATATACTGACTTACGGGGCAATGATGCCTCTAACATTAGAAGACTTAGTCAGCCCAGTTGCTTTAAGCCACCCATCAAGTTCCTCATTCAATTTGCTGGCTGGCAAATCAGGATCTCATCAGAAGAGAAAATTCTTCTTGTGAATAATTTCTTTGTTGTGATAAGCTCCAAGTTAACTGTAAAATTTTTATTTACTTTGTTTTTTCTTTACTCCATCTAAAGATGCTTTATCAAAGGCAAAGAATTTTAAAAAAGCTTGGCTTAAAATTTTATGCATAAGAATTCAGGGAGGCACAATATAGAAATTTTAAAAAAATCATAAATTACTCATCATAGAAGTAAATTTTCCTTTCTACTAAGAAATTTCTCAAGGTTATTTTGAATAAAGCAATTGAATCATAACCAGAAAAAAAAACCTTTGTCAGGTTATGCTTACTTGTTCACCAAATGAAAGAGCAAACCTGCAAACAATAGAAAATAGTCTTGGCTGTAACTGAGTCCATTGTCATTTAAGCCTTACTTATGAAATACAATTCTGATTTATTGTTTAGCCCTGCAGAAGACTTTAAATAGCTTATCTTCTTGGATGTACCTAATTGGCTTTGTACAAGAAAAGAAAAATTCGCATTGCAACAGGAGGACTTCTTTTGTCTCAAAATCATTATCATCACACATTTGTCAATTTTCTTAAAAAGATACAGTATCGAATGAACACAATTTCTGATGCAAATGCTGAAATTTGCAATTTAAACCAATATCACAGGAACAGAATATCTTTCTAAACAAAACTTGACAGACTTTGTTGGCATAACATCCGATTGAATCTCTAAGAATCTAGTTTGTATTACAAGGTACTGTTCAATGTTCAGAAAGATCTTATTGAAGTGCTTGATGGGAGGATTACAGTTGGAAGCATATATTTCAACAGGCATGCTTATTATCGAATTTGTTGCTGCAGTGCATTGTTTTATTCATTTATTTATTTGTTAATCAGACATTTGCTGATCTTCCCATTAGTAGAAGTTTTTGACATTCTCTATTGTAGTTTGATAATTTGTCATTTTTTTAAAGAACAAAGCTACATGAGAAATAATGTATCGACACTTTATCGGAGTATAACATCAAGCATGTTGACCATTCAACCACATTAATACATCTTAAACATGTTCTTTTTTACTAAAAAATCAATTGAACCAATTGAAAAGTTACATTAGATAGTCTTAAGTTGGCAACTGTCATATGAGTTAATACATCACGGAAAATATTCATAACAGCACCTTTTCAGGCTTTTCTTTTCAATTCTTAGGATATTTTCGCTTCGACTAAGTGCAATTCTAGTTGAAGGCAAGTTGTGCCAAGGAACATCAAGATATACCAATCTAAGGCATACTTAAAGAAGAAATTCTGAAGCTTTAATTACACTTCAAGTTGCTTTTGATCCTCAACATTTTCTTAGCTACTCTGCTACCTTTCTAATTATTGAAAGTTGAAAAAGTGCCCCACACATTTCTTAGTACAAACTGACTAATTTTCTTAATAATATTCTCTCTTTTTTTCCAATTCTCACAGGTATCAATCATCCTCCTCATGGTAAATAATCCTTGGCCAGCATCTAATTTCCTCAAACCACAATTCATCCTTTCACCATTTTTTATCATAAGGTTATCCTCCAATTTAGTGCGATATTTTGCCCATTAATAAAGTTTCATCCAATCAATTATCATTCCAAGAATCATTCAGAAAGTTGGATCCTTTGAGACAAAGGCCGGTGAATCAAAAGTCCATGACAAGCGAACCGTACATAGTTTGGCTACTGAAAGACTTCACATTGGCGGATAAATTGCCAATAAATTTCAGGTATTTTATCATTCTACATATTTTCAATTTATATAACCTCCAATACAGTTAGAGGCATATCAAATCCACCCCATAATCCCAATTCGCTACTGAAAGATATCAATCAGACACTCTTATCATTAGAATCCCGATCAAATCAAATCTATGCACCACTCGTTCTCTCCAACATAATATTCCAACCAAAGAATTTAAAGAACCAACTAATGTAAACAAAAGTATTCAAAACACAGCCAATTGAATTACACGTCAGATTCCATGTCCACCTATACAGCAAAACAATCTCTCCCGCATTAAAATCTCAAATTTCCATTTGGCGATCTAAATACTATCAGAAACGACGCAAACGCACATCAAAATAATACATGACTGACTAAAAGTTGAATCATAGATACTCTTCTCGCGGGTACAACGGATTGAGAACTCACCATTGCCGGTGTACCAAGACCCAGCGTGAGCATCTCTCCTAACCCTCTCCATCGAATCGCTCCACGAACGAAGATCAACCACCAACTTGAGCCGAAAGATAAGTCTATGAGAGAACCCAGAAAGGATACGTAGGAGGGCAAAGGGAACGATTGAGAGAGGATCGATCGATCGACTTAAATAGGTGTGAGTGGAGGGGAGGGAGAAGTCGAAGCGGAATACGATCAGAAACCCATTGGTCGAGGTTACCGTGTGACGGATCCGGTGTAATACCCTCTTGAAACTTGTAGTTAGAGCTGTGTTGGATGCGAAGGGATTCTGTAGATCAACGGTCATTATTGAAAACGGATACCAGCGTGCCGGTAACCCGGCGGAAGTACAGGATTTTTTGTTAGATCATGTGTAACTAGCATTTCTATTAAATACCCGCTCCCCTACCTGTTCCACGAATGAAGGTGACGTGGGCCCCGCGAAGACCTAATGTGGGGACCTCGATTATACTGTTAAATTAGGCTTGGTAGAAAGCGCGGGTTCGACGCATAAAAAATCGTCCACCCAACCCGAACTACGTCGAACTTATTAGTGACACTATAACTGCACAATGTAAAGTACTTTTTATTCACAGCAATATTTTTACCTTTTACTAATGTTATTAAGAATTTATCGGTTTTATATTTCTAGTAATGTTTTTTTAGTGAATTTTGTGGCATGTCAAATATCTATATATTCCTACTATTGTGTCTCACAATATATGCAATTTTCTTAGTATATTTGATTTTTATTTTCTCAGTTCATATAAGTATAAGCTTTGAACCTTCTTTATGTATTAGTTAATTCATTACAAAAATTTCATATGAAATTAGGCTAATGTTGTATTACAAGTTATATTAACTATTTGATGAGATTATACTCATTCAAAGATACTCTGTGCTTAGTGTGTTAGGTGTTAGGGTTGGCAAGTATTTTTAATTAAAAATATAAATCAAAATTAAGCATGAAAGAAAGTTCTAAAAATGATGGTTGGTTGCTCTACAAATAAATATGATCTCGGAGTTATAATGAGAAAATTTATTAAAAATCATAGATAAAAATTATTTTTAAATGAATAAAAATTTCATTCGAATAGAAATATAGTTTCAAGCAAATAGATATGACTTTTAACCATAAAAGATATGAGTTTTCACATGAATAGTCATATCCTTTCATTGGAATAGATATATCTTTTCACCCTAATTAGTCTCTTCAACATGTATAAATAGATGTTATCTCATTATGTTACCTAAATTTTTCTTTCAGGTTAATCAGTTTCCTTTGATCAAATTATTTTGATCAGAAGAGATAACAAAAAAAAATTATAGAGAAAAAGCACCTCGGAACACTTTGGTATCCTGAGTGATGTATCAACTGCAACTCTGTTTGTCTACATTGTATGCCAAGCCAATCTTGTCACGGGTGCAAGGAAGAAGAGAACATGGGCAGGCATGAGAAGCATCTGCCATGGAGCTGCTGTCTGCTTCCTTTCCTCATTGCAAGGCAACACTGTTGTCCCTTTCATCACAACACTCTCCTTCTCTCATGCCGTGATTGCAGCTTCAGTCCCATCATTCTCTTTTCCTTGGGGCAGTTTTGCCGAGCTCTTATGAGCAGCATAAACAATGAAACAAAGCTGCAATCAATGTTGTCTTGCACTTTAAACCTCCTGCTATGATTGATACACTGCCGTGTTGGGGAAACTGAAGCATCACAAGGTTAAAGCTTAAGCTTGTAGGGATAGTATGACCAACATCATCATGCAGCTTCAATTCATGTGGGGTCATTATTCTCATGTAGTTTTCTTTGTCTAACCCTCATGATGAAGAGCTCACTGATGTGTTCGAGGACAAACGAGGCACATGAAGAGATTCTGAGTCTTGTGTCTTCATACAGGGGTAATGCATGCTTCCACTGCATGTGAATTCAAAGAAACCAAATCGGATGAGCCCACCAGCTTGACTGCAGAAGAGCTCCACACTTCCACCCCTCCTCTGCTTCCCTATAAAGCCATTAGCAGCAGTTGAATCCGCAGAGAAGCACGGAATCATGGACTGGCTTTCCTGGCTCGCCAAGTCCAGCCTTGACCCATCGCTGGCTTACGAGTATGGCCTCCTGTTCATGGACAACGAGCTGGAGGAGGAGGATATTGCCTACTTCGACCATGACTTCCTCCAGAGCATGGGCATCTCCGTGGCGAAGCACAGGTTGGAGATCCTCAAACTAGCCAAGAACGACGGCAGGGAGACGCCGGTCCCTGTCGCCAAGCTCGCTGCCGTAATCAGGAAGTCCAAGAACTGCCTCACGAGGTATGTCCGCGCGATGGGCTGCACTAACGGTCCCGCGATCTTGGTCGTGGCCAACGCCACGTACGGCGACCGCTGGAGCGGGGCCGCGATGAGGAGGAAGGCGAAGCTGGCGCTACTGAAGCAGGGCAGGCTGATGATCGCCGACCGCGGCATGAGCGTCGCCGCCCATCTGCCGTCTCGATCCCACAGCTCTAGCCCGATGGTTCGCGGCTGTCATGGCGACAGCAACGCCGCTGCTGATGACGGCTACCGGGGGCCTGCAGTCGGAGCCATGAGGTGGGACTCCATGTTCGACAACTTGAAGCCCACATGAGAGACCCTGTGCTGCGCGTGAGCTTCACCTTGTTTCATTTGATTCAGAAGACTGCACGAGCTTCATCTTTGTACAGTCTATGCTTTCTTCTTTTCTTTTCCTGTCAAGTGTGAGCTCCCATGGAAAGATAGATAACATACGAAATTACAGACCGATTTATGTAAATAGATCGAGGAAATGGTGCTTTTGTTTCACCTTCAATGTTTGGTCATTGAGACGAAGCAAAACAACCGTTCCACCTACAGTTGTGTGTCTGAATTGGATTGCGTCAGAGACGTGTCGCCAAGGGATTAGATTTGCAGCAGCTCGAGAGGATGGAGACGTGCGAACCACTCGACCACATCCCCTTTCTCGACCGGCCCCTGTTTCCTCATTAATTTAAACGGCATATCTTCCAGTTCCATTTTAGCTGCATGCATGATAGATCTGCTCATCTCAAGGCTCCAGCTTCTTTCTACATAGGATGAATCCAGAGCCAGAGAATAAACCATGGACGGCTAACACAGGTACAGAGAACATGGCCACACATGGAAGCTGCTCCGCAAGTTGATACCATACACATCTTCCCAACTCTCGCAAATTAATTTTGTGCTGGCGGAGTTGAATTCCTCCCCTGTTCTTAAGAGACCTCCTCCATCCTCCGTTCATTCATCCCCGTCCCCGAGGCTCTGTCGTGATCACGATTTCGGTTCCAAGTCTATGGAACAAAGTATTCAAATCGATTTTATTGGGCTGTGGAAATGAAGTACTAAAGGTGGAAGACTCCCCCATCCGTCTCCGAACGGAGGAGAAGCTGTGATGGTTTGACATACCGTGATTTGCGCGTGGGAGCCCCACTCGGACCAACGAATCAAGACACGACACCAACCAATGAGACACCTTTTCACTGTCCGTTTACAGTTTTATGTATTTAGAAAGATATAATTAATTATGGTTATAGAAAAAAAGAATAATTGGCAGTCGGTGATTAGACGGTTGGGTGGCGTAAATCCGACATCCATATTTTGCTGCAATAAAACAGAAAGAAACAGAAAAGAAAGCGGCGCATTCGTCTCCTCTGCATCTCTCCCCAGCTCAGACCCAGCCATGGACGCGACGACACCAGCACACACGGTTACGAAGCAGCAGCAGCAGAGGAAGAAGCCAACCAACATATAAGAAACCCTCCCCTCGCCATCGATGGCACTCGATCCCGTACCCATGGCTGTCTCCCCTTCTCGTCGTCCCCTTCCTCGTCCCTCGTCGTCGCCTCCTTCCCCGCCCGACCCAGATCCCGACCTCCTCCGCCACCTTCTCCAGCTCTCCCGTGACGTCTCCCCGTCACCGCCCCCATCGTGGCACACCTCGCTCCGCGTCGGTCACAACTTCTCCTCCGTCCCCCGCAACTTCAAACAGCTTTCTCTTCTCTTCGAGGAGCTCCTTCAGCACACGCGAGGCTGCGACTTTGCGATGCCGCGCTCGGCTTCGCTCTGCTTTCGCGAGATGTTTATTGTCTTCCACCGTGTCAAGGCACTCTTTCAAGACAGCTCCGGCCGCAGCCGCGCCTTCCACCTCTTCCGGGCCGAGCGCCTCGCCGCCGAGCTCCACGAGCAAGTTGTCGACCTCGCCACCCTGCTTGACATCCTCCCGTTGGCGGAGCTTCCGGTCTCTGAGGACGTGAGGGACCTCGTCCGCCTCCTCCTCCGCCAGTTCCGCCGCTCCTCCACCGCCGTCGAACCCGCCGCTCTCTCCCTCCGCCGGGACGTCCTCGAGCTCATCGCTGAAATCGAGAGAGGGGCGGTACCCGATCGGGACGCGCTGCAGGGGATCTTCCTGCGGCTCGGCCTCGATGACTACAGGAGCTGCGGCCGTGAGATCGACCGCCTCGAGCGCGATATCGGTGATTGCGCCGCCGACCATAGGTGGGCGCCCGTCATGGTGGCGCTCGCTGGGATCCTCCGCTACGCCAAGTGCGTCCTCTTCGGCGCCTCGATTCCGAGGTCTGACTCTTCTGCCGCCGCAGGCGGTAAACAATCGTCCTCCGCGTTGGAGAACATCACGGTGCCGGCGGACTTCCGGTGCCCAATATCGCTGGACCTGATGCGGGACCCGGTGGTGGTGGCCACCGGGCAGACGTACGACCGAGAGCCCATTGTCCGGTGGATCGGCTCCGGACACGCCACCTGCCCCAAGTCCGGCCAGCCGCTCGCCCACCTCGAGCTCGTCCCCAACCGCGCCCTCAAGAACCTTATAGCCCGGTGGTGCCACGACAACAACGTCCCCTTCGACGCATCTGATCGTAACGTCACCGCTACCGTCACAAGCAACAACAAGAAGCCTGCCGATCGCGACATTACCACCCCAGCCGGAACGAACAAGGCGGCGCTGGAAGCGGCGAGGATGACGGCCTCCTTCCTCGTGGGAGAGCTCGCAGTGGCGCCGTCGACGGAGGCCGCGAACCGCGTCGTCCACGAGCTCCGGTTGCTAGCTAAGCACGGGTCCGACAACCGCGCATTTGTGGCGGAAGCCGGCGCGATCCCCCTCCTCCTCCCGCTACTCCGGTCGGACGACACGGGGCTCCAACTCAACGCCGTAACGACGCTGCTCAACCTGTCGATCATGGAGGCCAACAAGCGGCGCATCATGCACACGGACGGCGCCGTCGACCTGTTCGTCCACATCCTGGCGAAGGGCGCCACGTGGCGGGCGAAGGAGAACGCCGCCGCCACCGTGTTCAGCCTCACCACCGTGCACTCCTACCGCCGGCGGCTCGGGCGGCACCCGCGCGTCGTGGAGTTGCTGCTGCAGATGGCACGGGTGGGCCCCGCCAACGCGAAGAAGGACGCGATGGCGGCCATCATGGGCCTCGCCGGGGACCGCGAGAACACTGGGCGGCTGGTGGAGGCCGGGGTCGTGCGAGTGGCTCTGGAGGTCGCCAGGGAGCCGGAGGTGGTGGCGGAGCTAGTGGCAGTGCCGGGAATCGAGTGGGTGATATGGGAGCTGATGGAGGCGGGGTCGGAGCGCGCGAGGCGAAAGGCGGCGGCGCTGGTGGAGGTGTGCCGGCAGTCGGGCGCGGAGGTGGTGGCGGAGCTAGTGGCAGTGCCGGGAATCGAGTGGGTGATATGGGAGCTGATGGAGGCGGGGTCGGAGCGCGCGAGGCGAAAGGCGGCGGCGCTGGTGGAGGTGTGCCGGCAGTCGGGCGCGGAGGTGGTGGCGGAGCTAGTGGCAGTGCCGGGAATCGAGTGGGTGATATGGGAGCTGATGGAGGCGGGGTCGGAGCGCGCGAGGCGAAAGGCGGCGGCGCTGGTGGAGGTGTGCCGGCAGTCGGGCGCGGAGGTGGTGGCGGAGCTAGTGGCAGTGCCGGGAATCGAGTGGGTGATATGGGAGCTGATGGAGGCGGGGTCGGAGCGCGCGAGGCGAAAGGCGGCGGCGCTGGTGGAGGTGTGCCGGCAGTCGGGCGCGGAGGTGGTGGCGGAGCTAGTGGCAGTGCCGGGAATCGAGTGGGTGATATGGGAGCTGATGGAGGCGGGGTCGGAGCGCGCGAGGCGAAAGGCGGCGGCGCTGGTGGAGGTGTGCCGGCAGTCGGGCGCGGAGGTGGTGGCGGAGCTAGTGGCAGTGCCGGGAAT